>OY293415.1:69887905-69972905 GCA_958502065.1 Chrysolina americana | reverse complement strand
GGCGGATAAGTCAGAACTCTGCGGTTCTATGAATTGCTGGCCCAGTTTTGCGGAAAGGTAGTCTTGCATCGCGTTGGTCACCTTGTCCGGTCGAAGACTTTTCAGAACCACGATTTTCTGAAATGCGTCCAGCGATTTGTCCAGTATTTCTGGAAGAGGATACCTGGAAAACGGATTTAGAATTGTAGTGACACTATCATGAAATTGTTCATTTGCGAGTCGTCCAAGTCAGTTAAATTTCGTACTGCTTAGAACCCCTTATTTCTCTAAAAAATAAATCAAATAATTGTAGCATACCTGTGCGGTTCTTGACTTTCGAAAATTGACTTATAGTGTGCTACATTATCCTTGAATGTTGCAACAAACATCTTGAAACTCGGTAACACATCTAATGCCAATATTTCATTCCACGCTTTACTAGATAACCAACTTGGAGCTGGATTCGGCAATTCCTGTTACCATTAAAAAAAATTAAATGACGACTTGAAAGGTTTTATGAACTTTTTCGTCTTTTTTTCCACTTGAACAAGATGAATTTTATCAAATTACTGTAAATAGAATGGTGTAATAGTCTATCATGTGAAAACACACCCATAAAATCTCATAGCGATGTGTGATGATAAAAAAAAAATGTGTTCGTCAACCTCCGAAGATGCGCCACTGAATCAAACACAACTCTCTGCCTGAGATCTCTTTACGTTTAATATCGATGATTGATCGTGGTTCCACTCACAAAACAACTGTGTACGCTGTCTGCAATATTCAGCTCATTGAGTACTAATCAAAATTTTATTTTCAACTTTCATGTGGTGCTGGATGGTGATTTGCAAAAATAATTAATTTTTGCATTTTCTTATCAGAAGCCAAGGAAAAACTAGATTTTGATATTTGATGAAGGAGGAACACAGTTCTGTTTTCATCCAAATTTACAAATTCAACTTAGTTTTTCACTTTTTTCGGTGGGGAGAGCCAACTGTATAATTTTCCGTAATTTGTCGTAGTTCGCCCTACATATAAATCACAAAAAGGATGAAAGCATCTGACCAAAACTTCACGATGCTTATTTCCAATTGAATAGTGTCGAGAATTAGTTGAGAAGTTTAAATTCCATGGATAATAACTTTTATTTATTTAAATTTATTCATCCAAGAAACATTAAATGTTTTTACAGAGAAGTCAAAGATTAATTGGCTATATATAATATGTATATAGGATAAATGAATACAAAGTAAATTAAATTGTTAAATTTGATAAAATTCTACAAAATTTTGAAACTAAGAAATACTCTTTTAGTCGTAATTTGAACTTTGATAGATGTTTTATATTTTTCAAACGGTTGGGTAATTGATTATAAATTATGACACCATCATGCAAAATGCACCTCTTTCCAATTTCAGATGTTGCCTCACTGGGAAGCAGTTCATTGAAATTTCTTGTTAGGTGTTTATGAATGACTTCATTTTCTGCAAAATTCAAACCAGCATTTTTTTTTTGAATCGACTTGAATGAATAAATAAACATACTGATAATTTCTAAAGAGATTCCAAGTTTAATATTTTTTTTTTATTTGTACAAATTTTTTGTTGGTTCAAGATGGGGAAGTTGTAATTCAATGCTGAAAGCATAAAATGTAAACTATTTTCTCAATAGATATTGTTATAAGAGGTATGATGGTTTTTCAAGTAACAATTTTTAAATTAAAAAACATCTTTATTATAGTGGTAGTAGCTAACCACGTTAGTACGATACCTGTAAAGGAGATCCACCTGCTAAGAAGTGATGCCATTCGTGGGGATTGATCTCTTTCATGTCCATCAAAATACGTATGCACAAGAGAAAAGCAAAATGAAGTTTGTGCTTCTCGAATAGACTTCTACAAACGTTGCTATACAAGCTGAAGGTGAAGAAATCGTTGATTGTAACCACTCTTTCAGTGATCGTATCTGTGAAATGAAAAATAATTAATTGCAATTATTTTTTGATGAATACAATATCATTGCGAATTTGTTTTTAAAGAATGCCTAGTTTTCTTTTGAACTGGGGTGTGTATCGACAGTAGGTATCTTGTGTCTTACTTGGAAAATTAAGCAAACATTTCCATACTGAATAAAATTTGATATTTTCCATAATAATAGCTCACCAATCCAAAAACACTAATGTTCAATGAATGATTCTGAAACATTGACGAAGCTTCATCCTTGGATTTTTCAGGGTTGAAATTATTCAAAGAGGACAAATGGTGTACTTTTATTTTTGAAAAGAATTGTTCAAGTATTATCACCAAACCTCTGTTTGAAGATTTATAAAGAATTCTTAAGTGAATATTGCTTTCTTGGTACTAGGAACAAAACCGAATAACTATACCTGGACCAATATCTATTTCCTCTATAACTGAAAACGCTCGTGTTTTTTTTTCAATGACAGGCTATTTCCAAATTCATGCCATGTGGTGCTGTAGGTTTTCCGGGTTTTCCTACAGCTGAAAAATAAATATGCCATCAAAAAATCAGTAAGTCGCCCCGGAGCGCCACGGCAAATGATAATAATAGCTGTCCTCTACCCGCACAGGCTATATAATTCACGTTATACCGGATGTTCATGATTTTCTACCCAGATGACTGTATTCAGCTTCAGCCGGATACCGTTTGGACTCAAAAATACTACAGCAACCAAAAACTCCAACTTTTTTGTTTGCATCTCTGCTATTTGGCTGTTCACTCATTGCTTTGAGATGCTGACTTGATAAAAATCATATAATGTGTATGTTGATTCTACAAAAGTAAAGTATGCCCTAAAAGTTTCGGCACAAACTTCATTGGCTTTAATTTCAACAAAAAAAAAATACTATCAAGTTGGCGTTGGAAACATAAGTTTGTTCGCTTTGTTTACTGCCAGTTGAGATTTATTTATTTTGAAGTTTTCGCTTCAAGATGTATAAATTAGAAATAAGAACAAGTTGGTTGCTCGGGTATTCAAAGCTGAAATCTGTCGAATATTGCAGAATGACAGGAGTGTATCCTGTCCATTTGTTGGAAGAGTGAGGGGTTAAGCTTCGAATAGTCAGAGATATATTGATAACTGACTTTCCAAATTACTTCAGTTTGTCCACTAACATCATGCTAATAACGATATCATGTTTTGGCCAGACCTAGCATCATGCCATTACTCAGGAGATACCCAAAATTGGCTTCAACAACACCACACACATTTTGTTCCCAGAAAAGATAATCCTCCAAACTTGCCGCAGTCTCACCCAGTAGAGGATTTTTGGGCTTTATTGTCGAGGAAGGTTTATCATGAAGGCTGGGAAGCTCAGGATGAAAAACAATCAAGTCAGCGAATTTACGAAAAACTAAGAGGAATTATTGTGAATTCCGTCCGGGATCTCATGGGAGACACTCGAAGAAATTTGCGACAATAGAAACATATGGAACACCTATTTCAGTTGATAATTCAACTCACTGTGACACGTATCTTTTTCAGTGACCTACCAGATTTTTCAGTTTCAGCCATACTCGATATAAATATCGATATGAACCATTCCAACGAATATTGATACATCGGATCTACATTAGACAAATCAGCCAAGCAGAAAAACAGTATTTGAGCTCTGTTTGCTACGGGTATGTACAAGGCTCTAGTATTGTCGATGTCGATCTGTGTTATTTCTGCAGATTCAACCTTATTCTGAAACAAATCAAAACCGACTAATAATTTTCCATGACCATCAACATAATAAGATCGTCATTTTGAATGGCAGTTTATTTACCTTGATATCTTCACTCTTCACCTTCGATGCCTCCAAAGTAATGATGAAATCTAGATCATCTAAAGGGGATACTTCTGAAGTGCTGAGTTTCAGAAGAATTCTGTCCTGTATTTCTTTGAGTTCGTGTTTCATCTGAGCCACACTTACGACGATCTGACTCCTTTGCTCTTCTAGGTCTGGACGTTCTTGCATCACCACTAGAGCTAATAATTGATCTTGTAAACCACTAAAATCGGAATGAATGACGTTAATGGATCATCGCACTATCTAGAAGATATTAAAATTCTTTCACATGGAGCTAGAAAAAAAGAACTGAAGGGCAGAAGGTATTCTCTCTAAACAGTGCCTGTCTAAAGTCTGTCCTGCCTGCCTACTAATTTTTAAACCAGCTGGTATATCGCAACGAAATTTGGAGGGCTCACATAGGAGATAAGAGCCTTCTTTTCCATGAAAAATTCACATTACTCCTAAGTTCAATCGTTTCGAAATATTGACGTTTGGAAAGTGACATTCCAGTTTAAAATGAAGTAGGATCTTGGTCACTTTCGTTAAAACCTTTTGCTAACTATACGTTGTTATTGATTTGTAGTCACTATAAACACCTAGAGGGAAAAAATAAAACCATTATAATTCTCTTATAATGATATAGAAAATATAAATAACAATACATTATTCAAAAACCACATGAGCTGTTCCAAAATCTATATCTGGGTATCACTATATCCCTCCTTGTGTTGGCACCAGATGTCACCGTTGACGTTAGGTCCACTCTTACTTTTCCCATGATGAAGAAGACGAAGGAAAATCGATTTTGAAATTTATTTTTCCTTCTGCATAACTCCGTTGAAAGTCTTTTCAAATGAATTATCAATATTTTAGGGAATGTTTGGACTGACAAAGACTTTATACATATTCTCTTTTCTTTACAATTTGAACATGTGGGTTTCTCGTCATCGTCTAAAGTTTCCTCCATGGTAAAAGAGTCCAAACGTTGTGAAAAACTAAGTTGGCCAATTCTTTTTGGGATTGAAAGTGAAAGATCCCAGAAAGGTTCATAGGTGACTGAGCAATGTCCACATAGGTCCACATTCTACTGTTGATTTCAGCGGACCAACGAAATTATCTAATAATATTGAGTTGTCGGTTCTTATATATCTATTATATACCTACCTAGAACATTAGCATTTTCATGATTACTCCTTTTCATCCATTTCTGTCTTTATAGCATTAGGCTTTACTGTAACCCTGTTAACATATTCATGAAGGAAAAAGTGAGAAGAAATATCTCGAAATCATCTCCACAACTTCAATTTGACAACAATCAATCTAATGGGGAATTAGTTTGATTGTTGTCAAATTAAAGTTGTGGGGATGATTTTGTGATATTTCTTCTCGCTTCATCTATACCACTCCACTTTGAGCTGAAATGGACTTCTTCCAGGGATATTTATAAAAGCTCTAATGTCGAAGTGCTTTCAGCAAAGAAGGTAAATCTTTATGTTATACTTGATGAATGATCAATGTGTTACAGCAAAAATAGAATTAAGGGAACGCACCTAGGAACGAGAGTAAAATTGACGAGCAAAACTTTGATCGACACTTCCGGCGAGTAATGAGGATTTGGCAGTTTTGTGGTGATGAACAAACGGAAGTTATTATCGTAAGGCACAACGACGTCACCCAGTTTGATGACCATCGTTCCGCTTTGATTATAGATTTGGCGGAGGAGTACGGGATTCAGCGCCGGATCCAACTCTATCCCCACGTTTTCAATCAGAATGGCTTTTCCGAATCGAATGGCTGACTCCATGGTTCGCATCAGGTCCCTGTCTGAAAGTTTGCATACGGCCAAACCCATACTTTTACCCTAAAATGGAAAAAGGTATTACGTTAGACATCACTTTTGCGATATAATTCATTCATCCAAATATGAAAAAAATAATACCTTGAGAATTTAAATGAAATGAGATATGAAGGAATACTTCCAACCTTTTCGTAAATAATATTAAAAATCATGTAACTACAGATAAGACAATATCTAACAAGCAATAATATTTTCGTATCTGCATCAGAATTCTCAGTATGGGGATCGGCAACAAAATGTGTACTTAAACCATTGAAAACACTACAAAACAAAATTATCAAATGTATATTCAAATTAGAATACAAGGAACCAACAATAAATTTATATAAACCAAAACAAATTCTAGATATCCATTCTCTTTATAAGTTAAAGATTTGTACTTTTATTCACCTACTTACAAATAACTTCAAACACTCTGATTTGGCTTCCAACCTAATTAACAGTAATCATAACCACTTCACGAGGCAATCAGATCATTTATCAGTTATCAATGTGAGAGCAAATGTGGGTTAACAATCAATATACTTCAAAGGAATAATGCATTACAATGAATTGCCAAAATCTTTAAAATCCTATGGTAAAATGAGATTCAAAGTAAATTTGAAAAAATATTTATTATCATGAATTTTATAAATATATGAAAATTACAAATAACTAGTTAGTAATTAATTCAGTTTAGTTGAAAATGTGTTTATTTTTCCTTGTCATGAACTTGTATCCACAAATTTGTGAAAATGATTTTGAGTTTTTCTTCATCGTGAATCTATACCACTCCACTTCGAGACACAATGAACTTCTACCACAGGTTAATATACTTGTATGTTTCTTGGGAAATAAATGTTATTATTATTATTAAATCAACTGAATAGCGTCCGAAATCTTGAAGATCGAAAGAAATCATGCCAAAAAGTTTGTTGCTAAATAATATTTATCTTCATTATAATTAATTTCGAGCGCATATAGTTGTGATGTTCCCCCATCTGGGATAATATGCAGATTGTCCTTTTTCATTATTAATTTAATTCAATAAAATTTTAATATTATCTCAAAACCAAAAAGCTTTGACTATAAGTTTTTCATAACTTGATTTTGACTTTGACTTACAATAAACAAATTTTTTTGAGAATTTTCGAAAAAATATTCATAGACTTTGGTTTTTGCCTTCATTAAAATGAATATTATTTTAATGGAAGATATTTTCATTTGTGATTTTGATTTTTATTTTTCGGTTGATATACACATTTCAAATTCTAGTTTATCTAATATGAAATGTTCAGTATCTTTGTATAATTCTAAAGAAGGCGTTTTGAGTTTTGCATTTTGGGGTTTGGTTTCAAATGGCGTAATACAGTAAGAATTATTCCAAACAGGTTACCAGGTGTTTTATTTATAAGATAATTTATTAAGTTATTGTTTTTGATTCTTCTTTTGAAAAAAGTTTTGAAATACATTCTTCTAGCAATGTTGAAAATCATCCCACAATATAACATTTTATCATCTGTATCAAGATTGCTCATGTACCCTGACCTTTGAACTTTCCAACTCAAAGAAACTGAAAATCCTACCATATTCTTAACCCATTTGTTAGCTTGTCCCTGAGGATCAATGAATAGTGGCCATCTTCTGGAACATGAAACAAGAACGGCATTCTCAGTTGATAAGTAATCTCTCGGTAAGCCATCTAGTTGCCAAAGCCTGATTTGAACTGGTTCTCCCAAGATGGTAACGGGGCTGCAGTTTTCAGTGAAGGGTATATTATGTTTGGAAATCAAATCCATCCAATCAGCGAACAGTTTTTTTCGATAAGAGTCTGTAAAGGGAGTCAAGTAGGCTACGCAACCGGAGCAGATGAGGATATCTCCTGCAATGGAAATGATCGGAATTGACCATGAGGAGCATAACCTCTAAAAGTCATCCCCAGCCAAATGAAGGATAATTAATACCAACTTTTTGATTATAATGAGTACTTGCAGAAGAGTCCTCCTTAAGGGAGAGGACGTTGTACAAATATCTATAATCAAACAGGGTTAATGACGATACAGAATTTCAATTTAGTCTTCAATGGTTTTTGTATGTACTTTTTATAAACTTGATAGTTTGTTGGAAGTACATAAGTTCATACGTGAAGATAACTTATAAATAATAAATAGGAAATATTACCAATCTAAAATTTTCTCTACTGTGCAAGCAATCTCTCCCAACTATGACCAATGACATGTCAAAGACAAATAAATACAAACCCTCAATACAGATAACCCCAAGGGCATCTCAAGCCACACAATGACACCTGTGCACCAGACAAACCCCTTAAGGTCACCAAACGGTCACTGATGATGTCAAAGTGGTGGGAGAAGGCCGAAAACCGGCTGTAATACCCTACTACTTTTTTTATAACTGAAATACTACCTGTAACGTTAATAACACTCGATTCTATATTCTTGATAGTTTCAATCCATCTCACTCTTTCGTCCGAGAGGCCGCTTATGAGTCTTATCGCCCTATTCATCCTCTCTTCGCAAACCGCAATGCTCTGCTCTTTCTCTTCTTTGAACGCTATTTTGGCGGCTAGCTGTACTTGGAGTTTTTCCAGGCCGTCCATGACTTCTTTCATTTTAGCCTTGGCTTCGGCGAGAACCCTTTCGGTTTCGGCCAGTTCTTCATTCGCCTGCTTCAGAGCAGCTTTTTTCGGAGCGACTGATTTGTTGACGAAGTAGTATTTGTACATGGCGTGGATCCACATGCATAGGGACGTACAAGCTTTGGATACCTAGGGAAGGGGGGAATATCAAGTGTTATGTTTTGTTTACAACAAATAACATGCACTCCGTTTAAAAATTTTAGTTCATCACCATTTACTTGATGGAAAAAATTATAAGGTTCTTAAGAATCGATGAAAAGACGTTTTCTCGAATTCGACTCAAATGCGAGTACAACAAAAACATGTATGAGCTGATTTTTTTCGCCAAATCGCAATTGTGGACGTCTGTCAGTGTCAAACTGATCTTTGATTGAGGCTCCGGAATGATAAAGCGATGTTTAAAATGGCGATTTTTGAAATAGCGTGTTACGAATTAGCGATTTTCAAAGTAGCGATGTACTATAATAGCGTGTAACAAAATAGCGACGTAATAAAATGTATTTTGTAATAAAAAAGCGATGTAAAATAAACACGATGTCATGCAATGTCGCCGTAAAATTTAAACGACCCTAATAAATAAAATAGCGATGGTTATCGTTACTAGGCAGTTATAATATTGGTGTTATCAACGTGACATTTATAAATTAGTTTATTGTTTGAAAATGCAGTTTATTGATTCACAAAAAAGTAGTAAAATACTTCTTTTCGTAGGTTACAAATACAGAAAGGATAAGTCGTATATTAGTACCGAAAATTGGCGATGTTCTAAGACTGGATGCAGAGGTAGACTCATAGTAAGGAAAGGAGATGTTGACCATCCAACCCCGACTGGTGAACATACACATGGTCCGGATATAGGGAGCAATGAAGCTGATATAGTAAAAGATCAAATTAGAAAAAAAGCCCTAACGACCCAAGATCGGCCAAGGTCGATTATACAAGAATGCATACAATTATTATGGGATTCTAGTGAAGTAGACACAAGTGATAGGATTTTATTGTTTGGGACGAACGCGAACATGCAGACATTGACCGAATTTAATCTTTGGTGTGCTGACGGAACATTTAAGATAGCACCTGAGTTTGCGTTTCAAATCTACACAATACATGCTTTTATGGGAAACAAAGCAATTCCGATGGTGTACGCAATTCTTGGTAATAAGAAGAAGGAGACTTACTCCAGGCTCTTCCAAAAAATTAAAGAGTTACAGCCAACGTTAGAACCTAAATCTGTTATGTTTGATTTTGAAATAGGAGCTGTGAATGCATTCAAAGAAATCTTTTCTAAATCGGATGTGAGCGGATGTTTTTTTCACCTTTCTCAAAACCTTTGGCGTCAAATTCAGAGAACCCCAGGACTAGCTAATTTATATGTGAGCAGACAGGAAGTCAGAATAAAATGTAAAACCCTGCTCGCATTGAGTTTCGTTCCAACAGGAGACGTACAGTTTGCGTATGAAATTATTAAAGAAGAAGGGTTTCCCGTCGAAATGACTTCTATAACAGATTATTGGGAAAATACCTATGTAGGAAGGAGGCTGGAAGGAGTTGTGCCAAAATATCCTATACCCATGTGGAACATGTATGATCGAATTAATACAGATATCCCGAGAACTAATAATTCGTTGGAGGCATGGCATAATGCCTTTCAAAGGGCTATGGATTGCCACCGTCCTTCATTATCTAAACTTTTGGACAGATTTCTTTTGGAGCAAACCCAAACTGAAAACTTTACCTTGAGATACAGAGCTGGTTTTAGGAGTACAGAGTCCGTTAAAAGCAAGTATACTCAGTTGAAGAAACGCCTTCAAACTATCACGCAAAGTTACTCATTGCGGTATGTTAAGGATTATTTAGAGGCCATTGCTTTAAATTTGTCGATATGATATGAACTCATACATATATCTTATGAATGTATGTTCTGTTCCATAGTGATATCAGTATATTTTGTTAATAAGAGATAATTCAAAAAATTGTTTCTACTAAATCGCTCTTTTCTTACATCGTTTTAAAATAACATCGCTGTTATGTTATCAGCGATATTTTGTTACCATCGCCATTTTGATACGTCGCTGTTTTACATGTCGTTATTATATTACACGCTGTTTAAAATCATCGTTATTTCAACATCGCCGTTTCAAAAATCGTCATTTTGAACATCGCTATATCATTCCGGAGCCCTTTCTTCAATAATTTGTTCAATGAAACGAATATGTTCTAGAATTAGTGCAAACATTTCGTCAACCCAGACAGCACAATATCAGTCATAGAATATTTATAGAATATTTGCCGAGAATATTTGAATATTCACAGAATGTTCTCACAATGCAATACAAATATTCTGGGTATGTTCTATGAACATTTGGAATGGACTGTTTTGAATATTCTGAGAATATTTTCTGGTATTTTCTATAAACGTTCGTAGAATATTACGAGATAATATATTTGAATATTCTCAGAACATTCTGTACACGGGTACATTTAAAATTAGTGATATTCTGGGAATATTCCTGTAGGGAATATCTGGATGAGACACCATACATCCTATTTTGCAGGAAAGAAGATAATCCTGATTCGACGAATATCTGCAGAAGTTTTTCTGACAACTCCAACTCCCCAGATGTGGTGTTACACGTTTTTTCGGGTTTCCCTACAGCTGCAAAAGCGAATACGGCGGCCACCGTATTCATTCCTAGTCGCCCTGGAGCGCAGATTAATTATTTTTCATGTTGATTTTTCACTGTTGTATCCAATTATTGATGAAATACATTTTGACAAACATCAAAAAACATGACAGAAACTCATGACAAAACCCACGAAATAACATACAAAGGTCACTTGTCAATGTCAATTGTCAGATACTTTGCGAGCTGAAATGACGGATTTTGCACAGTTGCCGCTTACGCTTTAATCTTAACAAAAGTAAATGCACACTTATTATATCTTAAATGAAAATTATGTCATCAAAAAGTCATCCAAATTATTATTGATTACGTTAAATATACTGATCAAAATTCATAGTTTTGAAAAACGAATGGCTACTGTGACCATTTGTTCATCCACAATTAGTAGACAGACATCATCGAACATGCCAATCTTTACCATGAAGACCACTTGATATTTCAACAAGACCTCCATATTATGCACAGCCTGTTAGGGCGTTTTCGATTGAATGAAGTTGGATTGGAAGAAGAGGCTCTATAGAGTCGCCAGCCAGATCTCCAGACTTAACCCCACTCTACTTTTTCTGTAGGGTCACTTGAAAAACAAAATCTATGCAACCGAACCAGAATCTCTGGAAGATTTACGAAGTAGAATTAATGAAGAATGCCGTCAAATAACGCCGGATATGCTACGAAATGTGAGATCTCATTTTGAACAGACCTTGTACTCACTATTGTATGGAAATGGATGGTAGGCAGTTTGAATATTCAGTTCATTGACGGTAATAATTATTGCAACATTTGTTATTGACATTGTATTTAGTATGATCGGTGCTAGTTTGTTGTTGGCTATTGGCGCTGATTCTAGATGTTTCGAAATGAAAAGAACATGGCCAGATTCGTCTAATTATTTTTCGACAACATTTTACGCATATTTTCCTATTACAGGAAAGTTTCGAACTTATTCACCATACCGGTTTTATCCACCCTATGTTAAAGTTTTGCGTCATCGTCTACAACTGGTAACTTACACAGGCTGCCCTACACTGTCATTTTTCGTTGAATCCGACATAAAATATCAAATCTACTTGTTCATCCCTAAATACCATAGATATGCATTTCGTCAGTTGATTTGTTATGCATATTCGTTCTTATCTGCAACTGCTTTAGTGAATTTCATCAGAATATTGTTGATAATTTAAATATTTTTCTATCAATAGTGCATATCAATTATTACTTTAGCGATTTTTGCAGGAGTGAATCCGGGGTCACCCACATATCTCTGTAGCTTGTCTATCATATCTTCTGTGATGGAATCTTTGTCGAAATTCATTAAAGATACCAAGAACGCTCCTGGATCCGACAGCATATTCCGACTGGGTTCCCAGTAGTCCAATAATTTTTCTCCTGGTCGCATCCCAGGTACCTGCATGGAAAAGCAACATGTAAAATTTCCTAAATACATCAAATAAATAATATACTTGCAACACTTTTCAAATATTGGTGAAGATATATGGCGAGAAATAGATGCTTCTAAAAGTGAACTGCTTGAAAGGCTAACATCTAAATGAATCAACTTTATTTCCCAAGAAACATTAAATGTTTATAGAAGGGATAAAAAAATATTCAACGCCTAAAACTACCATGAACATACAGAAAATGTCTAGTCATAAATAATATTCTTTAAGGCAAAAATTGCTTAGGATATGCTGATGATCTTGCAATCATTGAACGGTGTTGAAATTCCAATTGCACAAAAGGAAAAACCCCAGAAGAATGTGCGGGAAAAATTAACTACAACAAAAATTATCCTACGGCAATATTACAAGGTCATTATTAGGCCAATGATAGCATATGGACTGGTGAAATGGTGGCCAAAGACTCAGCAGGCCATGGCAGTTCGAAGGCTGGGTATCATTCAATCAAAATGCTAATTTGTTAGTTTTCGAGATATTTTTTTTCTGCAAAA
This sequence comes from Chrysolina americana, assembly GCA_958502065.1. Taxonomy (NCBI): domain Eukaryota; kingdom Metazoa; phylum Arthropoda; class Insecta; order Coleoptera; family Chrysomelidae; genus Chrysolina; species Chrysolina americana. The sequence continues at coordinate 69,960,002 of OY293415.1, read as the reverse complement.
ATTTGACAGTTCAGTATTACTCCAAAAAAAGCATAACTCATAGACCGTAACAGTTGGAAATGTGAAGTTTCCCAGAAATACACCTGAAGTATCAAGTCATGTACAGGACCATCGAATTTTCAACAATAATTTACAGAGTGGTCAAAATTTCTACCTAAAACATAACATTGAGAACACTGATGAAACAAGTTTTGTCCAGATGGAAACCACAGACTATTTTATCATTTTTGGATACTATGGGAAAAAATATATCAAATTCATGAAAAAAACCTCACTTTGAACATATGAAGGGACGCTAATTCGGCTGCTCCATTCCAAAACCCAGTATGTGAAAAAAACAAAATTGGGAGAAAAACGAGATTTAGTGTTTTTGTTTGGCTTTGAAAGGGTTACACATACTAGGTTAGGGGTGTCGTGTCATATCTCTGAAATTAGTACAGCTATCAACAAACAGGTCGGGTTGAAAGATGCGCCTATACACAATATATCCGAAAATATTGAAACTTGATTTTCTGAAAAAATGTTGGATACTACCTAACCAACATTTTTTCATATTATTTTGTCGTAACTTTTTTGTCATGCTTTTATAAACAAAAAAAAAAACGACCAATAATTTTTATATTTTGTTTTGCTGCTAAAATTTCTCCCGATGTCGCCTTTTTGAGTATTTCTATTTTCTACATGTTTGCATCAATGTATTATTATTATTATCGCCATCAATCACCTATTATATATACCAGTGAAAAACATCCCCTGTTTTGATCTCCTAGCCTTTTGGTGAAATATTTGCTTCTGAACGAGAGTTTGCGATTCTTTTCGATATTCTCATTGTCTGATATATTGCGGAGAATTAATTCAACATCTGTTTGCTATTTATTGTTACCCTAACTCATATAATCCTGTCTGATAGGGTTTCTCATTACTTTGACCATCTGAACAATATAGCTATGTACTTGTATCATAGTGAATGAAAATGGAACGATACCTTATTTGGCTTAACATTCTTGACAATACAGATCGCTTCTATCACAAAAATAACTCCAGCAGGAGGACGTTTCATTGATCGCACCTCTGTTATATCGTTTTTGTTCAGCGATTTCAGGCTGGCTTCGGCTTCTAGAAGAGCAGGCATGGCTTCATCTGGAACGAACAATTAATTTCATTACTAATTTAATTCAATTCAATTCCAATATTATCTCAAAACCAATAAGCTCTGTCTATACGTTTTTTATAACTTTCGACAATAAAGTATATTTTGAATTCGACTTTGATATTGCCATTAAATATATTTTCAATAACAACTTCTGACACAATTTCCCAATGGCAGCAGTCAAGACATTGCTAAGGAATGTTCTTTTAGACAAATCTCAAAGTTTATGTTCCTATGGCAAATACTTATCATCAAAGGAAAACTAAGTCTTGAAATGAACACAAAAGTAGGTAGTAAGGCAACAAAAATTTAAAAAATGCTCTTAATGATTCACTAGTTTTTTTATACTGGGAATATACAAGAACCGACTTCAATTTATTTTCACTTCTCATAACTCTTCAATCTGGCCCATTAATTCCATAGGACCATTTTGGGATTACCGGATCCACAAGATTTTGATCCTCCCGTCGAATCTCTTAGTTTGATAAGACTCCTCGAGAATACGTCTTCATAACTAGAAGGTTCTTTCTCAATTTCTTCTTCAACTATAACACCTCCCCAATAGCTGGGTTCTGTTCCTGTTGATCCTAGAGTCAGTCGACCGAATTTCTGAATTCTCAGAAAACACCTCTGTGATGACCATCACACAGTGAGCCAACATATCAGCAGGAAAAATGAAATAGTGTCATGGCTCTTTTCGAGTTACTCCATGTATCACTTTCTGTTCGTTCTTCCAGAATGTCCTCCGGTGGAGATCGTTCATCCTCTGTATGGCCTTGTACGGAATCTCCTACGAGTTCCTGAACTTCGATGATAGACCACGGCAACGCTTAGGATTGTACAGCCAAACCGGGTCACTAATTTGAAATATTTCAGCATCTGGCTTGATGTCATCGGTCTCCTTCATTATACTGCTGGCAATACTCTCAGACTCCTAGTTTCTATACCTCCTGTACCTTCCCCCCTTTTTTTCAGGATGACCGTTGTACGTACTATAGACACCAAGGTTTCCATAGAGCCAAAGAAAACATGGAAGCGCGAGCGTCAGTCTGAGAGTAGTCCTGCTCTACATGAAAAATTCCATGCAACGAAGCAGGAACTAGTCGTTCTTTTCCTAACTTCTATATGTCAAATATCTGAACACAAATTCCAGAGTTTTTTTTTAAGATCGTAAGGTAACGATAGTCGTTGCCGACCAATATTCACAAGGAACATGTTTTTGGATCTCGTGCAGTCTCTTCCAAAGCTTGCTGAAGCAGTCCTCTCCTGCACTTCTCTTCTGATGGCGTCCCGAACTTCAGATCACAAGTCGCAGCTTTCAGCCCACTATCCTACTAGTTGCAATTTGGCTGTTTGACTCATACTAGTCCCAATTTTGCTGGTGGTCAGAAACCACCTTGAACAGGTGACAGTTTATCGTTATATTCATCCGCTCTACTATTCCATCGAATTGTGCATGTAGAGCTGTTGTTCTCGTCTTTGGTAATCAGCATTTTATAAATTTGCGCACAGAGTGCTACTTAACGTTGCTGCAAGATCAGTTTTCCACATTAATCTTCTCCCATACACATATTCGTAGAAGTGCTCTACTAGTTTGCCTGGGGACAAAATGATTGCGCTTTGGTTTAGTGAGGATGTTGCTGACATAACCATTGTCCTGTTGGATAACTCAGACTCGTTGTTCGCAGCTCCTTTCAGCTTTCTAAGCAAAACCCAGACCAAATCGGCGCACAAACCTAGAAAACTCCGAAGCTAGTGTATACTTTTTGAAATGGACCAATCCTTCACTACTTTGGTTTTCTGTTCATCTACTGCTACTCCTTCTCCAGTGGTTCAGCTTCCATCCGGAGAATCTCAATGGCGAATATACATCCTATAGAGGTTTCACGTGATCCTCGAGCGATCTGCCAACTACAATTAAGGCGTAGGAATATACTGGACCCGTCTTCAAGGAGTCCTATCTCTAGTAATCTTTCGAATGAAGCTGGAGCTCAAATGGCAAAGCAGTGAACTGCCATAATTCTGAACCGTTGGTGAGAGCTCCTCTTTCAACTATGAAAGTGGCTTATGGAGCTGGTCAAAAGCCTATCCAATACAGTGAGGATCACTATAAATCTTCGTGGCTGTAGGATTTCCAGCCTACCCTATGCGAGAGAGAATATAATAATATTCAACTACAAACCTAAATCTCGTTGGGCATCTTCTGCGATGGTTTGCGTCTCGATGGCTTTTTTTGCTGCTTCAAATTCTTCTCTTTCTACGATAACTTTCGTTTCTTCTGCTATCACCTGAAACACGAACATTTCAATGAACCCCCAGCTCGATTCCATTTCTTTTTTCCACCTGTTTTCTATGTTGAAGGCGAATTTTTGCAGGAGAAATAGAAGATTTTTCATTTCAGGAACTGATGGCAAATAGGAACTATATAAGTGATGAAGTGAACTTTTTATTTTCGTTTTCTGAGCGAGATTGAATATGGATTGATAGTATGGAAGTTTAGAATAGATTTTCTAGTAGTATGATCATCATAGTTGCAGTGATGGTTTGTTTCCTTTGTCGTGAAAAGTACCTTATGTCATAGGATTTTGATGTCAATGAGTTAGTATACTAGTATATTGAAAACTAAGGGAAAATTGTGGATATTTGTGATAAAACGAGTTTGAGGCTGTAAAAAAATTAAGGTACTTAGCGGATAAAATTAAAAAAATTGTATTTATTTCGGGTCGTTTTTAACAGTAATGTATCAAACATTCTATGTTAAAAACAACTTTAATTATTTTCTGTAGTTTCTTCCTCCTCTTCTTCATCATCGTTATCATATGTGGTCATTGGTAATGAGCAATTATTTTTTGTTCAACGTTCCTCTACTTATCCCTATCATCCGGAACCGATCAATAATTTGAGAATTTGGTAGTTTACTATTGTTCTTATGGAATTATAAAATTGGGGGTGTTCCATTTGAAAAAGTCATCTTCTACAAATTCATTGATACACATTGAAAAATAAACTATTGTGTGATATGAAAATGATAAAAATTGGTCTGCATGAGCAATTTTCAACTCAAAATTCAAATTATTTCGAAAACGGGTAGACTCGGTTACTCAAGAAATACGTTTCTCAGAATCAAAGAATGTGATGTACCTAATACAGGATATCCTAATTAAAATACCGGAGTGTATATTCTTGAAAATATTTTGTCCACCATCAATTATATAGTTTTCCATGTGTTCAACTCATTCCTTTTATTATGCATACTCACCGTATCGAAGGCTATCTTTTTTATCATGATATCAGCATCTCTGGCAGCAACTTCCAGAGCTGGCTTCATGTCTTTCAGCTGGATTTGCAGAACTTCCACTTCGGCTGAAGTACTCTGCAGTTTTCCAAGTCCTGAAATCAGTAATAACATCCATTCCAATCATATTATCAGCAGATGACAGACTGAAATACATTTGAACAAACAAAAACAACCAAGATATTTTCATCTCACCAGTTTTTAGGCGACCCACCCCTTCAGTGAGCGAGCCTTTCTTCTTGTTCATCAGTTCGGTGTAACTCGACAAGAGTTCCAGGTACGAAGTCGGGGTCACATAATTGTACCGAGAAAGTTCTTGTTTGAACATTTCACTCGCTTCAACGACGCTTGCGTGCATGTACTGGAACACCACTACGATACCCTGGAGAACGTTTTCGGATACTTCCAAATTTTCAACGTCCTTCAAGAATCGCAAAGCAACAGACTGAAATTATATTATGCAAAGATCATATAATGTTGGCTATCAACACATCAGTTGAAAGTATGTCACGCCATGACCCGTAGGCCAATGTATGGGTAGCAGTTTCATACAAGACTTTTTCTACGACTAAGTAGAATAGTGGTTGGTGATCAGCAGTGACTGAACATTTGATATCTGTATTCATATTCCATAAATTTTTGTTTATGAGGGTTTTATATTTTCGAAGATATAAGTTTATTTATTCATTTCATTTAAATACAGAAAAATATAATTATATGAGTTCACAAATGCAATAATTATCATAATATGAAAGAAAGAAAGAGAAACAAATAATGAAAATGATCAAACTATATCACATGTTTGTAGCAAAGAGTCATAGCGGTTTTTGAAACTATTTGTACTAGGGGCTGTCACGACATCTGGAGGTAGAGTATTCCATTTTGAGAAGATTGATTGAAATTATTTTTTAAAATTGATAAATCACATTCGGAATTTGATATTGTTTCTTCCCAGGTATTTTCACTACCTATGTAAACTGTATCATCAGCGTAAGAGAACAACAACGCATTTCACTTTTCTAGGATAACTTTTGATATGATCAATCTGAACAGTTTTTTCTCTTTCAAACAAATAGCTTTCAAACAGTTTTTCTAATTCTAATTTCTAATTCAGATAATAATTTTGTATGTGAAACTGTATCGAAGGCTTTCTTTAAATTTGAAAATATTCCAATAGTTTTCTTTTGATTATCCATAGATTTATGAATAGTTTCTGTAACACTGAATATTGCATTTTCTGTAACCTTTTTTCTCTGAAACCAAATTGGTTTGAATATAATATATTATGTTTTTCAAGAAAATCTGTTGATCTTATTTCAATGCATTTCTTCAAAATTCTTGAAGAGTTATCAATAATTGATGAAATTGGTCGATAATTATCAGAACACCTTTTATCTTCTCCTTTATATATTGGAGTATCAAATGATGACAAAAGACTTTAGAAAAATACCTGTGGCCAAACATAAATTGAAGATATGTTCAAGGATATTTGAAGTGTATGTCACTATAATCTTCATTAATTTATTATTAATTATATTTGGGCCAGGGACAGAATCGTTTTTCAAATTTATTTTCCCACTGTTCTAATCACCATTCTATTTTGATACAAAATTTTGACAAAACTTATAATAATACTTTTGAAAGAATTGAAGAATGATGGACCCCAAGATAATACCATGTTAAAAATCAGATTCTTCAAAAATAGTCTTGAATAAATTAGTGTTGGATATATTTTGGTTTGAATTACTAACCTGTAAAGCTGAGTCAGGCCATGGACTAAACCAATCAATAGTACAGCAGTTGACTAGGGCTGGAAACTGGCGCAATCGTGCTCTGAATATTTCCCCAATTGGACTAAGGAGAAATAAAAATGTAAAGGAAATTTTTCAAATCAGAAGAATTGAGTAGTATATGATTGGATTCAGTTGTATTTGGAAATCAGACAACAGTGTATGAGTATAACTCATTATTATCAAACTACATCTGATTATGCGGAAATTTCCATGGGCGTGCCTCAAGGATCGGTGTTTGGTCCACCACTGTTTTTGTTGTACAGTAACGAAATGTAAACCGTCACAAGAGATACTTTCCTGATGATGTATGTAGGAATTGGTGTTCTTCTTGAATTTCTGCAAGCTGTATGCCTCAGGAAACACCTCCCGAGACAAAGAGTTCTATAGCTTTACCGATCGTTGCATGAACTAAGCCTGGGACATTTCTTTAAAGTAACGACAAAGGAATGTGAAAACTAATCTCGACGGGTCAGTCTTGAAGAAGAAAATATCTATAAAACAGCTTTTTTTGCGGAGTTTCGAAGAAGTAGGCTAGATTGTAAGCGAAGCATCTCTGGCGAGATGGACGGATCTTTCTGGACAGAATCTAGAAGTTCCATTGTCTGTTTTGTGGCTGCACTACATATATGGAAACAGTATTCCAGAACAGATCGAATTTATGCCTTATAGATCATGAAAAGCTGATGAGGAGTAAAATAGCTTTTGGCACAAAACAAATAATCAAGTTTTTGAAAGAAACTTTTGAGAATGGACCTGGCAGAGCATGGAATGGATACATTTGACAAATCACTGATAACGGCCTTTCTAAAGAAAATACATGCATCAGTTTTGTTCGCATTGAATGCCACCAAATTGTTGGATCTCCATTCTAGAATTTTCAGAAGTAAACATTTCAGTCATTCACGTTCCTCTTACATTCTTTTCTGGTTTAACTGGCTGATATCGAAGCTTTGGAAGAGAAAGCGGTCTAAAGGATACCATCATCCACAAAGCTGTGCAGTGTCGAATGAAATTTCATCAACCACCATGTGGAGCGATCTGTCTGGAAAAAAACTGAATAGCAAGAAAAATAACTGGGGCAAGCAATAAGATGGAAGTTTCGCGAAGGCCTCATCTTGACGACCTGCCCTGTTCGTTTTGTTAGAAAATCTGGGCCAGGTAGAAATATGCACAATGAAATTGACAATAATAAGAAAACCATTTCTGGTAAGGAAAATGATGTCCTATCATAATCATCATAATCATCATATTCTTGGCATAAAGATATGCCAAGAATATTTTAATATTTGATTTGATTGAAAAACTTACCTCATAGTAATCACAGTATGTAGATTAGAACGCACTTGTTTTTGATAAACAGCGAACAAATTGGATTTTGTCGCTGCTAATCCCAGTTCTTGGAGCGTTCCCTTCATTCCTTGATATATTTTGTCGAGTTCTTCAGGTTGGTAGACATTGGGAACATCACCGGAATTCAAAACGTTATTGAGATCTTCCAAAAATGACTCTAACTTAATCTGAAATTCGATAATGTTAAGAGTTAAGCTGAATGAAAACTGATCATTTTCAAAATGGCTCTAGACGGAATAAATGGATAAGCAGGAGGGTCATGCTGGTAGATTGATTATTTGACGACTGTATTTTTATCTTTGTTCGAAAACATGATATCTTCTGAAAGAATGCGGATTGCGGCGATCCAAATCTGGAAGTGATAAAGTCAATTAGAAGAGTGATCGCAGGAAATTGGGCCTGAGGCATTTCAATTTTCAACCAACCAACTTTTGGCGGGCAGACACCCAAGTAGCGCAAGTATGTGAATCAAGTAGATTTCCTAAAATAAATTATGGAACCTACTCAACTACTTTTCAGGAAAATTTGGGATTGCTAAAAGAGGCAGACTTTCCGGCGACAACAATTCTCATCTGAATGGCTCTGCAGCAGTAAACAGCTCTCAGGGTGAGTCAAAGAGACCGAGTGCCTTGGACTGGTGACTTGCTACAGAGATATCGATGCCAAACAGAATCAGGTTGGCTGTAAGTGAATTACAGCGATATAGATCCCCTGTAGAAGATGGAATATACCCCATCCTACTCCAAAAAGGACTGGGATTGCTTATTACTTATTCGGTTAGAATATTCAAGGTTTGTACAGCTTTGCAATACCTACCGAGTTGTAGAAAAGAAGAGTAATTTATACAGCCAAAGTGGAAAGGGTAAATGACATTACTCCTGAGTCACACCATCTAATCAGTCTAGTGCCATTCTTGCTCGAAACGCAAATATAACAGAATATTATTATTGACTGAAATTTTCTGTATGTTTAGTTATGTTAGTTTTAGGCGTTATTATTAATATTATTATTTTAATTTTATTATTTTTTTTTATTCCCTCCTATAAACATGTAATGTTTCTTGGGAAATAAAGTTGATTGATTGGTAGGTATAAATATAAGAGATATATAAGCAAGTCCTCTCAACTAACGCCAGGGCTACATCCAAAAATTATCCTATGGCTATACAACAAGATCACTGAGCCCATGATGAAAATTGAGAAAAACTGAAGATATGTCTTGAGTAGCAAAATAATTTCATGTGCAAAAACCGCATAATGCCAAGCCCTTACAATATATCGGTACCCTGAACTCTCCACTTTTTTTATTGTTCAATTTATTTCTCAGAAATAACAGCTTTATCAGACCTATCCACAAATCAGGTGATAAGAGCAATATTAAGAATTATAGGGGCATCAGTTTACCATCTGTTATTCCTAAAATATTTGATTGTCTTGTAACCAAACAGCTTTCTTGGCACTGTCTCAATGCTCTAACCGATCAACAACATGGTTTCTCCAGAGGCAAGTCCACAATCACAAATTTGCTGACCTATCAGAAAGACATTTTAAATGCGTTTGAGAAACGGTATCAAGTTCATTCAATTTATACAGATTTTTCAAAGGCGTTTGATAGAGTAAATCATGAATTATTAATTCGAAAATTAGAATCTTTTGGTTTTGGGGGTAGTGTTTTGGGTTGGATTAGCAGCTTCCTTACAAATAGAATTCAGTGGGTGAAAATTAATAATTACATATCACATACAATTGAAGCCTGTTCTAGTGTTCCTCAAGGTAGTCACTGTGTACCATTACTCTTCAATATTTTTATTAATGATCTCATTACATATATTACTGAATCAGAAGGATTGTTATTTGCTGATGATCTCAAGCTATACCGTGTGATTGAATCGTATGTTGATTGTTTGAAACTTCAAGATGATGTGAACCATTTAACCAACTGGTGTAGAAATAATTGCTTGGAACTAAATCTTGACAAATGTCTAGTCATGTGTTTCAACCGTTCTCAGACACCAATCACATATGAATACTGCATAAACTCTTTGCCTTTGAACCAAGTTGATGAAGTTAAAGACCTTGGTGTTATATTTGATAAAAAGTTGTCATTCTCATCTCATATTAATAAAATAACCTTGAAATCACTTAAACTGCTTGGCTATGTAGGTAGGATCGCTAAAGACTTATCAGCAAACACAATGAAAATTCTGTATTGTTCATTAATTAGGTCACACTTAGAATACGCATCCGTTGTATGGTGTCCCTCTTACTCAGTGTACAAAACCTCACTGGAAAGGGTTCAAAATAAATTTTTGCGAAGTGCTGCCTACAAAATGGGCTTTTAAATGGACCAGCGACATAACTACACTGATATTCTTTCTACACTACACCTCACCACATTGGAAAACAGACGGACTCAAGCTGACCTCATATTTCTATTTAAATTACTGTCAGGTCAATTTAATTGCCCAGAACTTCTCTCTTTGGTTGGCCTGAGAGTCAATCAAAGAGTGACAAGAGATGATAAAACTGTTTTCTTAGAGAATTCACATTCAACAAATTATGGATTTAATAGTCCAATGTCAAGAATGTTAAGGGAGGCTAATACATCAGAACTTGATTTTTTTAATAATTCCTCGGAGGCCTTCAAAGAGTCTGCAATCAATTATGAATTTTATTTATAGATTTATGCCTTGTATGTCTGTTAGTTTCTAGTATTTATTCGTATTTTTAATTGTTTTATTTAACATTTAGTTATTTTACAATGTTGTAACTTAGGGTTTTCCCGTTTATACCAAATAAATAAATAAATATCGGAATATTTGTCAACCTCCTAAACATTTTTCAATGTTGAAAGAATCGGAAACATAGTACAGGTGAGTCATTCATTCATCATATTATTTATATATAATATATAATCACTGAGTTAGGTCTCATTCTGAATCACCCGTACTATGTTTCCGATTCACCCAACATTGAAAAATGTTGAGGAGGTTGACAAATATTCCAATATGTTGTGAGAAATAAGTGTTATGAGACTATTTTAAAGAGGAAATTATTTTGCTACTCCAGGACATATCATCAGTTCATCTCAATTTTCTCAGAAACCTTCACTATTAGGTACATGAAATGTTATGACTTTTTAATCGAGTATCGATGAGCCTAACTGATGTCAAACGTTCACTTGTCCAAAGAAAATATGAAGGAAAATATTTCCACATACCAACGTAACTACGCCACTGGTTTACGAAAATTAGGAATTATAACTTCAAATAATCATGTTGAAAAACCTTGATTAGTGTCCCAAGTTTGATATTTTTTGCTTCGGCAACTTTGGAGAAAAAAAAATATTTTTTTTTGTACTTTTGACACCCTGTATCTCAGAGGGGATGCGTTTTAGGACATACCTTGATATGAATTATTCACCTTGTAATGACGTGAGGAATCTGTAGTCGGAGTTTGTCGGTCTTATTCTGACTCTGTATAAGTATGTCCAATAGAATCATATGATTGGCAGCGTCAATTGCTTTTTTTTAGATCAATGAATATTGGAATGGTGTTGAAATGCATATTGAAATTTATCGAAACCAATATTAACAGTATGAAATCAGCCGATTGATTTTTCATCACTTTTTCAACGCAGTAATTTTACGAAAATAACTCAAAATTATTATTTAATAGTGTGTAAAATACCATTTTCAATGAAATCATTCAACAGTCATTTAAAACTTTTCATATTTAATAGAAGCTGATGTAAGATGTTTTTACATTTATTACAAATAATCGAAATTTATATAGTGTACTTCTAGTAATGAAACCACACAAGCGTATTCCTGATTTTATAACAGTTCTATTCTCCAGTTTTGTCGGCAATGGGATTATTATCCACGTTCAGATCACTCATTTCTAGGCCTCCCATTGCATCATCGTCGATTTTCACGATTTTATTCGAGTTGAGATTCACCTTTGACAGAGGTATATTCAGCATCCCTTTCTTGATTTCCTCCAAATGGTTTCCACTCAAATCGATGAACTCTTCAATTTTAGCGCCATCAAACGCACCGATTTCAATATCACTGATTCGATTGTCTTCAAGTCTCAAAATGCCGATGGTTGCATCCTCGAATATACCTTTCTTGATTTCTTCCAACTTGTTTTCACCCAATGACAGCTCATGAATCTTCAAGTGCTTGAAGGTACCCGGGGCAATGTGACTGATGCTATTATCGTCCAGCTGCAATGATTTCAGAGTTCCGTAAACACCTTCGAAAAATGAGGGTTTCAACTCCACTAAACTATTGCCGGTCATATAAATAATGCTCAGGTTGTCGATACCTGCGAGTGATTTCGATTCGATGGTAGTTATCTGATTCTTATTCAGATCAATCAGTTTGATGGGTAGGTTGTTGAAAACTCCATTCTGAATCACCGTGATGTTGTTTTTGCCCATAAAAACCCAAGCCAAGTTGGTCCCTTGGAACGTGCCTGGGGGCAACTCTTTAATTTTGTTGTTCTCTAGATTGATATCCGTCAGAGTTCGTAGGTCTTTGAAAGTGTCACCGATTATTTCGAGTTTGTTATTACTGAGATCGATATGGTTCAAACCTGTGACCTTTTGGAATGCATCATCTTCGATTTCGTCTATCTCATTATCGTTCATCTTCAAAGTGGTTATCGCCGATTTATCAAACATCGACGAGGCGATTTCTACCATCCTATTTCCACCTAAATCAAGAAGCTGAGCAACCATGCCATCGAACGCTCCAGGTTCAATATGGGAAATTTTGTTGTTCACCAACGAGACAGTCTGGAACACCATGTCATTGAACACGCCTTTCTTTATTGTTTCAAGCTCGTTGAAAGCGAACGTTAATTTTGTGATATTAGCTCCATCCAAAGCACCAGGTTCTATATTTTTAAGTTCACTTGCAACAATACGAAATTCTGTGAGTCTCAAATTGGCCAGAGCTTTATTGGGCAAAGTAGGTACATGCTGGTTGTCCACTCTAACTGATTCGACGGTAGGATTCTTCGACAGTGTTTCAACGAGGTCAGTTATCGAGCTAATGTTGACAGTGAACTGCAACACACCTGGGTCTTTGTAGCCCTCCACGACTATATCATCACATCTTGATTTAGTGATGACTGCTAGTACTAGCAGAAGAGTGACTGTGTATTTAAACATCATTCGTACCGAAATACTGATACTGACCTCTATAATGTTGTGTTTCAAATTTATATTGGTGCGATTTTTAATATTTGTGGGATTTTGTTATTCATTTGAGATAAGTGAGCGATAGCAACAGAAAATTCGATTTTTAACAGTAAGGAAGGTTGAAATCGCATAATGATAAGACTTGTTTTATTACTGACATTATTAATTAAAGTTACGAAAGAAACATGAGATCGAGGGAATCTTGGTAATCACAACCGTTTACAAGATAAAGGCTATCTGAAGTTGAACATATATAATCCATAATAATAATTTTTATTGCATTCTTTTTCACTCAGTTTGAAACAAAATCATCCAGGTAGTCGGAAGGTTTCCGAATGTCAACTGCTCATGTGATTTGTAGAATCGACAGTATCAAGATTTTCATCGGATTACTTAACATCATTCCAGGAAAAATAAAATGTGCCGATGTACTCAAAAAAACCCGAATTCAAATAAGTTTGTTTAGGTATTCAACTACCAAAATAATGAACAGTTTTGCTGCTAGGGGGCGTCAAAATAACCCCTTGCTCAGAATAGACTATTTATTTTGAAAAAAAGTCATCAAAATAAGAGAGAACTCTAAACCTTGATTCAATGAAAAAATTGCTAAATTAATCAAACTTCGTGATAAATTCTATTACAAAAAAGCATAATCCTGCCAACCAATTCTTCATCGATTTCTATAATAATCTCAAAAAATTTGTGAAAACAAGTGTAAAGGAATCAAAAAAGAAACACTACCAGGAAAAATTCACTGATGGTACCCCAAAATCAATAAGGGAGACACTGGATGAAATATTATATAACAAATCTGAATGTAAAAATGAAATTCAACATATTGTGAAAAATGGGAGAAAAATTAACAATCAGGAGGATATTTGTGAAGAATTCAATAATTATTTCATTAATGTTGGTCCTATAATTTGGCAGCAAGTCTCGCATCAAGAAAAGAATTCCCAGTGCACTCAAAATTATGCTCCATGTAAGTATTTCAAGCCTGTATTGAGTCTAAAGAAATAGAAGAAATAATTAGTGAATTAGATTCGAGAAAAACTCCAGAATTCGATAACATATCTCCAAATATTGTCAAACTGGTGAAGTCGGAAATTGCAGCACTGATAAGTAGATTAATAAATTTAATCTTCCTAACAGGCACAGTGCCTGACAAATCCAAAATTGCTAGATTTAGATTCTGATAAAAAGTGTGGTATATTGTCACTTGATCTTCGGAAAGCTTTTGATACAGTGTAGATCACATAATTTAGTTGTCAATTTTGCATAAGATAGGTAATAGAGGAAATATACATTTGTGGTTTTCTAATTATCTGTCTGAAAGGAAACAGTTCGTTTATTTAGAAAAAGAATGTAGTTCACGAAAGACTGTTCTATGTGCGGTTCCACAGGGATCAATTTTGGGGCCTATTCTTTATCTTGTATATATAGATTCCATAGCTAATTTGGATTTGACGGAAAAAATCAAAATGTCTGCAGATGACATAACAATAATATACAGTGGAAGAAATTTGCGTGATATTAAAATTAATATGACAAGAAAAAGTAATATGATCATGGTTTATATTACATAAACTAACATTGAATTATAAAAAATCCTCGTTCATGTTCGTCACAGCAAAAAATTCATTGTTAAGACCACTAAAGACGCTTCAGAATATTGACTTCTATGAGTCAACTGCTAATTTGTATAAACCAAATAAGCTTCTAGCCATTCATTTATTATATAAAATGAAATTGTGAACTTCCATTCATTTAGTTAAAAATAATATGAAACATTCTAATTTATTATTCCAAATTAATAGTGATCAACATAATTATTCAACCAGATATATGTATAAGATTAAGACAAATATCGGTCAAAAGTCAATACTATGTAATGGAATAAAATTTTACAATAAATTACCCAACCATTTGAAGAAATATGGTAAAATACGATTCAAAATTAGTTAAAAAAAATTAATGGTTAAGTTGAAAACAAATGAATATTTTGTTTCCACCCTTTTCAGTTTTTTAGGTTTTATAAACTTGTGATCCTTCTTGTTTATTTCCATCAATTGTTTGATTCTTCTTTTTTATGTATTTGTTGCCATTATTATTATTATTATTTTTATCCCTCTATAAACAGAAATGTTTCTTGGGATCAATGCAGTAAATAAATGAATATTATTACTTGTTTTAGTGTAGATAATGTTGCATGATATTTTGCTGTTTCATAAATAAAAATCCAACACCCCCCTCCTCTCCTATTTCCTATTATGAAGGGGAGATAGAAAATGTCTCTAGTAAATTTTATTGCATCGTCGGATGTTAAAATATGTTAGAATTAGGGAAATAGCATCTTTTATTATTATCTCCCCCTTCCTCCGAGGGGCAAATAACAGGAAATTTCGGTGGATTTTCCTGAATTTTCGATATGATGCAGTTCACGTGATTTCGTTGAGATCCAGAATCTTCGGAGTTGAAAAACTTCAACATAATCAATTGTTTCAGAGTGGAGGAATATACTGAGTTCCATCAGAAGGTTCTAGAATAGGTGTCAAATAATCTATAGTCAAACTCTCGAATGCTGATGTAAATGGAAACAATCCTTCGCATATCGCCGTAAGTTCGAATTGAAAAATACCTATTTTGTAACAGTACCTGTGTATCCGAGAAAAGGAACACCGTCTCCCGTTTCATAAGTCCAGCAGACAGCATCAGATTTTTTATGTCATCTTTCCAGTCAATAACTCCATACGCTTTACTTAGTTCTATTTGGAAGCAGTTGAATTCAGCTATGAATGCAGCCAGTCTCGTTAAACTTTGACGACCTATGGATGGAAAATAGTTGTTTATGTTACAAGTTCATAAAGTGGGGCGTTTTTATGAGCGTGAACTTCGTTGAATGAGGCGCAGGCGAGTTGAATAGAAGACGCGAGAACGAAATGCTCGTTATGAAAATATACTTAACATGCAGAGTTTTTCCAACGACAGTTATAGTAAAAGCTTGTAGCAATAATAATTATAATAGAGTTTGTTCAAAATTCAATGAAAAAGCATAATCATCAGTTTATAAAAAAAGGGTGAATAAACGATTTGATTATACCCGCGAAGTTTAAAACTTGTTGCGAGAAAATTACAGATAATATTATATTTGTTTTATTTTTAATTTTTAAAATTGAACAAAATAATAATATAAAATGAACTGAATGAGTTTAATGTAGTAAAAGATTTCAAGAAATAAATTTAGATGAGACTCTTCCATTTTTCACTTTTTAACTTGGTTTTTGATAGAAAATTATTACTTGATCATTTTTATACGATTTGGAACCAGATCATAGTAAAATAACAATGAATATTTGAAATTTTTCTGAGACCTTGTTGTTTCAACTTTATTTTTCACTGCAACATTATTTTTATAACTTGTTTCATTAAAGTGATCTTTGAATTTTATATCAGTTGTATGTTTATACATATAAATATAATATATATAATTGACCATGTCCATTTTCTTTGAATTTTGTACAGATTTTCAGTTAGATATAAATAACTCTATATATATATTATTTTTTATTCACCCAAGAAACATTAAATGTTTTTATAGGGAAGTCAAGGATTAATTGGCTATATAATATGTATATAAATTAAATTGAATTGTCAAATCTGATAAAATTATAAAAAATTAAGAAACTAAGAAATACTCTTTCAGTTGTAATTTGAACTTCGATAGATGTTTTATATTTTTCAAACGGTTAGGTAATTGATTATAAATTATGACACCATCATGCAAAATGCACCTCTTTCCAATTTCAGATATTGCCTTACTGGGATGTAGTTCATTGAAATTTCTTGTTAGGTGTTTATGAATAACTTTGTTTTCTGTAAAATGCAAACCAGCATATATTTTTTTTGAATCGGCTTGAATGAATAAATAAACATACCGATAATTTGTAAAGAGATTCCAAGTTTAATATTTTTTTTGGTTTGTACAAATTTTTTGTTGGTTCAAGATGGGGAAGTTTGTGAATACATTTTATTGATTTATTTTGGAGTTTTTTCAAAGGTTTCAATACAGATTTATTCGCGGATCCCCATATAGATATCAAATATTGTAATTGAGAATATATGAAGGAATAATATACATTCATCAAATATTTAAGACATATATAGTTTCTAATCTTGTAAAGTATGCCAATTATTGGAGATATTTTTTTACTAATTTTTTCAATATGTTTTTTCCAACTGAGGCATTCATCAATATAGAGTCCTAAAAATTTTATACAGCTTTTGTATTCAATTTGATTTTTATCAAAGACTAATGGTGTGAATTGGTCATTAATTTTTCGTTTTGCAATAAACATATGTGATTATCAGAAACCATTTATGAAGAATCTCAAAATTTCTGAGGTGGGATTTCATGACTACTTCCCAAGCTAGTATCCCATAATTCCGTCGAACCTGTATTGATGAAGAATAAAGAAAGTCGAGGGTTTTTATGTCCGTGAATGTTTTGAGATACTTGAATTTTGTTAATAAACTTCGTAATCTCCTCAACAGGAATACTATTTGTTTGTCCCATTTCAGGTGTATGTCAAGCATAACCCCTATAGGTACTTGATACACTATCAGTTTCTTCAATTCTAGTATTATCATTATGTATTTCAAACTCCGTCATTATTGTTTCAGGAATATGACTTATTTATCCGAAGGAAATCAGGTTGTAAGAAATTTAGGCGATTCAAAATCAAAGAATATCAATTGTGAAGAACCTCAAGGTTCTATACTTGGACCAATTCTCTTTGATCCTGTTACACCCGATATTTAAATGTATATACATACGAGTGCATTTTCATGACTTAAGAGTCATTTTAATTAATATTTGATTTTAATCGAGTAATTTCACACTTGATTAGTAAGAATTCATTTCTTTCGACAATAAAGTATTTTTTGAATTGATTTGTTTATTATTTTACAACTACCTCATTCCAGAACTTGTTTTTATTGGAAGGTTTTCGCTCATTAAATAATAATAATAATAATGAGTTTATTTGCAATAATATACAGTGTGAGTCTTCATGAAGTGCACATATTGAAATGAGGAAAAAAAAAATTGTATTTTATATGGAATTTAAAAAAATGTTGTTCGCTACCGTGACCCCTGTGTGAACAAAACGCTATATCTTTTGAACTAATTGACTTATCACGATGAAACAACTCCATAATCGTTGTAAGTAATTGGGCGTCCTTGTAAAATAAAAATTGTGGAAAAAAATATCCCCAATTGAAAATAAACATATTTCTTTACCAAAAATCTGTTTGTTTTTCATAAATTTTTACAAAAATTTTTTTTAATGAAATGCCCACATTACATAAATTTTTTATTGCTTTAAAACAGATTTTTACTAAAGAAATATGTTTATTTTCAATTGGGGATAGTTTTTTCCATCGTGATAGGTCAGTTAGTTCAAAAGATATAACGTTTTGTTCACACAGGGGTCACGGTAGCAAAACATTTTTTTTAATTTCCTAAATAATACAATTTATTTTTTCGATTTTTTCAATACATTTTCCGTCGATAAACTTAAGCATAGTTTCCCTCATTTCAATATGTGCACTTTATAAAGACTCGCACTGAATAAAGTACAGTCTAAAATCAATTATATGTTTTATGCAATGATAAAACAAGAAGCCTAACGAAGTTTCAGCTGTTGTAAGGACTGGATAAAAATACGAAAATGAAGTTATTTAAACTAAATGATTTAATAAGTTGATGGAATATCATCGATACCTGAACCCCCCATTCCGAGCAGCAACGCATTGCCCATCGGTTGTCGAATTATCCTAGAAATCCTGCAAATGTGCGAAATGGCATCCAAGAATAAAACCAGCTTCATCGGTTTTGTGCTTTGCAAATTGTAATCATTCAAGTAGTATTCCAGAGATTCCGACAATTTCTCGTAATCGTGTATTTGTACGTACAGACCGGAACCGACGGAGGTGTCCAGGAAATCCCCGAACAAAATGGCGTCGCAGCCGAGCGCCTGCTCCGGATTTATGTTGAAGAACTGGTCGATTTTCTGCCTTAGCAGCGAGTCGAACCACGATCGATCTTCGTCGTTTACTAGGCGGTCCTGAAATACTCGGCAGCATTCGTGGTACCAGAGGCGAAGCATTTCTTCGACATCCTGTATAATGAGGGTGTGAGAAATATCAGCAACTGCCAAGGAGTTCGAACAATAAAATGTGTCGTATTGAAAGTTGCCAGTAGGCATATCTAGGAAATGAGAAACAATAGTTATTTATGCAACAAGTGCCAAAAGTAAGTGTTTATTGCACTCGACGTGAAATTGTCCGACGAGGCCGAGTTGGACTAAACGTCGAGTGCAATAAAAATTTTTTGCACGAGTTGCATACAAAATTTTTTCTACGTTCATGCAAAAAGCAGAAAATTATTTATTTAGGGGCGGCACTAGGTGAAGGAAAATGATATACGTAATTTAAATAAATAATTACTACTATCGATTTCATCACCATCATCTAGTTTTCCATTAATATTACTCATTTTAAAAATTTCAGTTCTGTAATTGTCAGAATTACATTTTGACTGACGTTTATATAACCACAGTTGCATTATAAAAATCAAAATCATACTAGACATGAGCGCGTATGTTATCACGAGGTGTGGTATGGACAGTTTGCTCTATGCAGGTAGACGGTTTAGAACATAGCGGATCGGTTTTGATTATGGAGTTATTCTCGGAAAGGCATTGTTTGTTCAACTAACATTAATACGAAATAATATAAAATATGTAGCTGTTTAAAACGTATGGCCAATCTCACAGAATATCTGCTAAAGATGTAGTGGGTTTGAACATTTATGTTTATCATGATGACAGCAAGTTGAAGTAGAATGACAGATGAGTGCAATAAAAACTTTTTTCTACTCCCGTATGTGAATTACTAACGTCACACATCGATAAAAATGTGTAAAGCTTCATTTCACGAATCGGTTTGTGAAGTGCCATGATTTTCTTATGGGATTTATTTCACGCACCGGTGCCATAAGAGTCAATACAAATTCACACACCGGTCGCTGGTCTAGGTAGCGGTGGCGAGAGAAATTGACAAATATGACAGTTCCCGCAGAGTGAAGTTCAGAGTTACATCAGTTAATAGACCGTAAACAGTAATTAATTACCCTCTGAATTAATAAATAGTACGACGAAATTTTGATTTAAACCGATTAGCCGTGTATTTCACGCAAATTCCTGATGGACAGCATTGAAGTACTCCCATCAACTCCTCCAAATATAACGTTAGCAGCCAGTGAAGCAAGTTCATCGTTATTGCCACAAAAATCGTTGGGAATTTACGAAAACACTTTGGAAAAGTTTATGCAATGGCGTAATACAAACAACGTCCAATCATTCTCCGAAAGGGTAATATTAGCCTACCTATCTGAATTATCAACAAAGGTTAAATCTTCTACCTTATGGAGTCACTACTCAATGTTGAAAAGCACCCTTATAGTGTTAAGTACAACGTACAAATTGGTGATTATCCGAAAGTTCACGCTTTCTTGAAACGGAAAAACGAGGGATACATTCCTAAAAAATCACGCGTTTTGGAAAAGGAACACGTATTAAAATTTCTTAAAGAGGCACCCGATGAAAAATATTCATTAACCAAAGTAAGTCCATTTGTATAAATATCGATAAATACTAATCTTTAAATTTTTAGCTTATTTTGTTGTTTGGGGTAGCTGGAGCCCTGCGCAGAGATGAGCTCTATAAATTAAAAATAGATGACATCCAAAATTTGGGAACAGTTCTTATTGTGTCAGTTAATGATACGAAGACTAAGGTTTCTAGAAAATTTACTGTTACTGAATACTTGGACATATATCACAAATACGTGGCTCTTCGTCCCAAGGATTATGCCGAAAATAAATTCTTTATTAATTATCAACGAGGGAAATGTACTCGGCAAGTGATTGGTATAAATAAGATAGGAAAAGTCCCTTCAGAAGTTGCCACATTTTTGAAACTCCCCAATCCCAACGAATTTACCGGGCACAGCCTACGGCGTTCATCATTGAATTCAATTTTAATATTAATCCAAAACCAAAAAGCTTTGTCTATAAGTTTTTATAACTTCTGACAATAAAGTATATTTTGACTTTGACTTTGACTTTGACTTTGACATCTGCGTCTTTATTAGTCGAAGGTGGAGGAGATCTCCTAACGCTAAAAAAACACGGCGGCTGGAAATCATCCTCAGTGTCAGAAACCTACGTGGAAGAATCCCTAACTAAGAAGATAGATGTCTGTAATAAAATCTTAAAAACTGAGAATAATCGTAGTTATGTTGTCAATACCAACAGTACAAGCAGCACTAATTTTGTAGAGAAAGAGAAAGTAAATGTACATTTTGACAATTTACAAAATTGCAATATAACTGTTTATAATAATTATTATTGTAATAAAGAAAATTAGTCAAATTTTCCTTTAATTCAATCTCTAAGTAAAAGGTCGTAGAAAAAGTATAGTGTTCACCACGTGCGTGAAGACTTTTTTACGGTCGTGCGGATTGTGAAACTCGCCTGCGGCTCGTTCCACAAACTTCCACACTCGCGTAAAAAAGTATACTTCACGCACTAGATATACAATATACCATATTGCACTAGTGCAATAAAGAGCTTCTTTTTCCACTGAATACAGTTCAATAAAGTTATGTTTTTTGCATGAATGTAGAAAAAATATAAAAGGTAGTGCCCAAACTAGTTTCGAAGCAAGGTTGTGGGAACCAAAATAGCGTCGGTCGGTCGGTTATAGTGGGGTGGGTAATTAGGAAAATGTGAGAGTTTAAATGATTTTGTATGTGTTGTTTCTGAGATATAAGCAGCATAAGTTCGAAAACACGTCGGATTGACAAAGGAAAAAACTGTTTTGTAAGATATGCATTTTTAAAGTTTTGTTCAATCGTAGTATCGTAAACGCAACATAAAAAGTTGACCAAACTTTCATATTTAATAATAGTCAACACTTCCATAATATTGAGTGTAAAATTAGGTCCAAATTGACTGAACAGTTTTTGAGATATTGAATCAAAACGTTGCAAATTACCTAAAAAAATTTAAACGCTACCTGTATCTAAATGAAAGGTAATATTGAACAACTTGATTCACCAGAGAATTACCTTACCTTTTTTTCAGTCAACAGTGGCAATAGATATTTTTTTGTATTAAAAAACAATCTGTCAATTGTTTTCAGTATTCAGAGAGTCATCAAGAAACAAAACATGTTTGTATCGCCTAATATAGACTGAAACTATGATATTCTACCAAAATTAAAATTATTGGTTCAGAACTAGTGTTAAAAAAAAATCCTGAAAAACGATTTTTTTTACTATGCCTCGTATACACCCTACTTTCATTAATAAAGTTATAAATGGACATGTTACCGAGTTCCAAATTACCTTAACAGAAAAACAAGAAGAATAATGTTTCTAACTATCGTCCAATAGCTCTTCTAAATGTTTTTTCCAAAATTTTTGAGAAAGTATTGAAAAAACAACTAATAAATTATATTAATGATAATTCTGGTTTTGATAAATTTCAATACGCTTTCATGACAAATTCTAATACCCAATCAACGGTAACTGATCTCATGAATGATATTTTTGTAACTTTAGATGGAAGTGAATATGGCGTTGCCATCTTTTTAGACGTAAAGAAACCTTTTGATATAGTAAATCATACAATATTATTGGAAATTTTAGATGACTTAAGAGTGAAAGGCCACTCTTACTAACTTACAAAAGTTATTTTGAAAATAGTATTCAGTATGTTGCTATATATTGATGAAAATAAAAGTATTGAAAAACAAACCACCATTAGAGTTCCCCAAGGTTCAGTACTAGCTCCAATTTTTTGTTTAATTTATGTAGATAATATAACCAAAATAAAATTGATAGGTAAACATTTTTCTTTTGCAGATCATACTGTACTTTATTATTCGGGCAAAAATACAAATATTTCAGAAAGTAATATTGAAAAAGACATTCAATTGTTTGAAAAATGGTTAGATGAAATGAATTTAACTATTAATTTAGAAAAAACTGTTTATATGATTTTCAAACAGAAAAATCTAAATCAAATAAAATTGAAAGTAAAAATAAAGAATAAAATATTAAATGAAGTTAAAGAACACAAATATTTAGGCCTGATAATTGATAAAAACTTAACTTTTGAATGCTATGTAAATAAAATAAAAAAATCAATTATTCCTTTAATTGGAGCAATAAGAAGAATTGCTTTTCTGAATACTCAAAATCTCATTTATAATGCCTATATTGTTTCACATATTAGATATTTTTATTAACAATATGGCCATCTTGTAGCAAAAACCTCAAAGGTAGAATTTATGGCTAAATAAATAAAGTAATTAAAGTAATTCTTAAAAAACCACGGGAAACACCTTCTTCAGAATTATACAAGAATTCTAAAAATGTTACATTGAATAAACAAGTTGACAAATAATCTACAAAAAAGTAATAATAGTTTCAAAAAAAAACAAAGTTGCATGACTATAATATCAGAAATGCAAATAACTTCCATTTGAATAACATTCATTCAAATAAAGGCAAAAACAATCCTGTTTCTTGTTCTACAGAAATATTTTTTTTTAAACTCTAACCAAATTTGCTGTCATATTGATGTTCATCAAAGTCAAAGTCAAAGTCAAAATATACTTTATTGTCGGAAGTTATAAAAACTTATAGACAAAGCTTTTTGGTTTTGGATTATTAAAATTGAATTCAATTAATTAATGATAAAGTATAATGGTGATACTCCCCACTATCTGCATATCATCCCAGATGAAGAAACACCACCACTATATGCGCTCCGGGGCGACTTGATAATTTGATGGCGCATTTGCTATTTCAACTGCAGGAAAAACCCGGAAAAACCTACAGTACCACCATTTGGTCCTTTGCGAATGAGGGAATGAAACAAAACATAATACATGCTCATCCATCATTACACAAGGACTTCTTCATCTCTGCATCTCTCTGCAGTTTATGAACGAATGGAAAGTATGTACATGAAAGCAGAAAAAAATGTTAATCAAATTGTGGATGATAAAGAAACAATCAATAGCAAAGGAACAAAAAAATAATAACAAATTGTACGCTTACTTACTATGCTCGATTCATGATATAAAAATTATGATTTTTAGATATTATCATCATAAAACTCTTGTAGACTATAATAAGCTTTTTCTGATAATAAATTTTTTACATCTTTTCTGAAACGATAAAGTGATGTGATACTTTTGATATTTATTGGAAGGTGATTAAACATCTTACATCCATTATAAAATATCGAGTTTTTGATGAGTGTACTTTTAGGAAGTGGAAGTTTGAAATCATTACTCTGTCTGGTATTATGATCGGGAGAACTGCCAATAGTGAACTTTGATTTTTGTTTTTGTATCAAACAAACAGTTTCAAGTATGAAAATTGCAATAACTGTAAGAATTTTATGTTTAAGAAAGAGAGGTCGACATGAATCCCGATATCTCGCTTTGCATAACTATCACAGAGCACGTTTTTGTAAAATTAGGACTGTTTGTAAACAATGACTACAGCAAACTCCCCAAAATGCAATACCATATCGTAGATGAGATTCAATAAGACAATGATATACTGGCTTAGAAACTGAAAATCCTAATTCATTCGAGACAACTCTCAATGCGTAGCAACCCGAAGAGTGTTTTTTACATAATATTTCAACCTGCTCTTCAAATTTCAACGAATTATCCAGATAAACTCCAAGATATTTCAAAGTCGTTTTATTTTCAATGATGTTATTGTCTAACGGAATGTCTTCAAGATGACATCTGAAAGATATCATGTTAGTTTTTCTTATGTTGAATGATAGTAAATTTGAATCACACCAATCCTTCACTTATTTAAGATCATAACATATTAATTACTCAAGATCCTGCTTGTTTTTGTGATGCCAAAGTATAGTACTGTCATCAGCAAAGACAGTGAAAAAACCTGAAATCTGGATATTTAATAGGTCATTTATATATAATAAAAATAGAATTGGTCCAAGTATAGAACCTTGAGGTACTCCACAATTGATATTCTTTGATTTTGAATATCCTGAATATCTTACAATCTGATTTCGTTCGGATAAATAAGATTCAAACCATTTGAGAGTCATATTCCTGAAGCCATAATGATGGAGTTTAAGCAAAAGTATCTCATGATTTACACAATCAAAAGCTTCAGCAAAATCACAAAAAACTGCAGCCGCTAACTCCCCATCATTAAATATGCAAACTGGTTAAATTTGTTATTTTTTATTCATTTTTAAATTCTTAAAACTTATTATTTATGTTTATATTTAATGTATTATCTTCCTTACACCAGAACTTGTTCTGTTTGGAAGGTGTATTTTCAATAAATAAATAAATATTTTCATCTTGAATTTGCCTTATTTAAACTAACAAAATAGTTTTTTCTTTTGTCAAACCTATCCAACTCCGACGTTTTTTCGAATTTTGGCAGAAATGCAAATAACCATTCAAATAACATTCATTCCAATAGAGGCAGAAACATTCCTGTATCTAGTTCTATAGAAACTCGCAACAAACTTTCAGACAATTTTAAAAAATCAAACTCAATGCATTTTTTATTGAAATCACTCAAACAAAATATGTTTGTTATAATAATGTTCATCAATCTATATACATATACGTAAAGTTGTTGAATTTGTTATAATTATTTTGGAAAAATTAAAATTATTTCCATATTGAATGTATTATGAAACAAATAATCCGTAAAACCGAAAAATACCTGTCTCTCCACACACTCGAACTTTGTTCGTTTTATTTGAATGTATTATCTTGCTTACACCAGAACTCGTTCTGTTGATGTATTTTCAATAAATGAATAAATAAATGCACACAAGATTTTTCGATAATCCTTTTTATTTCCAAGTTACTAGTCACCATGATGATTGTTACGTCCGTGACTATTTGAGATAGTGTAGATATTTCAAGATATACACAGCACGGACAGTCAGTAATCTCTCCCTTGAGGAAATAGATCTGCAGCATTTTTGATAGCAAACAATCGATATTAATTTTATTGTACGTTTGTGGACAATGAATAATCTTGAAAACCCCGTTATATTATGAAAATTAATATGGGAATACGTCATCGCAAAGTAGATATCCTATTAGTTAAATGTCACACGTGATCCCCTTGGCAAAAATAAACAACCCCGAGCATTTCAATGACCTCCGTCCCATAAGCATATTATGTGCACTCTCAAAAGTGTTTGAGAAAATATTGAACAAGCAAATCCGTGGTTTTCTTGACAAAGCACAAATCATACCGGACAGTCAATCAGGATTCAGATCGCATCACAGTTGCACAACTGATCTGCCGACAGTACTTAATGACATTCATGAATCTGTGGACCGTAACGAACTTCGCGTATTGGTCCTGATTGATTACTCCAAAGCATTTGATAGGATTAACCATCAACTTCTCATAGCTCTTATGAAATACTTAGGATTCTCTAAGAACTCCACTGCGCTGATAAATAATTATTTAACAGGTCGTATGCAACGCGTTATTCTTGATAACAAAATGTCGAATTATCATGACGTTACAAACGGTGTTCCCCAGGGCTCAATTCTTGTACCTCTGCTCTTTATTATTTATACATCCCAGTTTTCTTCCTGCTTTCAATTCACAAACATTCATAGCTATGCAGACGACACACAGATTTATAAACAATTCTCCGAAATGTCACTAGCAACTGCTTGTCAACAAATAGATCTAGACTTGAAGTCCCTAGTAGATATATCCAGTAAATACTGCCTTACTATTAACTCTTCTAAAATAGTTGCCATGTTATTTGGTCGAAATGCCATGAAAATAAGATGTGAAAGCAAAATCAATATCACGCTCGAAAATTCACACATAAAACTTACAGACCGTGCTAAAAACCTTGGATTAGTTTTAGACAACTCCTTCAAATTATCTTCACACGTATCTCAAATTCTGAAGAGAGGTTACTGTAATTTAAAGAGTATATATTCTCACCGGCATATATTAAACAAAAAATCTAAAAAAATATTGTGTGACGTCGGGATTGGCATCTAGGCAACTCACATCACACTTGATTCACAACAAAATATGTGGCCACCTGAAGAAACCCATGTACTTGAGAAAAAATATTTTCGCGTACCGGAACCTCGAACGTCTGTCTGATGCGAGGTACCTTAGTCACTGGTACACTAGCCATAACAATATCCATTTGACAAGGTAAGTCTCAACTTGACTCACGAAGAAAGAAGGATCCTCATGGAACTCTGCCGAGTCATTTGTGAACTCGTTTCATGAAAATCCACCCCTGACTGCTGGGCGTAGCCTTTCGCGACTAGGCGAGCATTTCTGCGCTCGGTGGTTCCATCTGCTTTACCATGCTTTACTTTTTAATCGTGCCTGAAATTCCTCATATATCGCATCAAAATTTTTTCCATTCAGAGCTTTTTCAAGAGTGGGAGTATCTATTTCTTCGAATATTATTTTGTTGTCTTGGACTTCTTCCTTATTTTCTGCCATATTATATTTTTTCTTCGGCCTCTTGAACCATTTCTCAATATATTTGGTCTACGTCGTCCTCTTGTGATAGATGTTTCCGGATTATTAATTTTTATTTCTTCTGATACATCTTTATCGTCAATATCTCTGTGATCTTTCTCTTCGCCGTTATCTTCTTGGTCTGAAGCATCATCATCTCGGACTCTTTCTTCAGAAATCGTATATTTTGCGTCCAGAATATCGAAGAATATGGAATTATTTATTTTTCTTTTTTTTTTTTTTCTTCAGCTTTCATCTCCAGTGTCGATAAATTTAACATCTCTACTAATTATAACATATTTGTTTCCGGATTCCATAAACGATAGGCTTTGGATTCTGTTGAATATCGTACGAATGTGCATTCTCTTAATGTCGCTTCAAATTTTGTGATCGGAGCCGAAAATTTTGAAATGGGATACAACTGGCTTCCTTTCATTTCATATTTCATAGAGTTTAATGATATTTCCTGAACTTCTGATACAAGCTGCATTTGATACAGCTTCTGCCCAAAAACTTTTTGTTCATTTCGATTGTTCTGGCATGCACCGAGCCATTTCAGCTAGAGTACGGTTCATTCGCTCAGCGACGCCGTTTTCTCTAATTTATTCCATTATTTTTTCAAACACTTTTCCATAATACCCCAAACCATTATCTGCACCGAAGGTTTTCATGTTTCTCCCAGTCTCTGTTTCTGTATAATCCTTGGTTCACTTCGTCTGCTCAGGACACATGATTCTCGGACCAGTAGTAACTCACCCCACGGACTTGGAAAGTGTTTTTTGGGGTTAATGACACTCCAGCGCGCCCTCCAGATTTATCGAAATTTGCTAATATGCTATTTTGGTTCCCCTGAGGCCCGATTTCATAATGAACTCTAAATAGCTATTAGACTGTGACTACCAAAATTTAGTTTCAATTGGCAGCTTGTCACAGTCTGACAATTATTTAAACTGAATGACACTTTAAGCCCATTATAAAATCGGACCCGACTTCAATATGACACACTATAAAGAAATAGTTTACTCAGTATTCTAATCAAAACTCTCCGTGTATAGTCAGAAGCTTCATTGTCAGAGGATTCAGAAGTGATGGAGTTATAACAAGTTATAATGGGGATTATTATGATGAAAGGTAGCACCCATCTGAGAAGTAAGTGGTGTATTCACTCTTTCATTCATTGCAGTGCAAACATGCACCCATCGTTACAATATTCGTCACAATATAAAAAAGGGCGAGATTATTATCAGTTGGTTTTGGTTTGCTCTCAACTTACCTTCAAATTTTCTGGCTCGAACATCAGAATTCCCTGGAAAACTTTACTCAGATCTCTCAGATTAAACGTGTAGTGGGTTTTGGCCGGGGTGGGTAAGAGTTCGTGTAAAATAGTCACATAAACTTCCAAAGAGGATGAAAGTATCGCTGAGTGATACTGTTTCAGATCCGTTTTTCTATTCAACCAGAAATCCAGGATAGTTCCGAAGATTTTCTTCTGCAGAAAAAAAAAATGGGTTTGAATAGAGGTGGCAAGTGGACGCATAGTTGAAGAAGCATTTTTGACTTAGAAATTATTAGGGATAAATCTACTCCTGTATAAAAATAAACCCATTTGAAAATGACGTCTGAGTCACTTTCACAACGACAAAAACTGTGCATCATGTTTCATTGCGGTAAAATTACATTAATCGAATTTAGGCGGATAACCACAATTCTTTGGTATTTACCGCAGTTTCATGATAAATGAAAAGTATTATATTATGAATGGAGAACTTTAATAGTGTGGAAACAAAACTGAGATTTGTGTGCTTTATTGGCGTCGCGAATTTTTATTCGATGAAAATGTAGTATTGCTTTTACATTATTTTCGTCTCGTCAGGGAGGATTTTTGTTTTTAACCAAACGTATATCCCTCCTTATAAAATCCCGTAATCAGCTAGCAGTAAATACACTAAGAAATCTAAACAAGTGCCTTTTATACCTGTGAATACTCACCATTCTAATTTGCTGTTGCCAAATCTTGTACTTCCACCTGGTAATCTGTCCCTTCATAATTCAAACTCAGTAAATATGTTGTCGCCATATCGTGAAATATGAAATATTTACTTAAAAGACCAATTAAAAACACGGCCAGAATGAGGTTAGTTTTCTTTTTGATAATAACCATAACCGAAAATGAAAAACAACTTTGGAGTTGGGTAATTACCACAAAATTTTGGTGACAACTATGACATTAAACAGCTGATTCGTGACGTCATTAGATGAAAACCAATCTAATAACCAAAAACGCCTAAACGTTTTGGTAAATACCAATTTAAATTGGTAAATACCGAAACATTTTGGTCATCCGCCTAAATTCGATTATTGTTCTCAAAACCAGACTTCATTTGTGTTTTTCAGAACTGTTCCTTCAAATTTCGCAATTTTTTCATGTCAGTTTTTCTCGTGAAATTACTGATTGGCAAATTTATTGCGCTGAAGAACAAAATTTATCCGATAAAAATAAAAAAAAGCTTCTGTGCTTTTACTGTTGATTACTTTTTATTCTCTACTTCTTTTTGTGGAAATGTTTTTGGAATAGGTAACACGATATTTCACTTTTTTTTATCCAGAACGGAGGTTTGTGCCACTACAACTCCATGGAAATTATTTGAATAATAGTTATTTATGCAACAAGTGCAAAAAGTAAGTGTTTATTGCACTCGACGTGAAATTGTCCGACGAGGTCGTTATGCCGAGTTGGACAACACGTCGAGTGCAATAAAAAAAATTTGCACGAGTTGCATACAACATTTTTTCTACGTTCATGCAAAAAGCAAAAAATTATTTATTTAGGTGCGGCACTAGGTGAAGGAAAATGAAATACGCAATCTAAATAAAAAATTATTACTATCGATTTCATCACCATCATCTAGCTTTACATTAATATTACTCATTTTAAAACTTTCGGTTCTGTAATTGTCAGAATTAAATTTTGACTGACGTTTATATAACCACAGTTGCATTATAAAAATCAAAATCATAGTAGCCATGAGCGCGTATGTTATCACGAGGTGTGGTCATAGTACAGGCAGTTTGCTCTATGCAGGTAGACGGTTTAGAACATAGCGGATCGGTTTTGATTATGGAGTTATTCTCGGGAAGGCATTGTTTGTTCAATTCTGACTGCTAATATTAATACAAAATAATATAAATTATGTAGCTGTTTGAAACGTATGGCCAATCTCCCAGAATATCTGCTAAATATGTAGTGGGTTTGAACGTTTATGTTTATCATGATGACAGCACGTTGAAGTAGAATGACAGATGAGTGCAATAAAAACTTTATTGCACTAGTGCAATAAAGAGCTTCTTTTTCCACTGAATATAGTTCAATAAAGTTTTGCTTTTTACACGAATGTAGAAAAATGAATAGAAGGAGCGCATATAGTGGTGGTGTTTCCACATCTGGGATGATATGCAGATAGTAGGGAGTATCACCATTATACTTAATTATTATCAATTTAATTCAATTCAATTTGGATATTATCTCAAAACCAATAAGCTTCGTCTATACATTTTTATAACTTCTGAAGTATATTTTGACTTTGACTTTGATTTGTAATTACCGAATCGATTAATCTTCTCAATATTAAATTTATCAGGACATTATTCGATGTTACGGTCATAAAAATTCCGCTGATATTCATGAGAATAAATTATACTGATAGACTATTTTTTAGCTGTCCATTTCTTTTAATTGTTTTGTTGAATTGATTTATCGCTTGTTATTCAATAGTTATTTCAGCTTAATTGGTTGATAACATGATATAATTGAACTCGTAATCTGTGAATAATTCACCTTGCTATCATCCTCCATCTCAAGAAAGGTCAAATAGTGGAAATGCCTCAGAAGACGAGCAGTTACAGGATTCCTCCCCCCACCTGGTGGGCCCATGGCCGACACGAAGTTGACGTCAATTATTTTTCGGAATTCACCTATGTTTCTCCTATCGTACCAACCTTGAATGATAATTTTGATCAATAATTATTTGAATTCCATAATTTTCATTAGATGAATAAACAATGTTTTGGTTGAAATTGGCCATAAGGTGCCTAAAAACCGTGGTATTCCGACTCACGTATTATTAAAGGCCAACCACTTCAGCAAATCTGGGGAAAAAATTTAAAAATAATGCAAACTTTCACAAAGGTTGTGTTTTGGTGCTCATTGAAACTATACACTGGGGTTTTTGGACATTTTAGCTGTAAGATATAATGGAATCTAGTCGAATCAGACTATATTCATCCTTTTCAAAGATGAAAAAGAAGTAGGACTATCACTCCGAACTGGTGACAGAGATCTTCAAGTTTGTATCTATTTAGAGGATATAAAATATCTAAGCATATCTGGAAATTCACTGAAAATAGTTTTGAAACAGGTTTCGTAATTTTTTTTTAACTTTAAATTAATAATGAGTTTTAGCGTTAGTTTTAATTATAAAAAAAATTATAAAAAAAATAAAAAATAAAAAAAGGGGCTATCACTTTGCTCAAGTGAGCTGAAGTGGACTCCGAACCACTCTAGCTCAGTGGCAGACGGTTGTTCTAAAACACCGTCCTATGTTTGCAGTACAGCTCCTCGGTATACACTAAGGCTTTCAGATTTTTTACAGAGAAGAGAATTTTGTTTCGTCCGTGATACTTTACTCACAAACTCGCTTACTTCTCTGGAGTACCGAAAAAACATTGCCGATTTGTCGCTCGTTTATATTTTTATGGTCATTGCTTTTCAAGAATATGCCAAGTCGCACCACCATTGGCAGTATAAAAAATATTGGCCCAGCGAGTTGACTTTTTTACATCCCTTTGTAGTCGTTATGTAGACTTGCTGGAAATATTCACCTACTCAGAGCTCGCGTTCTTTCAAGTGACGTCAAATCTTCGAAATACGTTGCCTATGGAGGTGTTCACAGATGCTTACAGCAATCAGATACAAAAAAAACACGAATTCCTGCTTCCCTTTCATTGATTTCCATAATTTTCTCTGAACACTACAGAATTTTCCTTTTTAGAGGAACGAGAAGATAAACAAAATATTGGCACATCAAAGTTATGAAATGAATCAAATAAAATCGACAAAATCGCAATACCCTTCTCTCCACACGTTTCCACTAAGTGGAAAAATGAGACAAAAACACAGAAAAAAGTACTACTTTCCTGGCTAATACTAAGACGGAAATTGAAATACATCAATCAGATATTTTTGCAACGTTCTACCAAGAACTCCCAATTGCAACTGCTTATTTTGTAATTATCCTTCATTTGGAGAGTACTTCAAATTTGTCGATTTTAATAGTTGATACGCTCCAGCGCAAATTTTCGAACTTCGTTCGAATTATTACATCAAAGTCAAGGATAAATTTTCCGTTGACACTGCATACGTACCTCCAAAATCCATCCACTGTCTTATGAGTTCTATCGGAGGTTGAGCTCCGTACACTTCCAGTGCAGGCATGTTGAAATCATCGATGAAAAATATCTGCCGTTTCATAATTGGAGGTCCAAAAATTCCTTTTCGCCTCCTGTCTAACTTGGAATCGATCAGATCCTATAATAGTACAGTCTACTCAGTTGTAACACCACCAAATTTGACATGCTAGTAGTTGGAACCATGTCAAACAAGAAAAAACAAAATTGATTTGAAAAAAAAATATTTTTTTTTGTTGTCATCTTGGAAAAAATTAAGTTTAAAAAATACGGTTTGAATAGGGTTGATGATCATTCAATTCTCTACAACAATGATCCCTACTAATTCCCTATAAAATGAGCCCGTTTTCTCAGATAACGTGCTTGAACGCTAACAGACTCGTGTTAGCCCGCCGCTGCAAGTTCCGGCAGTGCCAAACGTTCAATGTGTCATAACTTTGCTAAAAATGATCAAAAAATTTAAAATTAAAGTGCATTTTGGTCGTGAAGACTTCTAATTTTTCATGCAAATATATCATGTGGCTATTAGTACCTGAATGGTTGTTTTTACCATGTTAAATCCAACAGCGTTTTTTACGGTTGATGCAAAAATCATAGATATTTCAGTTAATCCGGAATAATTGCACTGAAGCAGGATCTATTACCCTCTTTAAGATTATTTGATTTAAGAGTAGTGAGACAGGTCTCACATACACACGCAAAAAAAACCGCAACTCCCTCATAATTCCGACATCTCAGCCAATAAATGTTGAAAATTATCGCTTATATACAACCTGCATGAAAAATAAAGTATGCAATTTCAAGCTGGAGGTTTGCACTTCACATTTCTACCCTTGAACTCACAAAAACAACTCCAGAATGTGTTATAATTTAAAAAAATTCAAAGGCTGTCCAAAAACTCATTCTTTTTAAACGATAAATAATTTTATCGAACTACAGAATTTTCTACAGAAACCCCTGACCATCCGAAACGAAAGAAGATGAATTTATCTGTTCATTCCATATACAGTGCGGTCCAAAGGTATGGAATAAATTCATTTTTAGCGATATTATGTATTTTATGAAAAAATCCTGAAACAGGTCAATTCTTATTGGCAATTTGACAATTTACAGTATGAAAATATTACCCCCTTCTTGCACCCCCTCTGAATTATGAGCACCCCCTCAAAAATTTTAAATGAGAAGGGGGGTCGTGTGGCATCTTGTTCGAAAGGGATTTTCATTATCTGTTCAGCAATACTAAGTGTTTCATATTTGGTGCAACCATAACTGAGAATTTTTTTTATTAAAATTTAAAAATATTGACACTGTAAATTATGTATCCGTTGAAAAAACCTGAAACAGGTCGATTTCTATTCTCAATTTGACAATTTATACTTTCTTATCTGTCTTGCTAAAAAAGTCAGGAAAAAGTCGTTCAAGACACCAAAAAATTATTCACAAAACCCATAAATAATATAATGTCAATCTAGTAGACTACTGTTATTTTGATATTTGTGAGTTGCTGGCAGACGTCAGTGTATTGAAAAATATTTTTGTGTGTATTCGATTCATCTATGGCTCATTTATCCGAAACTCAAAGAATAGACATTTTAATTATGCTTGGATGCGGTAATAAAACACGAACTCAAACGGAAGTTTGTGAAATGTTCAATAATAAATACCCTGGTCAACACGTATCACAATCTACAGTTAGCAAAATAGAAACAAAATACCGTGAAACTGGACATGTAAAAACTCGTCAAAAACCAGGTCGAAATGCTGCATTGGATGAGGAGAAAAAGTTAGATGTACTGTTAGCGATTGAGGAAAATCCGCATATGACAAGTAGACAACTTGCCGCCGACAATGATGTAAGTAAATCATCGATATTGAGAGCTTTACATAAAGAAAAATACCATCCTTATAAAGTTCAGTTGGTTCAGGAGTTAAATGAGGATAGAAGGCAACAATTCTGTGAACTGATGATGGATAGAATCGAAGCAGATTTGCAGTTCATAAACAAAATTGTGTTTTCTGATGAAGCTACTTTTTATTTAAATGGAACGGTTAATAGACAAAACTGTAGATATTGGAGCAGAGAAAATCCTCATTGGATGTGTGAGGCTCACACACAATATCCCAAAAAAGTGAACGTTTGGGCTGGTATCATTAAAAACAAAATTATTGGCCCCTATTTTTTTGAAGGCACAATTAATGGTGAGGTTTATCTAGGTTTTTTGATGAACTTTTTAGTGCCTACATTAAAACGACTTTTTCCCGATGTTGATGATCCAAATGGAATAGATAGATCAATTTGGTATCAACAAGACGGAGCTCCACCGCATTACACACGTATTTTTCGAGATTATTTGACAGAAGTTTTTCCCAATAGGTGGATTGGCAGACGTGGACCGATTGAATGGCCACCTAGATCCCCCGATTTGACTCCTCTCGATTACTTTTTATGGGGTTATTTAAAATCAAAAGTATATTTCAATAGACCAGACAATATTGCAGATTTAAAAACTAGGATATCGGAAGAAATTAACAATATAACCCCTGAGGTCCTACAAAATGTTCTACGAGAATTCCAAGATCGCCTTGCTTATTGTCAAGAAGTGAATGGTGGTCATTTTGAACATTAAATTTAACTGTAAAACAAATTGAAATATACTTCCTAAACATTATGTTACATTATTTCCTTCAGTCTATCAACATTTGACATATTCAGAATAAATTTTCTCAGTATTGCTGAACAGAGAATGAAAATCCCTTTTGAAAAAGGTGCAACACAACCCCCTTTCTCATTCAAATTTTTTGAGGGGGTGCTCATAATTCAGAAGGGGTGCAAGAAGGGGGTGATATTTTCATACTATAAATTGTCAAATTGAGAATAGAAATCGACCTGTTTCAGGTTGTTTCAACGGATACATCATTTACAGTGTCAATATTTTTAAATTTTAATAAAAAAATTTCTTCGTTATGGTTGCACCAAATCTGAAAAACTTAGTATTGCTGAACAGATAATGAAAATCCCTTTCGAACAAGATGCCACACGACCCCCCTTCTCATTTAAAATTTTTGAGGGGGTGCTCATAATTCAGAGGGGGTGCAAGAAGGGGGTAATATTTTCATACTGTAAATTGTCAAATTGACAATAAAAATTGACCTGTTTCAGGATTTTTTCATAAAATACATAATAACGCTAAAAATGAATTTATTCCATACCTTTGGACCGCACTGTATACAACATAGTCCAGGATCATCGAACCATAATATCTGAGCCAACAATGGACACACTTTTGGAGCAGTTTTCTCAGTATGTTGTCAGTTCAGATCATGAGCTGCAAGCGTAGTTTAGAGTGCCGGTTTCCGACTCATTATAGACATGTCAAACCCTACTGCCATGCAAAGGTTTTTGTTCTTGCTGTGAAAATTTGAGTTTATTATTGAGGAATTTCATAGTGAAAAATACTAATTAAGATTATACCTAATAGATCCAGCTGCGGTTATCCGTCTGAAAGTGAGTAGAAACTTATAGTGAAGCTGACAAGACGTCAAAAATTCTTAGAGTGGAGTGAAGTGGAGAATAAAGTCGGGATCCCGAGATCAAAGTCAGGCTTATAAAAAAAGAAAAACTGTGGTCCTTCAACGCCTTTATAATTCAACACAAGCGAGGGGGAAAATTACCCTAAAATTTTTAAATGGCATCGGAGGTTAAAAAAAATGTCTTTCGAAAGCTCCTACAATTATCTTTACCATAGTCTTCAAATGTCACATTTCCTCCCAATACAATAATGTTAAAATTCAAATTATTTGAGTTGCTTACTACTCAATTGATTAAATGTTCAAACTGAACACTTTCAAGATGTCCTGACAAAGAGAAATCGAGGGGTGATAAATCTGGCTATCGTGGAGGACATTCAATGCTGCTACTTTGTAAAGTTTGCGAAATATGTGTCAAAATAAGAGATGAGGATGGTTTTTGAGGAATAAAAATTGTATGTCCATATTGATGACTCTTACTTGTGTCTGATTGGCGGTTGTTCTAGCCGAGAAGTTGATGAAATCGCAGATGAACTTCTTGTGCATGTTCTTGCTGAGTTTTCCGATAACGGTGAGGGTTTTCCCTGTGCCCGTAGGACCGACGCATAAGACGTTATCTTCGTTGTACAAAATCGTTCCCATCAGTTCGGAATTACGGACGTTGTCCACAGTTGGGATTTCGATGTCTTGAAAAATAAAGGTTTGATTAAAATACTGAATGTTTTCATCCGCTTAATATAGGGTGGACCACTAATACCGTCTTGGTCAGCAGGGCTGAAAGGTTTTTTTTTTCGAATTTACCTTGGTGTTTCTAAAACCTGTAACATATCATAGATTTTTCATTCGATAAAAGTTTATTTAAACCAAGATCTAATAGTCTCATCACACACAGAATAAATAATATGAAGTTTGGAAAAAAAATAAATCAATGTTATGCAATGAAATTTTGAAATACTCAATGATTTGAAGAGGATTATAGAAAACAATCGTTTTGAATTACATTTGAAGAATACTCCTACTTTTTTTGGTTGGAATCATTTCTAAAAATTATTTTTTCTACGATAGATGCTGTTTATATAATACTGGATTATAATTCTTAAAACTTAAGTTATTTATAACATAGACTTGATAATAATACTGGGAATTATATATAATGAGGAGTGACCAAATGTCTTTCATGATGAAATTTTGGTAATGGTATAGAATATGGGTCCAACTGGGATTTTGATGAAATTTTCACAGAAGTTTCGAAATATCATAAAAACACTACAGCAATCGAAATTTTTGCGCGGAAAGACCTTTTTCAATGTTTTTTGTTGAAAAAATTTATGTGGGTGCTCACTTTTGAGAGACACAAAAACAAACCGTTGGACGTAGTAATTTTCAATTAAATCTACTGTATTGAACCTGAACACTTTTATCCACGCATATTTAGCATTGTGTAGGCAAAATAAACCTCTGAAAAATACATAAACAATCACTTTGTTTAACAAATGACAGGCCACTTTGAACTGTCAAAATTAGTAATGCGACGTTGCCAATTTTGTTACATAGAACATTTAAAAGGATGAGTTCAATAAATTTTAAAATTGTAGAGTTACGAAAATAAAAATGATAATGATGTTGTGTACTCAGATTTTCAAAAGGCTTTTGATCAAATAGACCATTACATTCTTCTTGATAATTCAACAAAATTGAGTTTCTTCAGATAACTGCTAACAATTTGTAGAATACGAATACTTCAAATCTACCTCATACGTCGTTACCTCCGGCGTGCCACAAGGTTCCAATCTAGAGCCTCTTCCTTTTATTATTGACCTGGCGATCTCTTTTAAGCTTATTATTTGCAGACGATCCTGAATTCTATTATAAAATCGACGACTTTACAGGTACAGATAATCGTCTATAATTGAATATGACAAAATGTAACAATATCATTTACAAAAAAACCGAGTACCTTGATATATGATTACGCAATCGACAGAAGCAAATAGGTTTCATTTACAGAAATAGTAAGAACTTTAAAATTGCGATATTGTGCTCATTTCATGTGCAGTAGTTTCAACAAAATTTGAGAAATTTGTGATATTCGTTATGCATGACTCTTTGAACGTTGATGTAACAAGTATCGTTAACCACTTATAATAATCGTGTGATATTATGTTATGAAAATTTCATGTTGTTATGAATACCTCTTTTTTGAATTTTACGTGTATTGAGATTATTATTATCTACTATATACTCTTTTTATTTAAAATTTACTTCGGGATACTTCCCTAAGTACTTGCTTTTGCTTATAATTTATTTTGTATTATTTGTAATAGCTTCCCGTTATTGGCTACCTCTGTTTTTTTTCTCAAAAATGAAACAAACTGAAGAAATTAGAGTATATTTCTATTGATGAATAACTGATATTAGTCTCCCCGATCATCAATGTTTTGAGATGTTCTCAACTTGATGAGAGATTCTAAATGCTATTCAATAATCTCATATACTTTTGGCGATGTTGTTCTGAGAATAATATCATTGAAATATCTGCATTACCTTTATACGAAATTTCTGAAACTATTGTATCACCTCCCATTTAATACATCAACATACAGTTGATAAGAGAAAAAAATAAATATATCTCATTCATTGTACTTAAAAAAAATTATTCAAAAATGAATCGCAAAAATACATCGCAATTTAGGTAGGTACCATGTTTTTAGATGATTCGAAGTTCTTTGTAAAGTTTTACCCCGTTGAAGTAAAAATACACATTTTCGACATTTCTGATCGAGTGATTGTGTTGTTCGTCATTTACTTTGAAAATTAAGGTAGGATGCCTCAGGTTATTCATAAGAAGATGAAAAACGTACATATCTTCAATTTGTATAGACAACAACTATATCTAGCAGTTTTCTCGGTTTGTACTTCATGGTTGATTCTTGATAATTGAGATTGAAAATACATTCAATAATTATATTCTGAAGGGTTTTTAATGGTTTGAGTAGATAAATTTGAGCTGTTCCCCAGATTGATATTAAGTATTGGAATTCAGAGTAGGTATGCTGAGGAATAATAAATGGTTTAGAGATATTAGAGAGGAAGCAAATCCCTAATTTTGAATAAATTTCAACTAGTGGTGAAATTTGCCTCCTCAAGTTCTCAATATGTCTTATTAATGATAAATTTTCATCAATAGAGACAGTGATAAATGAAGAAATAGACTCGAGTAATTTCCGTTGGAGAAAGTCTCTACAATAATTATCTAGTTATACATCTCATGCAACTATAAACAACCCTGAGGAGTTTTCAAACGAAAACAGCCTGGGGTGAAACTTTTCCAATAAATTCCACATCTATCATATCTCCAAAAGTGTCTCAACGTTACATATCGGCAAATATTCTTCGACTGGAAGAGCAAGCAAGAAAGCGAGAGAATAAGTTACGAAATCACACATCCATCCTTAACAAGGCCAGGAAAAGCGTTGTAAACATCTCACCTGAATATTTCATATCGACGGTTATTTTATATTCCTCGATATTTTCCATCCAACTTCTCCACGTGGGTGGGTGAGGTTCATTGTCGTCTGTCAAATCCGTAAAACCGCCGTCATGCAACCTGAAGAGAGGAGTGGATACAATAAATCTTTGAAAGGGCTTTTTATTAGTGGATAATGGTGTTGACGATTCAAAATAATAAATCATCATTCGCTGGACGATGGAAATTGATGTTTTAGCGACAATATTTCCATTGTCTATTAGAGCGACAGCTCGATACTTCTTACAGAGTAGGTAGGTATGTGGTCTTTCGTCAAGTAGTATTGTTACGTTTTGCTAAATAATAGGCCGAGCACACTACTAAACTGTTTATTTTCTAACTTCACTATAAAGACACATACAACATTCACTGACTAATAAAACACTTAGATCTATACAACAATACAACTAGCTAAATATTCCAAACACTTCTGCATATTATCACTTTCTAATCTTAAATAATTCTCTTCATAAAAACTCTTTTTTCCAGTCAAATGTCTCGCGTTTATATAGGTACTCAAGTGTAACCAGAATCATCGCGACGCGACGGTTCGGTTATCCCGAATATTCATTACCGGCAGCTATCTGCCTTTTTCTCGGAAACCATATCGATGATACGCGTGCAAGCAAGTCTATCCAGCGGCGTAGCTAGGGGATTTTTATCAATCTCGTAACAGTATCACCCCTCTTCATGCAGACTATGTAGTCGTAATACAGTATCGCCGTTAAAGTCCGCATCATATGGGATTTTTTTTATCAGTCAGTTATTGCAAATTTAAAGTTCGTGAACAGTTTGTGCTTTGAAAATTATTCAAAATGACTTTTACGATGTCTTCCTATTCATCGGCAACACCTGTCAAATGTGACATTTTTTCTAAAAATTTACAAAATAACAGGTGATTTCTGAATATT
This sequence comes from Chrysolina americana, assembly GCA_958502065.1. Lineage (NCBI taxonomy): Eukaryota > Metazoa > Arthropoda > Insecta > Coleoptera > Chrysomelidae > Chrysolina > Chrysolina americana. Next base: position 69,919,111 of record OY293415.1, on the reverse strand, counting down.
TCGAGAAATATTATATGAAAATGGTGTTTATTTTTAGATTTCCTACCCACCTACCAAATTTGAATCAGATTGAACAACTTCTCGCGTTTTCTTAACCCTACAATTTTTCGACTAATTTAAATTCAGTCAAATCTGAAAAACCAGTTGAGATGTAGGTAATACACCCATCTGCTGAAAGAATTTTTTTCTGATTAAAAAATTTTCTTATCGGATATTTTCAAATAAATACAAATATGCTGAAATAATTATGTCTGATACTTGATGCAAAGTGGCTCTAGTTTCAACATTCTACATAGCAAAATTCACTTTATTAATTTTTATCACAAAGACATTTCAGATAAGTGCTATAACTCTAGAAATATCAAATCAATTTGCCGTTCAAATTCTTGCTAAATCAATTTCATAAATTAATCATCAATCAAGGTGCAGTTGAAATGGGAAGTATGCTATGGAAACAATAGAAGTGAATGTCATGGAAGTTGATATGAAGTGTTGACAGTTTCACCAAGGTTATGAAACAGTAACTTTTATCAAGTAGTAGATTCAAAATGCTGACTTTGCAGGAAAAAATTGAAATTGTACGCATTTGCGGTGAAAATACAAGTCATAGACAAGCTGCGAATATTTTCAATGGACTGCATTCTGAAAGAGATATTCACCAGTCTACTGTGAGCAGGATTATCTCAAAGTTCGAATCGACGGGTTCAGTGCAAAATACTTTCAAAAAACCTCATAATCCAAGATTTTATGATGAAAAATCTCAATTAGGTGTATGCCTAGATGTAGTAGAGCATGGGCGAACTAGTATAACAGATATTTGTAATAGGACCGGTGCTAAAAGGGAGGCCGAGAGAAAAATATTACACAATAATAAGTTCAAGCCGTTCAAACCAAAATTTATAAACACGTTAAAAGAGCGAAATTTTGACGTACGGTTGTATTTCTCTTTTTGGTTCCAAGGTCAACAAGGAGAAACTTCAAATTTTCCTTGTAAAATTTTATGGACAGACGAGGCGACTTTTACCTCAAATGGGGTAGTCAGTTCACAAAACTGTAGGTGTTTGTCAACAGAAAACCCAAAGTTTGTGATAGAATACCGGAATCAATATTCTTTTAAGACAAATGTGTGGTGCGGTGTGTTAAAAAACGAAGTGATTGGCCCATATTTCTCCCGCGCAAATTCAAATGCAGAGAGATACTTGCAGTTTCTAAATGATGAAATACGCCAAGTTTTAGATGAAATGCCCCTTAATGAAAGACATAACCTATGGTTTCAATGTGACGGAGCGTCAATTCATAATTCCGCAGGTGTTTAAAGATATATCTTGGAAGTATTTCGAGGGAAGATAATTGGGCGGAATATGGAACAACCCTGGCCACCTAGGTCGTCAGACCTTAACCCACTAGATTTTTTCCTGTGGGGGTATTTGAAACAAAAATTCTACAAGCGCAGACCATTTCGAGATGTAAACCACCAGGAGACAGTAATTCGAGAATGTGTATTAACTATGTCTCCTTAGTTTTTAACAAACGCTGTCAACGAAGTTTCCAGGCGAACCATTATTAGCATTGAGCATAATGGAAGACATACCGAAATGTTATAATTGATATCCAACCCACGTTGTACATTCTTATCATTAGAATCGCCTTATAATAATTAATAAATGTTTATTGTGAAATACTTAATTGTTCATTTTTCTATTACTACAATTCTTTTCAGAGATTGCCAGAGCTACAGTTCGATTATTATATCGTTACCCGTGCGTCATCATCACAATACCATAATTCTTAGCTTAGCAGACAAATGTTAACGAATTTTGAATCGCTCATAGCCCTTGTTAGAAAGAGATGTTCGATAGAGGATGTGTGATTTCTTAGATCATAAATTGATGACGCATGGGTAAAGATACAATAATCGAACTGTACTTGATTCATTTGTAAGTATTAGGTACTTCGGAGAATAATTTTTGAAGATTGACTTAGCAACTTTAGGTCTATTGATTTGGAAATGGTTTCGAAAATTCAGAATTAGGGCCACTTTGCATCAAGTATTAGACATAGTTTGTTCAGCATATTTGTATTTATTTGAAAATATCCAATTAGAAACAATTTTAATCAGAAAAAATTCTTTCAGCATATGGGTGTATTACATCTCAACTGGTTTTTCAGATTTGACTAAATTTAAATTAGCCGAAAAATTGTAAGGTTGAGAAAACGCGAAAAAAATCAAAGTTGTTTAAACTGGTTCAAATTTGGTAGGTGGGTCGGAAATCTAAAGATAAACAACTTTTTCATATAATATTACTAGAAATATTGAAAAACTACCTGACATTTTGTAATTTTTTTGAAAAAATGTCATATTTGACAGGTGTTGCCGATGAATAGGAAGACATCATAAAAGTCAATTTGCATAATTTTCAAAGCACAAACTGTTCACAAACTCTAAATTTGCAATAACTTACTAATAAAAAAATCCCATATGATGCGGACTTTAACGGTGATACTCTATTATGGGGAGTTCACATGCTGGCTTTTCGCTTCTTGGCTTATTATAGCGAATTGTCATTTCATTGACCGAAATATCTGAAAGCGCTTTTCAAGGTCATAAGCCAAAAAGTCGATTACAGTCCGACTTTTCGCAGAAAAAAGCTACGAAAATTAATAGTTATAGGTTAGAAAGCAGAGCGATGTCATGAAATTGATGAAAAAAGTGTTCTGAAATGCTTTGTGTTTATTTGAAACGTGTAAAACAACGGCATTTCTCTTATAATCTCAGATACTCGTGCTCTTACCAATTCGAAAGTTGTAGGCTGTTAACGTAAAAGCAAGTTTTAGCTTCTGGGGGAATTGCATTCCTCACAACATTTAATTTCTCTATTAACGGTTGATGAGGCTGAGAATATATGTGAAACGAGTTTGGTCCATTTTGAAATAGTTCCTAGAGTTTTCTGCATTATTCACCAATCTCATGTTCACTATATTGAGTTGTCGCCAAAACCTTGAGTTTTCTTGATTTTCTTAAGAAGGATTGGGATCACGCAGATCCTTTCGATTTTTTTTTCTATGTATTTTATAATTATACATAATACAGCAGCTTGAATATTTTTTTCTCAGAAAGAACACATAATTCAAATCATGTAAACTATCTGAAATCTGAAACTTCTTCCAACTCCTCAGAAAACCTCTCTCCACCGACAGGATAGTAAGCATGGCCTATGGCTTTTTTGACATTGTTCATGTGAACCGTGCGCTTGTTTTTTTTCAAGCTTTCTGCGATAGGCGAAAGCTGTCATGTGAATGCGGCATAAGCCTTCACCATGGAAAGATGATTTATTTTTGAAGCGCACCTAAACCTAGATAAACATTTAATAACGGAGACTTGTCAATTAACACAATGCATTTCGAAAAGATCGTCGATGTTCTTACCTGTAATCGTAAACCAAACCGTTATTGGGAGGTATAGGTTTGTGATCTTTCGCTTTCATTCTCGCTCGAACCCAATCATCAAAGATTATCCTTCCATCGTTATCACAAGTACATCCGATGCTCCAAACGAGGGAGAAGATAACCCATGGCACTAATAATCCTCCTGTGTACCAAAAATAGTCATTTATGCAACAAGTGCAAAAAGTAAGTGTTTATTGCACTCGACGTGAAATTGTCCGACGAGACCGTGAGGCCGAGTGCAATAAACATTTTTTGCACGAGTTGCATACAATATTTTTTCTACTTCATGCAAAAAGCAAAAAAATTATTTATTTAGGTGCGGCACTAGGTGAAGGAAAATGAAATACGCAATTTAAATAAATAATTATTACTATCGATTTCATCACCATCATCTAGTTCTCCATTAATATTACTCATTTTAAAACTTTCATTTCTGTAATTGTTAGAATTAAATTTTGACTGACGTTTATATAACCACAGTTGCATTATAAAAATCAAAATCATAGTAAGTAGCCATGAGCGCGTATGTTATCACGAGGTGTGGAACGGACAGTTTGCTCTATGCAGGTAGACGGTTTAGAACATAGCGGATCGGTTTTGATTATGGAGTTATTTTCGGGAAAGCATTGTTGGTTCAACTCTGACTGCTAACATTAATACAAAATAATATAAAATATGTAGCTGTTTAAAACGTATGGCCAATTTCACAGAATATCTGCTAAATATGTAGTGGGTTTGAACGTTTATGTTTATCATGATGACAGCACGTTGAAGTAGAATTACAGATGAGTGCAATAAAAACTTTATTGCACTAGTGCAATAAAGAGCTTCTTTTTCCAATGAATATAGTTCAATAAAGTTTTGCTTTTTGCATGAATGTAGAAAAATGCTTTTGTAGCTACAGAATAGTATATTAAAGTATAAGTGGATAAATAGGTCTTTCCAACACGCGCGATTTTTTGAACACGACGGCTCTGCCGGAGTGTTCGAAATCAAAAGTTGTCATTTAGACTTCTTGTTTCTCGAGTTGTTGATGTTGCCATGGTAACTTTAAAAACGCGCGTTTTTGAAAGTTCGATTTAAACACGCATAGGCACCAATAAAAAAAATATTATATAACAGTTAACACTACAATATATAATTTAAACAAGTTTTGAGGTTGTAGATGATATGATAACTCAATTATTCTCCATCGTGTCTATGTCAATTATAATATTTTGTTGCCGATGCCAAAACACCAAGGAAAAAAAAATAACACTAATATTCTGTCATGAACGTACATTGCATCTAAAGGTATGGCCTGTTTGAATGTTTACGAAAATAGTATGGTTTCAGAACTTGAACAAATGTCCATACTAAATTAGAAAAAGGTAATTTCTAGATAATAGGTGTTTATTTATCTTATTCCAATAAATTTTCGACGAAGTAAAAAATGTTCTTCTCTCCACATAAGTATTTCCAAAAAGTGGTAAATATGGGCTAATTTTCTGACGGAAAACAACTTCTTCTCCATAGGAATACATACAGGTCAAGCTATGGAAATTACTTGAAATTTTTTTTTTCATTGCATCTAAATTTCGACTGTATTTTATAAAAATTTAACGAGACATTATTTTGGCATTAATAATCTGATTATTAATGCCAAATTAATGTCGAGTGAAATTAATCAATACGAGAGAAATTCAGTCGACAATTAATCAAGGTCGTGTTATATTTATGAAGATTATTTCTTGAATTCAATTCTTTGTATCAGTCATATGAATGACACTGTATTGTCAGGGATTGTAGCTTCGATTACACTATCTATCTCTTCGTTTTTGGTTTCTCCAAACCGATTCATTTTCAAATACTTAAACAGCTTCAACACGATACAATTTAATGGCATAACCACCACGTGTTGCTGAGGCTAAAGTACAACTTGAATTTATTTCGTAGTAAACGCAATACAGTGAAGTTCAATTGTTCTTACGTTCTTAATTTTTGGTATTACCATAGCCGGCCAAGTGATATTTAGACTGAATTATAAATTGAATTCATATTATAGTAAAAGTAATACAGTTGAATCCTTCTTGCTTTTTAATTATTAGTGCTTCATTAATTTTTTTTTCTAAGGGTATATATACACTTTGTACTTGTATCATTGAATTACGAATAAACGTTATTGTTATTATTATTAATGTTAAACATTTCTCGAGTTGTTGATGTTACATGGTAACTTTAAAAAACCTGCGTTTTTGAAAGTTTGATTTGAATACGCCGAGGCGTTCTTTGAATAGGTAGAATGGGGTACCAATTCAATAATGAAATCTACTCGTATATTAAAATTCGAGTATTACATCAGTTGTTTGAATAACTACATCTTCTGAAACGATCACACTGTATCCTGTTCACTTACTCATTAGGGCAAGATACTGTGCTGCGGGAGGGGGTTTGTTATCTCTGCCTGCCAAAGGACCCATCCTGAAATCCATCAAACGGAGAAACGTCATCAACAGTGCCGAATCGACAGAAGTCAATATCTCCTTCAAATTATTTCGCACTAGCTCAATAGCTGGTAAAACGTAATACTCGAATAGTTTTCGAAGATCTTCTGCAAACTGCTTTGCTAGCTGGAAATTATCGAGTAATTGGTGGTGGTGTGGAAAATGTTTGGCTCCTTAGAAAATTATTAAAGCTCTATCGTACGATATCAGAGAATAGTTATTCACGATACAAATCCGGTAAAAACATTTTCAGAGTACGAGTAAGATGTTTCCGGACGAGGCGATAAGCCGAGTCTGGAGTTTCAAAACGAGTACTGGATAAAGTTTACCAGGCGTGTGACGTATACAAAATATTATTTCATACAGGAAACGTAAATAATCATGAAAATAAATAATAATTTTAGGTGAGTGATTTGAATGTATGTCTAGTTGTGAGCTTTCATAGATTCGTGAGCAATTTTTCCTATAAAATATTTTGACCTATTTTCAAATGACTCCTTCCCACTCCAGATGAACTCTTCAACTCGAGAACTGTTGAAGATAGAGCAATTCTGCGAACGCCAATCGATTCAGAATGATCAAAGTAGTATAATCAGTGACTTTCGAGTCAATCGATCCAAAACAATATTATTCGACAAATCGAAAAAATCCAAAGGGACAGACCCCCCTAATATTCATGAAAAATACAAAATCGGCAGATTCATTGCAATCTGCACTATATACGCAAAATTTCATGTAGTTTCCAAAAATATATGATTTGTTTATGCCCGGATTTTTCCTACAAATGAACCAAATGGAGTCAATCAACATAATATTTCCATTTTGTGTTCCATTAATGCATGTTCTCAATGAAACATGTGAAATGAACAAATTATCATAATAGATATTGTCCGTTTCTCATACAAAATAGAATATTTTCCAACTAGATGAAAATACTGCTTTTTTCGTGAAGTGAGAGTTTGTCCACGAGCGAGTGTGGCAATCTCACGAACGAAAAAAAACGTATTTAATTTCTAGTATGAAATGCTAGTTTTTCTACAGTAGATGTTATTTATTATGAAATACTGGAATTTCGCTATCAGGGTCCATATTAATTATAATTATAGAGAGAAGTGACGTTCGTTTGCATATTCAAGTGCCAAATAGTGAGATTATCTGTCATAAGTGTCAAAAATACATCAAATTGTTTTCAGTATATACCCATCGAGTCGCATGATAATGTTCATTTGCTTCATTTTCAACTCTAGAGTGAAAAGTTCTCACTTTCATGTAGGATATTCGGTTGAAAATTATCATTTTCATGTACATGAGTAGAAAAAAATATATTCTTACTCATTTCGCACGAGAATACATTCTTGCAACAGTGAACTCAAAAAAAAAACTACCAGAAAAAGTTTTAAAGATAACGTATTCATTATAATTTATTTGCTGGATTCAAATAATATATCTTGTTCAGTTATTTCGGCAGGTCTACCTGATCATGAAGCTATAAAGTGTACAGTAACCATGTACTCAAATGAAGTTGAAAAAAATATCGTTATGGAAGAATGTATACCAAATCGAATTATGACAAGTTTTATTCTAGATGTTCTGAAACAAATTGGGACCGTATTTTAATGTCCAGTGAACCATTCTTGATGTTTTATAAATGTCTTTGTGATGAGTTCAATAAAGCATTTTCAATTCAGAGGATCAAAATTAAACATAAAAAACAATGGGTAACTCAAGGAATAAAGAATTCCTCAAAAAATGTACGTTCTTTGTATTATATCAAAAAGTTTACTAATAGTGAATTTTTTCACGATTACTTTAATAAATATCGCAGAATATATAAAAAATTGATCAAAACTGCAAAAGGTAATTATTATAAGACAAGGATATCTGAAGCTAGAAATTCATCAAAAGAAAGTTGGAATATAGTTAATAATTTCAGGGGGAAAAACAGCAGAAAGCCTATAGAGTCATCATTGAGTCCAAATACTTTGAACGATTTTTATTGTTCCATTGCTGAGAAGTTGACCAGTTCTATTGTTACTATGAATGATCCTTTGGGTTATCTACATGATGTTAGTATCAAGGAAAATCTAATCCTACAGTAAATAATAATAATAATAACCGTCCTCTACCCGCACAGGCTATGTCATTGGGGAATATTATCATTAAATCGTACTGAAAATAAGGACGCTGTGGCTTCAGGCATTTTCCGTCAATCACTCATTGGCTCACAACAAACAAAATTTATTGAGCGACTCATAGTGAAAGCCCAATAAGGGAGCCCCAATCGTGAATTTCCCAGTAGGCCCTCTTGCCAACAACTCGACGCTGAAGAAGCTACATACAAAATCTGAATCCACTCACAGTGTAATCCAAAATGGATATTCCTACGATACTTAACAATAATAATAATAATAATAATATCGTCTTTATTGTTTCATAAAGTGAAAAACTTATCAAAACTAACATATATAACGCATTCACTGCGGATGACGCCAATTGTTACAGTTTGTTGACTGCTCAGATGACGAAGACGAAACTTTCAGGCTAAGTTCTGATGATGACCTTGATTCAGAAACTGAAGAGGAAAATGATGGTAATTTATTTCGCTAGTTTTTAATGTTTTGTTTACTGCATGAAGATGTTTTCTGTTTGTCATAGATAATACGGCGGAAGGAACAATCGACCAAGAACAGCAAACTGACAAAGAATCTTGGCAAGATATTTGTTCTGGTATGAAACATTTTCCATTTACTGGAAATAATCGGATGCTTGTCGATCTCTCGGCAGAGGCCAAACCCTACGAATATTTCAGACTTTTTGTTGATAAAGGATTTCTTGAAAATATAATAACAGAAACGAATAAGTACGCAGAAAACTTGTTTTTGTCAAGGGGTTATAATGAAAGGTCAAGGATAACTGATTGGAGAGATCTAAAAGAAGAAGAGCTCCTGAAATTTATTGGATTAGTGTACCATATGGGAAATGTGAAAGTGAACAAACTTCAAGACTATTGGAGGACCAGTCGGCTATTTAATTTCAAATGTTTTGCAGATCACATGAGCCGGGATAGATTTTTGCTGATACTCAGAAATTTACATTTTTCTACGAATCCGGAACCAAATCAACCTGAACCAAACGACCGTTTGTATAAAATCAGGCCAGTTATCAATTATTTCAATGAAAAAATGAAGGAACTATATTATCTCGGAAAAAACCTCTCTCTGGACGAGTCCATGGTTTTGTGGCGAGGTAGATTATTGTTTCGGCAGTACATCGCAAATAAGCGACATAAATATGGACTGAAACTGTATATGCTGACAGAGCCAAATGGGCTTATATTGAATTTTGCAGTTTATACCAGCTAGCTAGATGAGATGGGTGGCAAAGGCCAAGCACAAAAAGTTGTTCAGCACGTAGCAAAAGACTACCTCAACAAGGGACATTCAATTTATATGGACAATTATTACAACAGCTACCAGTTAGCTAGAACCTTGATAAATCATAAAACATACTGTACTGGAACTCTACGCAGTGACAGGAAAGGTGGTCCTACTGAAATTTTGATAATGAAACTGAAAGTTGGGGAATCAAAAGCACAGTATTCACATGGTGTAATGATCGCAAAGTGAAAGAGATGTGACCTACATATCCGCAGAATTTGAGAACCAAATGGTAGATGTAACTAATAAGAGAGGAGTTGCTAAACAGAAGCCTTAACCAATTATGGAATACAATAAATATATGGGCGGAATAGATCGCCAGGACCAGATGATGTCTTACTACCCTTCTCTGAGAAAAACATTATTCTGGTTTAAAAAACTTGGTGTCCTTATCCTGCAGCTTCTTTTGTTCAATTCCTACGTGATATTCTGCAAGTACTCTGGCAGAAAAATGACATTCTATGATTACCGTTTAGCTGTGATTGAAAAGCTATTACCTGATATACCACGTAGAACGGAATGTAAGGTATCTAAACACCTGCCTAGCAAAATTGAAGCGGTTGATGCCACAAAGAGAACACCAAGGAAAAGATGCCGTTTTTGTTTCCAGAAAAAATCAGGAAAGACACTGTGTGGGAATGTAATGCTTGCCCAGATGAACCCGGCTTATGTGTTGAGCTATGTTTTAGTCTTTTCCACCAAAAAATAGAATAAAGACTTTTTTTAGGATTTTTACCAAAAGTAGCGATTGTGGTTTCATTTAATTTTATTTGAAAATGCAGTTTTTATAAAAATTGTTGAATTTTTCCTACAAGACCCTTTTAACCTACTAACGACATATGGCGTCATCCGCATATATCCTTGAAATTCTGGTACTGTGCGTATGATGCCATTCGGCGTCCGAGTCTGATTTTTGTATAACTCATTAATAATTACTAGTTTTCACAAGAAACATGTTAAAAAACAAATATAGCCCTAAATACCTCAGGTACTTGAAATAAACATGTACCGCACAGGGTGAAGGTCCTATTTATTTATACGTAAGATATCAAGCGAAATAAAGGGCGGAGTTCATCGTCTGTAATGCTATGCATCACAGAAAATGTTCTTCCACTTAACCCTAATCAACCAACCAATAAATCCTCGGAACCTTACCTCTGGTAGCCTTTTAATCCAACAGTTGATGAAAGGATCCAGCCCCAAAACTCCCGGTTCGAGATAGACCATTCCGCACCTGGACACCGTCGCCGGAGAGGCGACGGCCAAATCGGCCACCTCGAATATCATCGTCATGGTGTCCCGCAACTTGATGATCTCTCCGCTGCTAAGACACAGTTTCTTGTTATCGTCCAGCACGGTGTTCATATTCTCGATCCAGACGGCGTCGACTGGACCGTCGAAGACGTACCACCGCTTGTCTTTGTTTTCGGCGTTGTTGCCTAAGCGGACAAGGGACGGGAGGATGCCATCGGTCCTGGAAGACATTCGAAAATTTTTGAAAATATCTGTTGAAAAATGTCAAGAAAATTCTTCATGCCAAACATTCATTCTCGAGGCTACTGTAATTGGGCGATAATCATTCATGGTAGTTGTACAACATACTCCTTTTGTTTCTGATATATACAGGGTGTCCCAACGAAAACTTTCCTCACGGATTTACTGGGAAATGACAAATTATTTTCGGAAACGCTGAAACACGTCGATTTTGATTTCTAGGGGGACACATGTCATTGATGAATTTAGTCACGCAACTTCATCCCCCTGACAGGGGCGGCTACCCCATTGCGAATCATCATAGGGAACTTGGGTCGAGTGATACATCATCTCAAAGCTCTCGTCATTCTCTACCCAAACGTTCATATTTTTTCAAAATCGAATGACTGGTAATTGAGATTAGTGTGGTAATAGGTTTAATTTAAATAATCAATATCGTACCTGTTCTTATCGAAATTCAATTTATTAATTGCTCGAAATGAGCCCCTCCTACCTCCATACAATGATAAAGTCTACTTTCGAAACTATTACGAACGTTTGCCAATACTTCTGCAATTATTCTGCCGCACTCGTTTACAATTCGACCACGTAGATCCTCTAGTGACTCTGGCGGAGTGGCAAAAACTTTGCTTTTGAGATGCCCCCATAAAAAATAATCCAACGGGTTGAGGTCCGGTGATCTAGCTGGCCACTCAATTGGTCCTCGTCGCCCTATCCAATGATTGGTATATCGTTCATCCAGAAAGTTTCTAACCGCCACTGCATAGTGAGGTGGTGCTCCATCTTGTTGAAAATGGAGGTTGTCTTCTGAATAATCTCCATCGTTTTCGATAATATCCGTTATCATGGGATTGATGGCATTCTCAAGGAAGATTTAAATACATTTGTCCATTCAAATTAACATCTATAAAAAGTGATCCAATAATATTTTTGCCAAAAATACCACACCAAACATTCAACTTCTGCGGAGTTTGTGTGTGGACCTCACGTATTAACCTGGGATTGGTATCGCTCCAGTAGCGGCAATTGTGACGATTTACGTTTCCATTAACAAAAAATGTACTCTTGTCTGAAAAACAAATATTGAAGAGCAAATTGGGATTTGTTCTCAGACGCTCAGACATTTCCTCACAAAACTGTTGACGTCTGTCAAAATCGTCTTCGTTCAGTTCATGTACAAGTTTTAGTTTGTATGGATGGAATCGCTGTGACTTGAGAATTCTCTGAATACTCGATCGCGCTACACCTGACGCGTCAGCCAAGCTTCGAATACTTCCATAGCCACGTGTCCCAAAACCGCTACCTCAACAGCCTCGTTCCTTATCAGACGTTCAGGATGTTTCTGGTTTCCCACAGACCCAGTTCTTTCGAATTTCTCAATCAACGTTTGAACATAGGTATGAGATGCATTTTTTCCTGGATGCCTTGTATTGAAAATTCTAGCTGCAGCTCTTAGACAATCATCATTTTTGTAGTAAAGTTTCACTAACTCAATTCGTTCTTCTAATGCGTAAACCATTGTCAGGCAGAAACTTAACTCACAGAATACGAATCAAATGATATTTCCATAAGAATCATGCGAACTGTGAATTCATGCTGAGAACATACACGCAGGAGAACCATAAAAAACAGGTATTTTTTGTCTGTGAAAAAGTCAACAGAACAAAAACTAAGAAATATGGTTTCCGGGCTTCAGTGCCGTGGTCGGTTCACCTCTGTGGAGGAGGTTCCTTTGGACGTTTCGCTCACAATTGGGGTGGGCATCTTCCGCTTGTAATGTTGTATTCGCGAATAGCGACATAAATCTGATACTTGGTTGAAAGATCTTCGCAATTAATAGTCCCAGCCTGGCTACTTACTTTGTTTTGACTAATTTGTTTTCGTTTTTCGTGGGGTGACTGGGTTACCTGACCGGATGGGATGTTGCCATTTTCTATCTGTCCACTCATTGAGTCTTAAAATAGTTAATAAATTGAATTTGAATAGGAACAGATAAGATATTGACTATTTACATTGAACCTGTCAACAACACTAATTTCAATTACCATTCATTCGATTTTGAAAAAATTATAGACGTTTGGATAGAGAATAAAGAGAGCTTTAAGATGATGTATCACTCGACCCACGTTCCCTATGATGATTCGCATGGGGGTAGCCGCCCCCGTCAGGGGGATGAAGTTGCTCGACTAAATCCATTACTAACATGTGTCCCCCTAGAAATTAAAATCGACCTGTTTTCGCGTTTCCGAAAATAATTTGTCATTTCCCAGTAAATCCGGGTGGAAAGTTTTCGTTGGGACACCCTGTATATATATTTTATTCACCCAAGAAACATTAAATGTTATAGAATAAATGAATACAAATTAAATTAAATTGTCAAATCTGATAAAATTCTAAAAAATTGAGGAACTAAGAAATACTCTTTCAGTTGTAATTTGAACTTCGATAGATGTTTTATATTTTTCAAACGGTTAGGTAATTGATTATAAATTATGACACCATCATGCAAAATGCACCTCTTTCCAATTTCAGATGTTGCCTTACTGGGATGTAGTGCATTGAAATTTCTTGTTAGGTGTTTATGAATAACTTTGTTTTCTGTAAAATGCAAACCAGTATATTTTTTTTTTGAATCGGCTTGAATGAATAAATAAACATACCGATAATTTGTAAAGAGATTCCAAGTTTAATATTTTTTTTTGGTTATGGGGAAGTTTGTGAATACATTTTTATTGATTTATTTTGGAGTTTTTTCAAAGGTTTCAATACAGATTTATTCGCGGATCCCCATATAGATATCAAATATTGTAATTGAGAATATATGAAGGAATAATATACATTCATCAAATATTTACGACATATATAGTTTCTAATCTTGTAAAGTATGCCAATAATTGGTGATATTTTTTTACTAAATTTTTCAATATGTTTTTTCCAACTGAGGCGTTCATCAATATAGAGTCCTAAAAATTTTTTACAGCTTTTGTATTCAATTTGATTTTTATTAAAGACTAATGGTGTGAATTGGTCATTAATTTTTCGTTTTGCAATAAACATATATGAGGATTTTGAAAAGTTTAAGGTTAATTTATGATTTCGTAACCATGAGAGAATATTTTTAATGTCGGATTAGATATTTTTCTTGAGAGTGTCTGTATTGGATTCTGAATAAATTATAGTTATATCATCTGCAAATAATTTTAGAGATCCTTTTAAATCCAAAAATGAAATAGAATTGATGTAAATCAAAAAAAGAACAGTTCCCAAAACAGATCCCTGTGGTACACCATAACTGATTTTGCTATATTATAACTATTTTCAAAGCAAACATACTGTTGTCGATTATTCAAAAAATTTTCAAACTTTCGATATGTTATCCCCAGGGGCCACTCTTAAATTTCGCTCCATTTTTCTCAAAATCGATATACTTTTCATCCCTATTCGAGGCTTATAAGCGATATTGGGGCACCTAAATCTGTCTATCTGAAGGCCTATTAGTTTTGTTGCTGACATTACTAAAATTAGCGATTTTATTTTGGTCCCCTTTTAGATTTTTTGTATTGAGTAGTCAATTGGGGGTAAAATTTTTGAGATGTAAATCTTTCAATTCAATTCTATACTCGATTCCTTGATTCCATCTGTAATCCATTTTTTGTAACGGTCATTATTAATTCTTATCTTGAACTCTGGCTTGTAATTTTTAATTTTGGCAGAGAAGCCTTTCTTTCGGAGCATAATGCGGAGCGACACGACACGATGCTCATTTACGTACATTTGGTTTTGATAGAGTTTTCATTTTAATTTGCAAAATAATTAACAGCATTATCATGCGTAAGTTATAATGAACCGTTTTCCTCACAACGTCACAACGGTTCATCATTACGAAAGGAACATGATCTTCAAGTTGTTTTACATTCTTTTATAATAGTTATTCATGAAACAAGTTCGTTAAGTAGGAATTCTTGTATTATGAACTTTGGCGAATGAGGCAGAGCCAAGTTCAATTAAACAAAAGAGTACAAAAATGTGAAATTAACTAAGTGGAGCAATTGTATCATTATTTTTATTGTTTTATCTTATAAAGTTTTGGATTAGCGTTTAATCATGAAATAATGACTTCTGACGGAAATTTCACGCAAAAATATGCGTAAAAGTATGAACAGTATGTGAGAATTCAGGCAATGACAAAAAGCTCTGAGCCTCAAAGCTATCTGTATCGACTACCGACCTACTCCTGTACTGATGAGAGACATAACCTCGAAAATAGTCTGCAGATGGTCCCCCTGTCCGAGTCAAAAAAAAATCTGCAAGTTGATTACAGGGAGCACTTGTGTCCTATGCAACGAGAAACATTTGCCAAGTATTTGTTTGGTATAATTCAATACTAGCCAAGGGCGTGTTTTTTTTTCTGACAGGTATTTATCATAATGGCCTAACTGTAAACCTTGTGTACAAACTTTTTTTCTTGTAAAATTATTTTTTACTAAGAAAACTGCTAATGCTAATTGAGAAAAATTGGCGCAAAAATGCGCCGTTTCAACAATAACTCCATAACCTTTAATTGTTTATAACTTTTGGAATAATTTATGTGCGGGTTCGAAATTTTGCAATGCGTATTTTTCTTGTTGTCATTTCGAATCCAAAAAGCCATCGCACATACTATAAATATCATTAGCAAAAATTAACACCCTAATCCAATCACCCGTTGGTACATGGATTGGAATCAGCACGATCACCGGTGTCGTACATGGCATCACACGTTTAAAAATAAATTTTCAAATTTTAATAGATTGCCGAATGAGATCAAGAATTCCAATAATATAATTCAATTTAAAAATCGATTGAAAAAAAGTACACCCTTTCTCAAAGATACCCTCCTCTATAATTTATCACCACAACGACCGTTCTTTGTGTATCACTTTTTCATTTTTCTTTTCTTTGAATTTTTTTTTCTCCTTTTAGTTGAGATTATTACAGAACAATAATTGTTTGAAATTTTCAATCATAAGCAGTCTCCATACCAGTTTTACGTAACTGTCTGACTGTTTCATGTTATTCCTTTGAAAATATTATATTTTAATTTTCTAATACTGTTATACAGGGTTATGATAAAGTAATGCACAAAATTCATAAAACGTACAACGATCACTTTTGAAAAAAATGCAAACCACGTCAAACTGTTTTTTTTATTCCGCATCTTTTGACATAAGTTACAAAAATAACACGTCAAAGTTGTCAAAGTTATGACGTCATCAACAAATTTTTTTAATGGGAAGCTAAGAGTTTTATTACATTATGTGATAGAGCTTGTGTTTTTACACAAGGGAAAAATAGTTGCAGTAGGGCTCACATAAGAAAAACAACGAGAAAAGGGATAAAAAACGAAATAACAAAACCAATTATAAAAAGAGTTCAAACTTAAACTTATCTAGTAAGAACATGTGTTCTTATAAATTTTTTCAATTGTTTCACTAAAACAACGGTTTGTCAGTGTCAGTCGTACAATTAGTGTCACCACAGTTTTATTATTATGGCTCGTTTAACCGAAAGAGAAAGGATAGAAATTCTAATGATGGTAGGTTACGGCGAAGTCATGAAGAAGCATGTGCTTTATTTAGCGCAACACATTTTGAAAGACCTCCAATTGATAGAAGCACAGTAAGCAGAATTGTTGCAAAATTTGATGCAACGGGAAGCGTGAGGGATGCTCCAAAATCTGGACGACCAGGAATAAGCGACGATGTGAAGTTAGATATTTTGCTGTCAGTAGAAGAACACCCTCACGCAACTACAACAGAAATTGCCTTACAAGAAAATGTTAGTCAGTCGTTTGTAGTAAAGATGTTAAAAAAAGAAAAACTACACCCATACAAAGTTCATCTTGTTCACGAACTCTCAGAAGATGATCCGGACAGACGTTTGGAATTTTGTGAAATCTTCATGCGGCATTGTGACGAAAATCCAAATTTTCTTAATAGTGTAGTATTTTCCGATGAGGCAACGTTTTGTCTAAGTGGTTCTGTAAATCGACACAATTCTCGCTACTGGGCTCGGGAAAATCCCCACTGGATGCAGACAAAACACACCCAGCGTCCCCAAAAAATTAATGTTTGGGTAGGAATCGTCCGGGGAAGATTTATTGGTCCTTATTACTTTCGCGGGAATTTAACAGCTGAACGATATTTGGAACATCTTCGTATGGCAGTGCTTCCGGACCTACTTGCGGCATTTCCGGATCCAAATAATGGGAACAACTTGGATTCCAGTATTTGGTTCCAACAAGATGGCGCACCACCACATTATGGTCATACTGTTCGAAGGTTTCTGGATAACCAGTTTGAAGGACGGTGGATTGGAAGACGTGGACCAATGGAGTGGCCACCTAGGTCACCTGATTTAACCCCCCTTGATTTTTTTCTGTGGGGACATTTGAAAAGTCGGGTCTACATTAACCGGCCAGACCATTTAGAAGACTTAATGGAAAGAATTAGACACGAAATGACTCGTATAACTCCGCAGATGATCGAAAACTCTATAAATGCGGTCTACCATCGTCTTGGCCTATGTCAGTTAGTAAACGGGACACAGTTTGAACAATTCCTATAAGAAATAGTTTTGGTTTAATGAACTGTTTAGTTAATTGAAAAGTTATTATGAAACTTACGTTTATTTCGTTTTTTATTCATTTTCTCGTTTTTTTTCTTATGTGAGCCCTACTGCAACTATTTTTCCCTTGTGTACAAACACAAGCTCTATCACATAATGTGATAAAAATCTTAGCTTCCCATTAAAAAAATTTGTTGATGACGTCATAACTTTGACAACTTTGACGTGTTATTTTTGTAACTTATGTCAAATGATGCGGAATAAAAAGAACAGTTTGACGTGTTTTTGCATTTTTTTCAAAAGTGATCGTTGTACGTTTTATGAATTTTGTGCATTACTTTATCATAACCCTGTATATGCCTTGTAATATAAATATTTATGTATGCATCAATGAATAAAATAAAAACAAGAATTAAAAAAAAAATGGAATTGCCACGTCTCCCCTATAGCTCGCACAACTCAGAGACTTCTGAGGGTTGTAAAAAAAAATCAACAATAACAGTCTACGTCATCTATAGTGGAAACTACTGCCATCAAACCCGTTGTATATTTCTGAATACCAGATCAACTCACCACTCGTGTGTCTGCAAGTCAAATTCTCCATAAAGCTGACCCATCGTGATTGATTTAGGATTGAGGACATAAGTATGAACTGGCTGGAATGGATATCCACTAGGTTGAGGTTGTCCTTTCAGTGACGTCATTGCTTTCTTCAGAATTTGATAGCACTGAAACAAAGAAATGCCTGATATGAACTGGTTAAAAGCATACATTGAAAAAAGTTGGAAAAGTGTGCAGTATGCAACGGTAGGTAGAAACAAAGTATTTCAAAATAACGACCAAACATAGTTTTCAAAATGTGTTTTTAATATGAGAGTCATTAATATTTGCATTTCTGAAATAGCATATTTCGTATCAGAAAACTATTTTTAATCTTTTTATCGCATTATTTGTTCCATTTGTTAAGTATCTATTACAAATAAAGAAGTTTACGTTTTTACAAAAAAGTCCTACTTTATGAACTTATATCATAAATGAATATAATAATGAATTTGAGAGTATGAACAATGAAAATTTTAACATTTCATTATCAAAAAGTACACGTAAAATTGTTTGATCTACAATGAATGTTCGACATGACTTCCTTCAGCCTGGATACAAGCAGTCCATCTTCTCGTCACGGACTGCCAAACTCTTTCAAACACACCAGGAACGTTTCTAATTGAGTTACACCCAGCAATAATCCGATTTCGTAAATCATCCAAATTTGCCAATGGAGTAGCGTAAACTGATGGATTCAGGTATACGCAGAAGAAATAATCCAGGGGGTTTAAGTTCGGCGATCGAGCTGGCCATGCGTGTGACCCACCCAGTGATCTCCGTCTGTTGCTGTTAAAAAATCATTTTTTTTGTACTTGATAAAATCATGACGTACACCCTACATTTATTTAAATTAATGATTTCAACAAATATAGAATGTGTTTGTCGCAAATTTTGTTCGCCCTGTATCTTCGCAACAAAGGGTTTTTTCAAGAATCATCATGGGACCAAATAACTCCTTGAATTTTTGCCGTATGTTTCCCTATCACCCTGTGTTTTGTGGTATATAAAATTATGAACAAGAAAACACGTCACGGATATAATTTCTTAATCACTTCAAGAACTGTATATATTAAATTATATATTTTATAAATTGGATGGAATGGACAGAAAATGTGGACGCACAGAATTTGTAATTCATCCACACCAGTTAGAGTCAAATTCAAATTGAGAAGTCAGTGGACGACTTATTTGCCAATGTATTTCAAACGGGATATTTCACGCCAATGTTGCCTACGTCGCTTACAGGTCCGACTGGGAAATATGGCTCAACATCGTCTTTAGGTGAAAGAGCCTGAAAAAAAAATGGTACTGGCTCGAAAGACAAAAGTTTTCAGCATTTGTGAAGTCAGCCATTTCACATGCAGAAAACAACATTCCATCCCTTGACGAAGATTTCACTATTCACGCAAGAAACCAGGCTGCGATAGGGCGGATCCCTACATAGTGTAGAGAGAGCTGGACAAGTGCGCTAATGGGAAGCAAATTAAAATAAACATTATTCAATAGCTTTTGGTTATATTACTGCCAAATGTTTGTATTTATCGTTTAGAATTTCCGAGTTGGTAGATGCCAAATACAATAGTGATAAATAATATTCAAAACACCAATGGTATTTTCCAAACAATCAATGTAAGGCAAGTATCGTTCTATTGGTATTTTATTCAACCTAATTTTAACGAATGAAATTGTTTCTTATAACCAAGACTCAATAAAAATCCCACAGTTCACATTCGACGTTCATCTCAAAGTTATTGTTGGGAAAATATTCGATGAAAATTTAATGCCTGGAAAAAACTGACTTCCGTTCATTCTACTGGAGCAATAAGAAGAATTGCTTTTCTGAATTCTGAAACTCAAAATATCATTTATATGCCCATATTGTTTCACATATTAGATATATATTAACAATATGGTCATCTTGTAGCAAAGACCTTAAAGTTATAATTTATCGCTTATTGATTAAAGCAATAAAAGTTATTTTTATAAAACCTTCTTCAGAATTATGCAAGAATTCTAAAAATTTTACATTGAATAAACTAATACAATTTGATAGAGCCAAATTTGCAAACAAATTGACAAATGATTTACAAAACAGTAATAGTAGTTTAAAAAAAAATCAAAGCTGCATGACTATAATATCAGAAATTCAAATTACTACCATTCGAATAAAGCCGTAGACACAATGGATGTTTTATGTAATAAGTTTTAAGTTTTGGGATTTTGGATATCAGTTTTTAAAGTAAAACAAGATGCAAAACAGTATTGATAAATGAAGCTTGAATTCTACCAAACAGATTGTTTATGAGGCGTGATCAGAATAATAATGGCAATGATGGTTTCGCGTTAAAAAATTATCCAAAATTATGAAAATCAAAACTTAAAACATAAAACTTCCATTGTGTTTCAGCCTTTACATCCATTCAAATAAAGACAAAAACAATCCTGTTTCTCGTTCTATAGAAACGTTCCACAAACTTTCAAACAAAAAAATCGAAGTATAAATATTTTTTTGAAAATACTCAAACGAAATTTGTTGTCATACTGATGTTCATCAATATAAAAATATGCAAACTTGTTAAATTTATTATTTTTTATTATTCATTTTGAAATTCTCAAAACTTATTATTTGCCTATGTTTATATTTAATGTATTATCCTTACACAATAAGCTAATATTATTTTTCCTGTTTTCATGTAGGTGTACGTGAATCGTTTCAGACTACTAAATAAACATAATGAGTTCTCATCCAAAATATTGATTATGATTTACGTCTTTCAATAACAAGCAGATGAGCTCCATGAATATCACAATGAACGCCCACATATTTAATTTTTCATTACTGACTGATAATATGCTTTGTTTTCTAGTTACTTCTGATATGTACTGAAATTGAAGTGATTTTATTCTGCTACTAGGAAATGTTCTATATATTGGTGACAAAGTGACCTAAGTCCATACAGATAGATATACAGGGTGATTCAAACTTAACGCCTCGCACCCTTGTAGCCAAATAATATTAATTTTCAGAAATCGATTTAGGTGAGTATACAGTGTGTCCATGTGGTGCGTAATTCTTCGATATTTCGAAAGTCATAACCTTTGAGGAACTGAAGAGGCCAATTTCAATAATATTTCCTTAATAACTGGGTGTTTAATGAAAGCGGGACAAATCAGAGACGAATTTTTTTGAATAGCATGCTAGTATCATTTCTAGATACACCCTGCTACTTACGTGCTGATAATGTTAATTAAAATCAATCTAATCATGTCATGCTATAAAATGGTGTTTCTCGAGTAATAGGAAAGATAAATGAAGTGAATCAAATAATAATTTGTTGAAAAAAGATAAGGCTGGAGTGTAGGTTTAATTCTACCTTGACAATGTAACTGTTACACTCTACAGAGTGTTACAAATTTAATGAAAAATAACACGCTGTCATTGCTACACTTGTTATACAAAAATAGAGATTTTTTTGCGCATACAGGTTGCACACCAACGTTCAGAAGAAAATAACATATCAATCAAAAAAAAGCCCAAATCGAACAAGTAGTTTTGACGAAAATGTTTCGAATATGATTGTTTTTTAAAATAACATGTGTATGACGTGTCGTCTACTAAGTAGCCTCGTTCTGCCAAAAACGATTTTCATCATTTTCTTTTCGCGCACATGCTATTATAAAACCACGCATTAACAGGTGATATTAACCGAGCTGGTACTATGAACAGCATTCGGTGAATGAGCCAAAGTAGTGAAATAGTTGTTTAATATTGTGGTCGATTTTGTGAGCCTCACAAACCTACATTCCGATAGTGATAAATTCAACGTATATTTGATAGTGTTGATTGATACCCTTTTAGAATATTTCAAGTGCAAATGGCCGTATATTTATTGACCAGGTATTCCCCAGCTTCATTTTCTTTCCTACTTTGTCTTTTCCTCATATTTCTTCATTCGCAGTGACAACTGGTAGCCAAAGTAGTATATAACATCCCAAATAGGAACCTTGGTAAGCGATTTTCACATTTACAGTCCATAGCAGTTTTGACAATTTTCAAACATCAGTAGATGATAAGATGAAACATTGAGCAATTTATTATTACTAACAGATAATAATAATCCAGGAGCCTTGTAAAATAATTCGGGGTGTGCTGGACTCAATTTCGAAGTTATCGAAAATTTGAGGGATTGTTAAGGGATGGTAGAAGGTGTGTTTGCTGAATTTTCGAACACGAGGATCCTGTTCTCTTTACAGGGGGAAACGTGATTTTTCCGGACTTTTTTCGTTCCTTTGTCCATATCTTCTAAACTATGTGGTTTATCAAAAATCAGGAAAAAACATGTGGAAGAGCATTAAATTTCCTTCAAAATTCATTGGTCGAAAGTATTTTTGACTAAATAATAACCAAGATACAGGAGAAATGAGGTAAAATTTCTCAAAATGTGAGAAAATGCAAAAAAAATGGAAATTTTTGTATGATAAAATTATATTTTTACACTTACCTATCTTTTATTACACATATTATGCATACCCCTACTCGATCTAACCCTTTATTCAATATCCAAAAGCTGTATTTGATCAAAATCGTATTTCATTTAGTCAGAAATAAAATTAAATATCTATCACTGTGGTCGGTGGATCAGGTGTGGTCGGTGGATCAGCGGTCTAAGGCACAGGCCGTTCGAAACTCCAGCATAGCGATAGTCGGTTCGAGAGAGAATTTTTCTCAACTGCTTTATTTCGGATCGATAGGCGACCGCATGCCTTGTTGAAAAGCAAGTGTATAGTGAGTTGTCTAGATGCCAATCTCGTCTAGTGCTAGCTTGGAGTGCACACCGACCACCCGAGGTGGTGCTGTAGGTTTTCCTACAGCTGAAAAGTGACTACATCACCTGAAACATCAGTAAGTCGCCCCGGAGCGCCACGGCAAATAATAATAATAGCCGTCCTCTACCCGCACAGGCTATGCCTTTGGGTACACTCAACGAGTGTTTATGAGGGAGTATTATTATTATTATTATTGTCACGTGAGTTATTGGAGCTTAATAACCTGCGTCAACTCAACAAGCCCACGGTAATTAACATCCTCATAACTCCATTGATACAGTAATTTGCATACCTGAATTCTTGGAGTTTCTAAAAGTAAATTCTGTCATTAAAATCGGGTATTACCAAAGCAGGTATTAACCCCAATCCACTTTGCGATTATCACGTCAGTATTGGATGTTGATAACCTCGGGAATCAACAATCTGTTACCCTCGGTAATTAACATCCTCATAACTCCCTTGATACAATAATTTGCATACCTGAATTTTTGGAGTCTTGCTGCATAAGGTTTTCTGGATCAAATCGAGAGAAGCTACATTTGAAGTCATATGTGCCTTATATGTTGATTACGTGAAGCGATATTTTGGCAGCAATGCTATTGTAGTTTGCGACGGATACCCTCAGTCCTCAACTACCAGAGCAGCAAAGCAGCTGAAAGGTCACGACGCTCTTTGCTCCTTTGTTCTATCAAATTCGCCTTGAATGAGTCTACAACCAGCAGTACAATTCCACCGGCAAAATTTTTGGCAAATGATACTAATAAGAAATATTGTATCGCCTTGCTAATGTCAGAAATGGAAGCCAATGGCATTCACGAAAAGCAGGCCGAAGAAGACGCTGACGTCTTGATATTGGGGACTGCCATCATCCAAGCTATGAGCTACGACAGCGTCACCATCACCGGTGAAGATGTCAATCTGCTGGTTTTGCTGACGGCGTTGGGTTGGCAAAGCAAAAATTTCAATTTTAAACATATGTACAACTTCCTCATACCAGAAATTGTTCTGTCTGGAAGCTATTCTTTCAATAAATAATAAAAGACTGCCTCCTACACGCGATTCGGCCAGGTTTCACTCGTACAGAGCCTATCTTCAAGTTCAAACTTGGTTAGGGAATGAGGGGATGCTGCGGAAATTTCCATCTGCATGGGGCTGGACGTTGACTAAACAAGGTCGGTATTGCTATCACATCTTGATTTTTCATCAAGAGAATATTAATAACGATTTTCTTTTCGTTTTTTTCCAGGAGTCGTACCCATAACCATAACTATGGATGCTACTTCATATGACATCTTGTCACCTATCAAATGCAAGTGTGCAACTGGATTCAGTGCAGGAAGGTATTCCTGCAAAAAAGCAGGCCTCTTGAACACAACCATGTGCAAGAGCTGCACTGGAAATGGCTGCGAGAACTCCCCAGAGCGTGAATTGAACGACTAAGATACTCGTGAAGAAAACGATGATGAGCCGGCCTTCTTTCATCAGATGTGTGCTCGCGAAGAGGAGGCGGTCGAGAGCGACAACGACTCCCCTTTTCCAGCTAGAAGACTGTGTAGTGATTTGTAAATAATTTATTTTAAATTCTTAGTGCACTATATCTTTTTTAATATTATAATTGTCAATGTTTTTTTCCCAAAACTGCATTTTCTGCATTTCACATTTTGAGAAATTTCACCATTTTTTTATTATTTTAATCTTGGTTATTATTTTATTCGAAAAGAACTTTTGACCAATGAATTTCAAAGGAAATTTAATGCTCATTCACGTAGTTTTTTCGAATTTTTGCATAGGTTAGAAGATACAGGCAAATAACCGAAAAAAGTCCGGAACAATCACGTTTCCCCCTCCCCCCGTAAAGATCACAGAGTCCTCGTATTTGAAAACTCAGCAAACACTCCCTTTACCATCTCCAAACAATCCTTAACTCTTTAAATCTTTAACTTCATTTGTAATAAATCTGTATATAAGCTAGCAATTCCCTTTCAAGCAGGGCGTGTTTCATTCTTGAAGATTTCGTATGCTTTTTAGTGCATTTGACAAGGATTATGACATAGACATAATAAAATCAATGAACATACATATGTTTCAGATTATTTCTATATATTTTTTCTTTGCGAATATTAATTCGAGACCTTGCAAAAAAATTCCGGAAATATTTCAAGTACTAGTGGTATTATACGTAAAAATATTTATTTATATAAATATCTATAAAGTTAATGAAAGATGATTTCATATTAACGCAACTATCAGTGCTTTCAGATATATTTATAGCTCCGAGATCTTTTTTATATTCTAATATTGGCAGGAGAAAAATTCAGTAGTTCTGAATTCGTAAAGTATGTAGGGAACGAATAATTCCACCGGATACATAAATGTAGCCATTATGCAGTAGCAATAAATCGAACAAAGATCGAAAAGTGTGTATTCTGAGAGAATCAAATAAATCAAAAGAAATAATTCTGACCACGGCCGAAAATACCCTTTTGGCTGTGCCTCCCACGGGAAATGCGGTGGGAAAGGTGACACTTCACTCCTTAGTGAAACAAAGAGCTATTTCAATATCGGTGAAAGAATTACTTATCCCAGAGAAACAACTCCTAAAATCAATGAGTCATAATGCGGTAAGAAAATGCAATCTCATAGTACAGTCTACTCAGTTTTGAGACGAAAATCGGTTGTAACACCACCAAATTTGGCATGCTAGTAGTTGATACCATGTCAAATAAGAAAAAAAATTGTTTACCAAAATTCCGGGGTGGAACCCAAAAAAATGATTTGAAAAAAAATGTCTTTTTTTTCGGTTTCATCTTGAAAAAAATTAAGTTTAAAAAAATATGGTTTGGATAGGGTTGAAGATCATTCAATTCTCTACAAGAATGATCATCAGTAATTTTCTATAAAATGTCTCAGAAAACGTGCTTGACCGCCGACATCAAATTTCAGGCTCGTGTTAGCCGCCGCTGCAAGTTCCGGCGGTGCCGAACGTTAAATGTGTCATAACTTTGCTAAAAATTAACAAAAAATCAAAAATGAAAGTGTATTTTGGTCGTGAAGACTTCTAATTTTTCATGCAAATATAACATGTGGCTATTAGAGTACCTGAATGGTTGTTTTTACCATGTTAAATCCAACAGCGTTTTTTACGGATGATGCAAAAATCATAGATATTTCAGTTAATACGGAATAATTGCACTGAAGCAGGAACCATCACCCTCTTTAGACACTAGGCAATGATTTAGGCGAGACAGGTACCTACCACTTACACACGTCGAAAAAAACTGGGTTTTACTCCCTCCCCATTTTCAACTTCCTCAAAATTTCGACATTTCTGCCAGTAAATGTTGAAAATAATCGCTTATGCACAAGCTGAATGAAAAATAAAGAATGCAATTTCAAGCTGGAGGTTTGCACTTCACATTTCTGTTATTAAACACAAAAACAACTCCAAAATGTGTTATAATTTTAAAAAATTCAGAGGCTGTCCAAACACTCATTATTCTTGATGATAGATAATTTTGTCGAACCACGAGATTTTCAGAAACCCCTGACCATCCGAAACGAAAGAAGATGAATTTATCTGTTCATTCCATATATACAACATAGTCCAGGATCATAGAGCCATAATATCTAAGCCAACAATGGCCACACTTTTGGAGCAGTTTTCTCGGTATGTCAGTTCAGATCATGAGCTGCAAACGTAGTATCTCGAATCCGGCTTCCGGCTTATTATAGACATTTCAAACCGTACTGTCATGCGAAGTTTTTTGTTCTTGCTGTAAAAATTTGAGTTTATTATTGAGAAATTCCATGGTAAAAGACACTAATTGATATTATAATAGATCCAGCTGCGATTATCCTTCTGAAAATGAGTAGAAATTCATTTCAGATCAGACAAGAAATCAAAAATTCTCAGAGTGGACCTATGAAATCATTATTGCTTACCTTTTACAAAAAGTAGGGTAAAAATGTGTCAGGGTATTGAATTATTCTGGCAAAGAACAAGAGTGTTGTAAAGTGCATATACCACAATTTTCTCCCTACCAAAAAAGTGATATTCCATTTGAATTTGTTATGTAGAAGTTTTTCCTAAAGGAATGAATTGAGTTGTTAACTAATTCATACGAATATTCTCTCCCCAGGGGTATTTGAAGTAAAAATAATGGAATCTTATATATTATCATGCACTGATATCTTTTCTGAAGTAAACGCAAGTATATAAGCTGTGTGCCAACAAATCTGTTTTCAGGATTTTGAAATATGTACATGCAGAATTGAGAGTACGTACACAAATCATAGGGATTTTTCCGTCCCAGGTCAATTATATGAATAAATACATTTTCATGAATAATAATAATATATATATATATTTTTGAGAAAATGTTATATACAGAAATAAATGTCGGTCGGATAAGAGGGTTAAATCTTAAAAAAGCAATTGTCAGATGTCACGAAAGAGAGGGATTTGTTTTATTTGCAATACAGATAGATTTTGCCAGGATTGGTGTCTTTTCACTCCAGCAGGGCTGGAAACAATGATTTCTGTGAGCAGAGAAAGGGGATTCTCATACAGAAATCTTGACCTGGCGGACGTCAACGTAAATGAAAGATTTCGATAGATATACACACTCAGGGCTTCAAGTTCTAAGAAGTTCAAATATGGCAATGAAAAATTTCATTGCCCTGACCCTCGAATTGGTTCATATTCTCCAATGGAATCCAAACTCAGGAACAGTTCAGAAAGCTTCGATTCCTTGCATTGCTGTTTGATCTGTGTCCAAAAATGTGAACAAGAATGAAAACAACACCTCAGGACAGTTTCTAAAGCACCAAACGAAACTATTAAAAAAGTGGAAACTACCTGTTAATATGAAATTTCGAAAGCAGTTATGAAGAGCCCATGTATATTTAGTGGCGTTTTTTGTAAAATATCACAGAGACTGGCCAATCTCATAATTCTCATAATATTTATTCATGAATGAGATGTGAGGCTTATCCATAATCTCAAAAAATATTTTCACCTTTTGTCTATAATGGCGCCTATTCCTAATCGCAAGTTGAAGACGATTAACACTGTTTCCACAGCTAGAAAAGACGGATTTGCTTCAAATATGAAGCATTAACCTCGCCGAACCTAACCTAACCCAGCCTCCTAAAAGTATCACAAGACTACTTTGTAATTACATTTATTCTATCGAAACCGATTTACGATAGCCTGTTTACTTCCCGAGAAAACTCCAATTTATTTTTAATGTTTATTGAAGTCAAAATTTTTTTGTGATCTACCCATGATTTTTTGGCAAACAATTTTTTTTTTTCAACTAAACATTATTTCAAGAATTGTGTGGAATCACCACATCCAAATCAGTTCCACCTAATCAAACCCAAACCCTTCGTACTACGGAATTCTTCCGTAATCAAGGGCATTTCAGATGTCCTCTGTTTCCACTTCTAAAAATTTTACCGTTACCGTTGACAACGTCCCAACCTTCACATCGTCACGAAACCAAAACTCTTCCGGTAAACGTAAACACCGTCCAGAAACTGACTAAAAACAAAACCTAAACGCTTGCGCGCGTTTTCACAACTCCGACTAACGCGCTACAACTTTCTTCCAGTATTCAGCGCGAAGCCGCCCGCTTAACTGCTCGTCGAACGGGATGAGCCACCCAACTCCCGAAAGCGTCCTCAACTCCGACAGCGAAATCCTGCTCCGCGCCAACAGCACGGGAGCATGCTGCTGCTGCTCCTACGATGGCAGCTCGTGTTCACCGGATGCCATCAACTTGTTCATCTACCTGGACATCCTCCACCTGTACTACGTACCGGTCATCATCGTCGTGGGCTGCGTCGGGAACCTGCTGTCGTGTCGTCTGGTGCTGCTGACGACGCATCTGAAGCTGCGAAGCTCCAGCTACTACCTAGCAGCTCTCGCTGTCGCCGACTCGGGATACCTAGTCTGCCTGTTCGTGGTGTACTGCAGCTCCAACGGAATCTTCGACATATTCAACGTGAGCGGTTTCTGCCAGTCCCTTCATGTACCTCACCTACATTTTCGCCTTCCTGAGCGTGTGGCTGGTCGTGGCGTTCACGGTAGAGAGGTTCATCGCCGTGCAATACCCTCTGAAGAAGCCCTACATCTGCACTGTATCCAGGGCGAAGCTCATCGTGCTCAGCCTGTCCGCACTGGCCGTGATCTTCAACCTGTACATTTTTTTGATCGCCGGTGTGGTCGATGGGCAGTGCCTGCTGATAGAAGAATACCAAAAAGTGGCGGAGTACGTCAACTACGTCGACACTTTTCTGACACTCGTCGTGCCAGTTTTGCTCATCGTGGGAATGAACGGTATGATCGCCATCAGTTTGTTCCGGTTTAGGAAAAAAATGCAGGAGGGTATTTTGGAATGAGCGAGTGGATTCGGAGCAGACCGGATTCTATAACACTAGTAATACACAGGTAAGAACGACTAACAATACTTGTAGTACAATCAATTTCGCATTAGAATGAAAAATGGAAACAAAGTAGAAAAATAATTCAAACTGTCACAAAACATGTGTTAAGTGCTCAATGAAACTATGAAAATTTGGGTCTTCATACAAGGTTGAAAATACAAATTATAAACAATTATAGTTATTTCGTAAAGAAAAAATGCAAAAGAGTCGCGAATTGAAAAAAAGAAAATATTATCCTTCTTCGTTCCCCAATCAAGCGATCATGTCCAAAGGACCCCGCAAAATCCTAATGAAAAATGGCTCATGGCTAAATTCGCTGAAACTTTGCAGAAAAATATTATTTGGTATGCTGATCAAAAGTCCCAATGGGCACAACCCTCCAT
The DNA here is from genome assembly GCA_958502065.1 of Chrysolina americana. Classification (NCBI taxonomy): domain Eukaryota; kingdom Metazoa; phylum Arthropoda; class Insecta; order Coleoptera; family Chrysomelidae; genus Chrysolina; species Chrysolina americana. Next base: position 69,889,381 of record OY293415.1, on the reverse strand, counting down.
TTTCAACCCAAGACACCCTACAGCCCCCCAAAGCCCTCAAAGTATACTTCATAACTTTTTCTTTCACTGCCCACCCCTTTCTTCAATCAAATCCTTCATTCTACCCTCACCACACTTCGCCCAAATTACCAAAATCGCTAGAATATAACCATCTACCAGGTTCGGTTTGAGGAGATGGCGATTTTTGTGAAGAGCGTAGACTATCGCAATACTTACTATAAAGTTTGAACATATGAGAGATTTTAATAAAAAAAATTGATTTAAATTCAAACAGTAGTAAAAATGTATAATACAACATTTAAATATCTATAAATGCTAAAACTATCACTAAGCCACAGAGGGGGTAGGAGGGAGTTATATTAATTTAGCAGCGAGGGGTTTACTTCTGCCCCGCTGAGACATCAGCGGGCGGACAAAATCAGCTCACACCTGCCCTAGGGCAAGGGCTACGGTGTTAGGTAGGCGGTTGAATGCTGTAGGTGCTAAGTCTCGAAGTTGTTAGACTTCTCCGCCTCCTCCAAGTTATGCGGGGGGTATTACTAGCTTATATGTAAGACATCGGGCTATTGGATTCATGTATTATTGAGTTTTCAGTGAGCCCCCGGAAAAACGTCGAAAAAACCGGGTTTGAAAATTCATGGTTTCATGAGTGGTTCATCACTCGTCTTCTGGGTTCTCGTGGAAAATGTCCAGTGCCTGATAGATGAGTCCTCCATGCCTTCGTGGCCTGTTGTGGTGAGCTCGACCGCTGTTAACTCCCTGATCAGCGGGCTTCCAAGGATATGTTATCTGTAGAATTTATCAGACTGTCGTTTAATAAATTCCTCGAAGGATGGAATATCAGCCAGCTCCCTCAAGGCGTCTAGTCGAATGTAGAGATTTTTAATGAAACCACTTGAAGAATCTTCAACCTTGAAATTGTGTAATGGAGGGCATTTATATTGAAATAAAGGAATTAAAGAATATTCAACTTCGAAAGTGTGTAATGAGGCGTTAATGAAGGGTTTGGGTAGTGAGGGCGAGGTTTTGTGAGGGGTAGAATGTATGATTCGGTTGAAGGAAGGAGTGGGCAGTGAAAAGAAAGAATTGAAACTATTTTGCATTCACGCCGGAAAGTGTACTTTGGAGTCTTTTGGGGGCTGTAGGGGGTCTAGGGTTGAAAATGGAGGGTTGTGCTCATTAGGACTTTTGATCAGCATACCGAATACTATTTTTCTGCAAAGCTTCAGCGAATTTAGCCGAGAGCCATTTTCCATAAAAATTTTGCGGGGGTCCTTTGCCACCTGAGTGAATAATGTATTCATTCATACTTTTTGTAAATAACTCGGCTAAAATAAATAGAAAATAGGGACAAACGTGGGGAAACGTTGCTCTCTATGTAATAATTTTCGATGGAACTTTGCCACTTCCACCTATTACGGCAACATTGTTTTTTGACTCTAGGTTAGGTTTGAAATGAGCGGGTCTACTCGGACC
>OY293415.1:62806221-63133427 GCA_958502065.1 Chrysolina americana | reverse complement strand
TCCCCACTGTCGAAATTCCGAATCGGGGTTCTTCAGACTGTTACAGTCCAGCCCGAAAGCTACTGAGCCAATCACATCTGTCGAGAATCGAGAAACGACATCCTTGATGTCTACGGCATCCTGGATAATCGAGTGAACCTGGAGAATACCTTCGAGACCAGAAGTACAGGATACTAAAGTTTGAAACATCATCTTCATTTTTCCTGAAAAGATAGGTAAATATTAGAAAAACCATAATATTACTTCAAAATACTAACTGATTAAAGAGGGGGATTTCCTCTGTTACCTCTAGTAACCATTATACAGTGAGCATCTAAAGTGTTACCCTCCCCTATCTAACTCACTAACACTTACCTATGTGCTCACTGTATAGGATCATGGAAAAACGAAATAAACGCATGATTATGAATAGGAACGAAGTGGAATGATTGATGTCAAATTATTAATTTGCAGTCAATTCAAATTTTTCGTTCTTTTTCATCTACTTGGAGATTTTGTTGATTTTTGTTGGTAAAATGCTTAAATTTCACCTCACAATGTAAGAAGAACAAGAACCATTCTGCGGACTTCGAAAATCTTACTTTCAAGAAGAACTCAATAAAACTGAAGAAGAAATGCGAGAGCAACATACTGGCAAAGACTTCCAGGGCTAAGGCATGCCAAAGATCTCCTCGGCAACTTCAACCGAGCAAGATCGAAGACACTGATTAACCTCAGCAAAACTAGTCTAAAGACAATCACGGGATTTCTGACGGGGCACTGCAGACTCAAAGAACACCTAAGAAGGCTAGGCTTAGAGGAGAACAGAATCTGCAGATTCTGTGGGGAACATCCAGAAACACCACACCATATATTGATGGAGTGTTATGCTGTACATCACAAGAGATTGAATATACTGGGATCACACCAGCTGACTGTGGGAGACATACCACGAATAGACCCCTCAAAATCCTTGAATTCATCAAGGAATTGGGGCTTGAGGGGCTGCTGTAAACGAGAACACCTTGAAATAGCAGAAGAAGATGGGGCACAATAGAACTAATTAGGTCGCAGCGCATCAGTCATCATCCATACTTACCAATACCAATAACAAGAAGAACATGGAAATGTTTTTGGTGGAAGAGCACATTATAAAACTTTTCCTAGTTGGTCGAAGTTCACTTTGTTGATTCGCTAAATGGAAATTTCACATTTACCTGAAGTGGAAGTAGGTGTCAGCTTTGCCCTCAAATTCCTCCACTTCTCGTCTTCCAGGTTGAAGAGATGCCCCGACAGCGGATCTACTTTTTCATTGAAGTAGATGCCGTGATTTACGAAATAATTGAAATCTTTTTGCATAATGCTCTTGACGACGTCCAGATCGATTGGTATGTAGACTGGTTTGAGAGACATGTAGCATCCTCCATGCTTGAGGCCTCTTGATTTCAGTTCATTGTAGATTAGTGCGAATTGATCACCGAAGGCCAATTTCCTTCTCAGGAAATCTTTGGTGAAATAACTTTTTGGAATGCTCAAGTCCTTTTTTAAAAAATTTATTTTAATTACAGAACTCGTAAAACAACTGAACTGATATACATGAAATTAAATGTGAATTGTACGAGTGCTCGACTACAACTGATTCTAACAAAAAGAATTATGTTAACATCTCGTTGGTAAGGCGATACTGCTGCGGCAGCATAATCAGCATATTTCTTGGGAAAGACGATGAACTCGGTGAGATATTTGGTGTTTCCAAAGATGAATTCTGGTTGTGGATCTTCCAAGCCCATTCTTTTCCAGTAGGAATAATTCCATTTTGAAAACAGCCAAATGCATATTATTAATGCCGTTGAAATGTAGGCAACTGTAAATGGATCCATATCGCGTTCTATGAACAAAAGAAATATGAAACATTTTACGTGAAATTGGCTGTCATCGGAATATCATGGTGTTTTGAATATCCATATGAGATATGTTGGATCGAGGAGCTTTTGAATTATCACAACAAATCGAATACAGCGTCCTAGTGGAGTAAAATTCACCCAAAAAGTCGTTCCGTTCTCGAAATTTTTATTTTTATTTTTCGAGGTATAACCAGTTTCGACCTTCACAATACAGTGAGGTATATATTTTTATATTAGAATACCATTGGACGACATTTTTGAGTGGGGACGAACTTTTTTATTTAGAAAAAACTGAAAAAATAATGGTTTTTCTAAAACACGTTCTTGATGAATATCACCCCATAACTATAGAAATATTTTTTTTACAATAGAAAGAGAATTCTTTCCGGTTTCTCACGCAAGTATAATAACATGATTAATAATCATAAGTTTTTCGTAAATTGATTCGGAACGCAAGTTTTTTCAGTAATCGACAAACTTCTTTGTTATCAGCTTTTTGTGTATATATGCAGCGAATGAAATGTTGACAAATAGCCATAAAAGTTGTTGAACTATCAAAAATTTGTATATGTAGTAAAGTTTTTGAGATATGATTTTTCAAAGAAGTAGGTAAGCACGGCAATGAATATTATGCCTGTCGCGACAGGATTGTGCCAGTGTGACGACAAGGTGCAGTTGTAGTTTTAGTTAGGCAGTTTGCAACAATTCGTTCAACATGCAGTGTGTCATTTGTGAAAAAAGCGTTTCCTTTAGTGAAAGAAATATTACAAAAAATCCACGGATACAAGGCTTGCTTTCGTTAATATCAGCAGCAGAAAAATGGAAGGATATTTGTGGATCACGCATTCTTATGCAAAGAGAGCAAATTTTGTCTGGAAAAGAAAAAATTGTGTATCATAATGAATATAGAAAGAGTTTCACCAGCATTCATAATATTCAATGATTGTTGAATTTTAATGATTGCGAGAAGAATACCGAAGCGGGACTATCAACTCGGAATGCCTAAATCATTTTTGATACTGGAAGTATGTGTATTATTTGTGGCCGTAGCGGAAAGAAGAAACAGCAGAGGTTAATATCTGTACAAACAGGTATGTGAAGATGTTTTGAAATTATGACGACTTTTGAAAATATCAAATAATTATTTCAATATAATCATTGAACGATAATAACAACAATAATAATAATAATAATATCTGCCAGTTGATCTGAATGTAAATAATATGGGACATAATGAAATATGTGTCAGTGAAAAAGTAGTAGGTATTATGTGTATATAATCTATAAATATATAGCTACTTTTTACTCAAAATGATATATGACTAGAAAATTTACATTTTCAAATTATGTGTAGGAATATTCAATCTCAAAAATATGAATTAGGGCATATGAAAAATTATGATTTATAATGACAATAGCCATTCTTTTAAATTATATTGAATTATAGGAACTGGAAAGAAAACCTATGATAAAATTGTTGACTCGGCCAAGAAACGTAACGTTATAAATATGGTTGGAAAAATGTCTGGTTATGAAGATTTATTTGCTCATAATGCAAAGTATCACAAGTCTTGTTACAGTCAATATATTTCCACAAGAAACATCAAATTGTTCATAAATCTGTTGAAAGAGAAAACACATCACACAATCAATTATATCAACAAGATATTCAAAGAGAGAATGAAAACAATTTCGAAATAAAATCTGAGTCGTCAGGGCTGCAGGAATATTGAAAAAACACATGTCAGAATTTCCAATATCAAGTTCCAAAACTATTATTAACTTTTATATCTTGGTTGCTTGATGAATCATCTTATGTGTGTGCTAATAATGAAGCAAGCCCTAAGGCAACTGTTATTGGTAATGTTATTATTGGACTTTAAAACGGAAATTTCAAAATGAACTATTTTCACACTGGATTAGGACTTCATATTTATCAAACAGTACGCAGTAAGCAACTTCTGGATATATTATCAAAACTTGGATTAACCTGTTCTTACAATGATATCACGCAGATATCTATAACTTTAGCGAGAGATGTCATGAGTAAAAACAAATCAATTTTTATACGTTCTGGAATTGACGAAGTCATTGAATCTGAAGGAAATTATATTCATGCTAGTTTAGATAACTCTGATTTGAATGAAGAAACAATCGACGGTAAAGGTACTACCCATTCTATGGCAATGGTAGTATTTCAGCAGCCTGGAGATTCTCTATCATTTCACACCGAAATTCACAAAAAAAAGGGTACTTACTGACTGAGTAGTGAAGAAGTAAATTCAATTACAATAATGTGATATCCCAAGACAAGATTGAAAATATGGTATTCATCTCATTTACCATATGGTCCAACTGAATATCTGGCAAATTTTGGTTGGAAACACTGTGTTTACTAAACAAGACCAAGTGCCTAATGATGTAAGAAAAATCCTAGCCATTCATTGTGATGATAAAAACTGCACAAATAATAAATGTATATGCATTAGAGAAGGTTTGAAATGTTCCAGTGAATGTAAATGTAGAGACTGCCAGAATACATTCAGAGATCCTGTTGATGAAGCGGAATCAGAATCAGAAAATGAACAATAATAATGTACTGGTATAGTAAATAATGTAGAACAATAACAAATTGAATAACAAATAATATTCTAATTGGAACACAGAATACGTGCCAGGACAGCTCTCTTCGATGTATGTCGATCTTATGTTATTTATTATTATAAACAATCATTTAATAAGATCTAGGACAAATATAGTGGGCTAGGTTAGGTCTCATAAGCATGTACCGAGGATGGCCAGATCATGTTGATTAGTCTGAATAGATATAGCTTTTTTACGAAGTCGTTTCATTTCCACTTCTCATAAATGAACATGAAGTGAGTGTATTCCATGGCGATCCTGCCAGTCCTACCACGTACGTTATTAAATGGTAGATACTGAGAAATAGAGATGAGGAAAAATTTACATCTTCCAAAATGGGTTCCACGGAGAGTAAAGAAGAAGTAATCATAAGCCAAGCCGGAAACAGTGGTGGAGTTTCAGCTAGTAATGGTTTCTCCATTTCTGAAGTGCTAGGCATAGTGACATTCGTCTGTTTCGTTTTGGCACTTAGCGCATTTCTAATAAAGAGGTGCCAGAAATCATTGGAAAAGAAGATAAGAAAAGAGATAACAAAGAGTCAGTAGTTGGTATAGTCGTAAGGAGTAAGAAGAAAACGAATTTACATGCGTGTTTCACGCATTCCAAAGTGGAAACCAAGAACACGTAGATTTGGAAATGGATGATATATATTATGGAAAGACATTTTAAGGTCGTATTTATTTAGTATAAGTTTTGTGTATCTATATATCGATTTATTTTTATAGTTGTCATAGCAAATGAGCATCATAGACTTATTTAGATACTCGTTTGAAGAGCTTAAAGTTCTTAATAGAAATTTAAATGAAGGCAGCAAAGAGAGGCGAGTTGATCTAAAAGCTATAAATCGCAAGTTTGAAGAATTTAATAGGATAGAATTAGAATTAAATGAAGCGAAAATTAAGTTCAATACAGGCACTAAAGATGCAGATATAATTCAAAAAGTTAAGTTATATGTTGAATCTTCAAACAAATTATTAATTGATATTCGAAATACATTAGAGACTAGATTATACAATATTAAAGAAATTACTAATAATTTTACAATAATGGGTGAAAAATTTGATCTCAGAATAGCGTCAAGCTTACTGCCTATAACCAACAATTCTGAGGAATCTGTAAAACAGTTAATTGATGCCATTGAATTATACGATAGCCTTCTAGACGATAATGGAAAAATATCACTAACAAAATATGTTCTTAAAGCTAGACTGTCACAAAGTGCAAAAATGAGATTAGAGTCATCATATCCGTCAAATATTGATTTAATTAAAGACATCAAAAGACACTTGTTGACAAAACATTCGGCCGCAAGTTTATCAGTTAAATTACATAACGCAAAACAAAAACATAAATCGGTGAACGAATTTGGTAAATCAATCGAGGAATTACTGGTCGATTCGACAATAGCACAATATGATGGAAATGTCGAAAAACTGGCAATTGATGCTTTCGCTGATAGCCTGCGAAGTCACGATTTTAAAACTTTTATAAAAGCTAGAAACTACAACGCATTGAGAGATGCTATAACAGGAGCTGCAGATGAAGAAAGTACGGGAGATGCAACCTCTTCTTCGCAAGTATTTCACATGCGAGGAAACTCGAAATTTAATAATTTCAACCGTACAATGAATCGAGGATTTCAGCAGAATAATCGTGAAAGACCAAATTTCAGTACCAGGCAATTCGACAACTCACAAGCTAACAATATCAGAGGAAGTAGTTTTAATAATGAAAATAATTTTAGGGGTCGAAACCGGGGACATTTTCGCGGAAATTTTAGAGGGCGTTGGAATAATAATATCCATCAACCTTTCAGTCCATCTCGAAGAGGTTTTTTTATGGAAAACTCTCAGGATGCTGATTCAAACAACCCTTCCCCACAAGCTAATCAGTTATTTCGTGCAAGTCAGTAAGAATGTAGGTAATTGTAGAGTTTTAAGTATGAATGGTCTTAATTACGTATGTATGAAAAACGGAGTGAGTTGAAATTTTTATTAGATACGGGTGCTTCTGTGTTATTTTCACATCATGTATAAATAAACATCAGTTTGTTGTTTTTACGCAAGGCTCGGCTAATAATACATTGGAACTACCTGATGTTAAGATAGGTCACGAATTCCATGTGGTGAATGACTTTGGTAGTGATATGAATGGTGTTATTGGATCAGATTTCTTCGTTAAACATTCTGCAATATTAAATTACGAATTATGCACATTTTCCTTATATATAAACAATCGGAAACTGTCGATTCCACTGCAATCCAAGTATGAAAATTATATAACGATTCCACCAAGGTGCGAAATTATTAAATATTTCCAAGTACAAAACTCAGATGATTGTATTATCATACCAGAAGAAATTTCCGAAGGAGTTTATACCGCGGGAATTATCGCAAAACCTCATTACCATGTTATACCTGTTAAAATTATGAACATTACTGATAAAGAGATAAAGTTGAAGAATTTTAGACCCGAAACAGAAGATATTTTAGAATTTGTTGTTTTGGGAACACACTTTTTAGTTGAGCGTACAGATAAGTTACTTAATTCCATAATATTGATAAAATTTTTGCAAAATATGCAGACGTGTTTCGTTCTGAAAATGACCCACTGACGGTAACAAATGTCTGTAATTAGACCATACATTTAAAAAACGATGTAATTCCGGTATACGTGAAACCATACCGGTTACCGCATTCGCAGAAAGCTGAAATAAATAAACAAATTGACAACATGCTCTAAGAAGGAATTATAGAGGAAAAGAGGTCTGAATGGTCAGCAAATTGAATCTGACGAACTGAAAGGAATGTCAGGAAATTCTCGTCAAGTCATGAATGTCGTGACAAAGGCACAAACGAAGAATTCAAGCAACAATTCACAGGAAGATTCCAATATATCTTTAGTAGGAGATTTGAGCCGGTTCTGTGCCTCTCCCCATCACTATGACGTCATTGGTGACCTTGTTCTTGATGACGTCATCGGTGACCTTGACCTTGACCTTGATCTTGAAATTGACCTTGAACTTGACTTTGAACTTGAACTTGAATTTGAACTTGACATTGACGTTGATAGTGGCCTTGGTCTTGAGTATTGTTGGGAGGTGTTCAGGGTTTGGGATTTACCTTGGGATTGTGTTTTTTTCATACACGGACTAGTACTTTTTCCAAGTACATATATTTTTTCTTACTTCCATACCTTCCATACCCTTCATGTATACCTACTCTGGTATTATGTATGGTCCTTATGTGTGGAGTGCACGTCTGCATACTGCGGAGATTCAGTCAGATAAGTGAACTCTAATTCCTCCCCCGTGATATATACCTTGCGATGGTGGTGGGGGGAAGAGGTCGCGTGACGCAATGAACATCTGACAATGATCCAGTGAAGTGTGTTAGGCCCTCGCTCTCGATAAGGTGGGTTGGGTCCGCCCATACGCTGCGGTGATTCAGCGACTACTATTTACTCTCCGCCCTCTCTCTATATTGATATGGTGGGGAGGGCTCTGCTATGACATTGCATGAATAGTCGAAGAGGATAGACTTTGTTTACCCTCTCTGCTACTCAATGAAATTATATATAAAGGAGGTGGGATGGATTGTAAAATCAGTATCTTATTGAGTTTTGTGCTGAGAACACTCATCGAGAAAATGTATTACTGTGACTGTGGTAAATCGTTCACTCGTAGTGATAATCTTCGTCGGCATCAACTTCAGAGTTGCCAAGGTGGCCCTTCTGTGAAACGGATCAAGTTAGATACGGTTGCATCGACTACAATGTACACATGCAATTGCTGTAATGTGACAATTCCTGCATCCCAAGTAAGTTCACACAAGAGAACTCTCCAGCACAAGAACAATGCATGCGTTCAAGTAGGTGATGGCTTACAAATTATAAGGAATGCTTTCAAATGTAGAATTGTGAGCTATCGAGTGGAAAGTCCGAATGTATACACTGAATATATGCCGTTCTTCAATGATATCAGGGAGAAAGTTATTGGATTACTTGAAGAGGCAATAAAGGTTCACAAGATCTTCAATTTGGCAGCTACATTGTCCAAACACGGGATTTGAGTAATACCAAGTCATTCAACTCACAAAATAAAATTGTGGACCAGTCTACGGATTTGGGTGCATTATTCGATGGATTCCGTGATGTCATCATTGCTCAGACTACGGAATTTGAGGAACGTGACTCAGGTATGTTTAAAGTTTCAATTCTATTCACAAGAATATTAAATTATTTTTATGTTTCAGGATGGAGCTGTGAAAAAGTTATATTCCTCGAAGTGAACATCAACAAGTATAGTCCACTCAGCGGATGTTCATATGTGAAGCTGTCCGAGTTCATGTGAATATTCGCAATGAAGATCAGCATGTTTTGCATGGGCCATCACATCTGCTTTGTTTCCTGCGAATGGCAGAGTGTCAGAAGTTTTCTCATACCCCCACTATTCCGATGTTTTGAATGTAACAGGTATGGATTTTCCAGTTAAACTTCAAGCCATAAAAATGTTTGAGGATATGAATGATATTTCAATTAATGTCTATGGATTTGAGTCGAAACTTGATAAGGGTAAAATAAAATATGAAGTGGTTGGTCCATTGCGTTACTCACAGAGAAGACTTAGAAGACATCTTAATTTGTTACTTATAACAGATGATCCTGGCAATAGTCATTATTGTTGGATTAAAGACCTTTCTAGGTTAGATTCAAGTCAACTATCTGCGCATGGGCATAAGAAATATTTTTGGGATGGATGTTTATTGTATTTCTCTCATGAGCGATTACTGTTACGTCATCAGTTGCATGACTGTAATCATTTGAGTACTACAACACCATCAGTCAATTTCAGAATCAATAAATATGGTAAAATGATACCGGAGAATTCACTTATGTTTGAAAATTTTGAGAAACAAATGAAGGTGCCATTTGTAGTTTATGCTGATTTTGAATCAGTTCTCAAACCCATTCAAAATAGTCAACCCAACCCTAAACACTCAAACTCGAATAAAACATACAAACATGAACCTCATTCATTTGCTTATTCGATAAAATGTTCATACAATGATAAATTATCGAAATTTGTTACATACAGGGGTGAGGATGCAGCCGAGAAATTTGTTACAAAACTTGAAGATGATTTAAGAAATATTCATCAAAATCCTTTGAGGTAACCAATTCCTATGGCTGCACAAACCCCCGCGGAAGAAGAAGAGTTTGCTTCTGCACAATTTTGTGGAATATGTGATAAACCATTCACGGGTGGTGATGTGAAAGTGAAAGACCATTGTCACCTCACTGGAAAGAAAAGATCACCCGCCGCCCAATCCGTATGTAACCTAAATTTCAAATTGCCAAATTTTGTTCTGATAATTTTCCATAATCTTAGTGGGTATGATTGCCATTTGTTCATAAAAGAACTGTATAGAAACAAGGACAATGTGGACGTTATTCCACAAACTAAGGAAAAATACATATCTTTCACCAAGCATCTATTCACTCACACATACACTGACAAAGATGGAAAAGAGAAAAAGAATTATTTGAAAATGAGATTTATAGACAGTTTCAAATTCATGTCGAATTCTTTGCAGAAATTGGGTGCTATCAGTGTATTGAGATGCATAAACATTTTCCACAAATTGGCAAATTCAATTTGATGAGAAAGAAAGGTGTTTTTCCATATTGACAAGTTGAATTATCCAACTATTCCCACTAAAAATCAATTTTATGACAATCTTAACGAAGAGCATATATCAGATAAGGACTATATGAGAGCAAAACTTGTTTGGCATTTATTCGAGTGTCAGAGTTTAGGGGAATACTCGGATTTATATTTGAAGTCTGATGTGCTTCTATTATGTGACATATTTGAGAATGTCAGAAACATATATTTAGATAAATATAAATTAGATCCGGCACAATATTATACAGCACCCGGATTATCGTGGGATGCAATGTTGAAGTATACGAATATTGAATTGGAATTATTGACAGATATTGACATTATTCATTTTTCAAGAAAGGAATAAGGGGTGGAATAAGTCAGTGTAGTGAAAGAAAGCATGTAGCTAATAATAAATTTCTCCCCGATTATAACCCTGATGAACCTTCATCGTTCATATTCAGATGCCACCAACTTATATGGTCACAGTATGTCACAACCATTACCCACCAACGATTTTACTTGGCTAATACCCAATGACATCATCAATTTGGACGTAATGGGTGTGGCATCTGATAGTCCATACGGGTATGTTCTTGAAGTAGATGTTCATTATCCCCAAGAATTACATGACAAACATGCTGATCTCCCTTTTCTCGTTGAAAGTTTAATACCTCCACATTCCAAATCTAAAATTCCTAAATTAATTTCAAATTTAAATGACAAAAGAAAATATATTGTACATTACAAAAACTTACAACAGGATGTAGCCAATGGTTTTATTGTCATGAACACATATAGAGTTTTGAGATTCAAGCAGTCATGTTGGATGAAACCTTATATTGATTTGAATACTGAAATGCGAAATCGATCTAACAACAAAGCTGAAAAAGATTTCTATAAACTCATGAATAATGCAGTATATGGAAAAACAATGGAAATCGTTGATAACAGAATTGATGTTAGACTGGTTACGCATTGGGAAAGTATCAAGAGGAAAATTGGTGCTAGCGCCCTAATTTCACGTCCAAATTTCAAAAGCTGTTCAATATTTTCCGAATAATTTGTTGCTATTCAATTGGGGAAAGTTAATGTATTATATGATAAACCACTATATTTAGGATTTTGTAATCTAGAATTATCCAAAACAGTCATGTACAACTTTTTCTATGGTTGTATTAAACGCCATTATGCAGTAAATGCCACCTTACTCTACACTGACACGGATTCTTTAATTTTGAAAGTAAATACCGATAATTTTTATGATTTCACTACCAGCAATATAGGTGAATTCGATACTTCCAATTACAAAGTAGGAAACCAATTCAATATTCCTATTGTAAAGTCAATTCTTGGTAATTTTAAAGACGAATTTCCGAATGATCCCATAATTACCTTTTATGGTACCGGTGCCAAAGCATATTATGTTCAGTCTGTAGGTAGTGAATTTAAGAAAGCAAAAGGTGTCAAAAGAACCGTCATAAAGAATGAATTAACATGTGAAGATTATAAGAAAATTGTCGAACAGGGTGGTTTAATATTCAGGAAGATGAACTTGTTTAGAAGCATATTACATGACATGTATACTGAATTGAAAAACAAAGTTGCATTGTCATACCATGATGATAAACGGTTCATCATTCCCAATACGACACAAACTCTGCCATGGGGTCATAGCGATATAGAATTCTACCAGAATGATCCAGAAGAGAAAATCCGTTGGGTTTCCAATATTATTCAATCTTTTTCTCAAGAGAGTCCGTTAGATCAATTACTTCATTTATTAACAGCTGAATTGAACAAATGAATTCACCACCATCATACTTATGTATTTGTATTCTAGATGTGATTACGCTTATTATATAAAAGTCAAATTATACTAGTAAATTTTAGTTGATGTCTTGTTGTCCTGTTACCAAATATATATTTTTAAATAAACACGTTTTTCTGATTTCCTATTGTTTCATTTAAGAGAATAAAATACCTACACAGAGATATATAGAAATGATTATTTTGAAATCATCAGTATGAAAGATATCGAGGTGGAAGAAAGATGTCCAAAGCTATTGATAAATTCGGTCGTAGACGAAAATGGGGTACTCTTAAAGTTCGAGTTCTTCAAGGTTCTCAAGGTCCTCAAGGTATAGGATTCAAGCTTTCACCTGATGACCAATATGATATGCAAGGTAAGAGACTGAAAAATGCTGGTGAACCGATAGATGAGAGTGATTGTGTAACTCAGTTATATCTGAATGAACAAATCAATGAGTCGAAGGCACTCGTCCTCAAAGCCTTGCAGGCTGCCATACTTGCCACAAGGGCTCAAACTGTACCTGATGCCCGTCAAGCTTTTAACGAAAAAATAGAGGAGGTGACAGATGATCTGTATCGCAAGTGCAGTAATCTAAAAAGTGATGTGGATATCAAAGTCTGGGATGCTACAGCTACAATGGCACGAAACATAACAGAATTGACGGGTGAAGTCAATCACAAATGTGATATTCTGAAAAAGGATTCGGATAATGCATTGGATATAACATCTACAATGATGCAAAAATATGACGATATTGAGAAGAGGTTAGTTGTATTGGAGAAGAAACATGAGAGGTTATTCGAATTGGAGAAGAAACATCCTGATATTTGGCTCACACATAGACCAAGACTTTGGGCTCCAGGTAGTGATCCACAACCAGCTGTGTGAAAATAAAATAGTATTTTAATGTATATAAATATGGAATAAATTCTGTAATGATAAAGTTATTTTTATTTCAATACCATAATGATACTTATGCCTGGCGCCTTTCATCAGAATCCAACCGGATGTTACTGATGATGGTGGCCACACCAGGTGAAAATTCGAGGTCATCAAACGAAATCTCCCCGCCACCCCCACCTGGGGTAATACGGAGATTTCTTTCCCAGGGTAGTCGCAGGCTAATCGAACTGAGCCATTATAGACCACCGAAGATATTAGTAAAAAATCTTCAATATACATTTTTAAAATCGAGCCCCTAAATTTCTACAACTAACAATACATCAACAAATAGCCGGCATCAGTGCAGACTCGTCTAAGGAATAAAAATAAACCGACTTGGAGATATTTTTTTTCGTGAATTTTTTTTTGTGCATAACCCATCATTTTTATATTTTTCTAAGAAATATATGATCAGTTCGGACGTTTTTTAACAACAAATTTTTTCTTTATTATCATTCATGAGTGAGATATGATTTTTCAAAAATATTGAAATTGAAATTTATCAGAAAAACTTTTTTTTGGTGCATAACCCATAATTTTTATATTTTTCCCAGAAAGATGTGATCAGTTTGAATGTTTTTCATCAACAAACTTTTTCTTTATTATCATTCATTAATTTCAAAATTGAGTTAGTAGTATATTTGAACCGGTTCTGAGCCTACCCCCACCACGGAAATTTGAACCGGTTCTGGGCCTACCCCCACCACGGAGATTTGAGTTGGTTCTAGGCCTACCCCCACCACGGAGATTTGAGTCGATTCTGGGCTAACACCCACCACTCTGACGTCACTATCGACCTTCGGGTGTACGTATGTTGTACTATTGAACAGTTACCCCTTGTTTCGAGAGTGAATCATGGACATGCGTGTATCCAGTTCAGTTCGAAAGCGCATGTGCAAGGTGACTTGTTTCTATATCAGGACCTTTTCTCTCCGACTCCTATTGATCTCACACGTTCCTACGAGCTGAATAATCATGAACTCACTACCAAATTTGTTTGTTGAAGAATGTGCAATGCCGAATATTCCAACAATTTGGTTTTGAAAATATTCCGGTATATCACTTGTCATCCCCAGAAGGTTTCAACGATGAATATAACTTCATTGACTATCTGAAGATTTCAGATATACCGGAACCTTCAGAAAGTGTTGATCCAACCCTTTCACAACTGTCACTACCCACATGCCCTCCACTTCTATCTCCTCTTAGTGTGGGTACGAAACCAACACCATCTAAGACGAAGGGTGCATCTATTGCTTCTAACCCAAAGAAAACAACTAAAGGTGTACGGAAACCCCGTAAGAAGAAGGTAGATGACACCTTCTTGAATGTGATGGGCGATTTGGAAGATGTTTCGCTTCATTCTTTCGGTCCACTGCTGCGCTGTGGGGACATGCTGAAGAAAGCGAAATGCCGTATCATAAAAGCGAAAGCTACCATCTTCAAATGCGATGATGATGATCGAAGTGGCAGCATAGACGAGGTGGCTCTTCAGGAGCTCGATGCAAAGATTGCATCAACAAAGGCTGAACTGATTAAAATGTTTGATGATGCTGACAAACTCCGTTTCACAATCACACAGAAAAATCAGTCCACCCATTGTTTGAAAATGCAAGCAGAAATTGGGCTTCAGGAGTCCACAGCACTTTTTGATACGGCAACATCTGTACGTGATAAGTGGCGAAAAGAGTTCGATCACGCATTTCAATCTGATAGTAATTAGCTCTGAGAATTATGAAATGTAATCAATGTTGTGAGTTGAAAATATATGAGCTGGAATGGGGTATGCAGTTCATTTGGTTTGGCACAGAACGTTGCGATTGGTTGGGGCAACGTTTACCGCAAAGAAAATAGATATTTTTTTGCTTCACTCAAACAAAATTCACTTAAAATGAAAACATCAATAAATTTATTTTCAATAGTTTATTCATTGAAACATAAAACTTAATACATATATTAAACCATGTCAACTTTATCAATCCATGAATTGTGTTCGCTGGGTAAGCCCAACCACTTCACATATAGTTTATTATTTTTCCTCTTCAACACCTTTTCAACCAGATAAATGTCGGGATTTTCTGTTTTCAATAACTCTTCTTCATAAATCCTTTAATCGGTTGACCATTCATATCTTCAAGAATATATGTCGAGGGGTATGTCCTATTGATTTTAATGATTTTGAATAGTTCAGTTGTGAAATTTGCAGTATACCTCTTTTCGAAGATATTTTTGTACTTGCTTATACGTACAATGTCATTCATTCGGAATTTGGGAATACTTTGGTTTCTTCGGATTCTTTTGGTGCTTTTGAATTTCAGCTTTGTTGTTGACGTAACAATGATTGGTTGTATACCAGTTGTACGATGCACTTTATGATTATATTTTTTTGTAATTATTGGAAGAATATCTAGCCATTTATTGTGTTCCATCGCTGAAAATTCTCTGTAAAGCCACGTCTTAATTGTACGAATTACTCTTTCTGCTATAGCCGCTTTCATTGTGCTGAATGTTGAATAATGATTAATATCATATTTTCGCATCAGAGATGAGAAAGTATTATTGAAAAATTCTTTTCCTTGATCGCTTTGTGAATGTTTTGGAGAATAATCGGCTTCTGTCAACACGTCTTCCATTGCATCGCTAACAGCACTACCTGTTTTATTTTTAATCGGTTTCGTCCATAAATATTTTGAGTAGCAATCAATTACTACTAAAACATATTTATATCCTTTGTTATGTTTAGCATAAGGTTGTGATTCAGCTAGATCTATTTGCCATAGATCTGCAAAACCTTTGATGGTGGTGGTTCTTCTGGTGAAATTACGTCTTGCTGGCCTATGTAATTCATTGACAACTTGTCGTTTGAGATCACTTATTTCATTATCCATCCTCTCACTTTTCAAGGTTTTCATACAGACAATTTGCCAATGTTACTGCATTATATAATTAGGACAAACTGATCATTTTCTTGAATGTTTCAATATATTATATCTTCCTCACGTAATTCTTCAATTATTGAAATTATTTCATTGTCGTGTCCAGTATGTCCAGCCGATTTCGAGGATATCATCAGTCGTAAACGATCGACTAACTCCAGTAGGTGAATTCCAGTACACATAATTTGCTGGTTTGGTACAATACTTTTTTTGCATCCGATTGAATCCTTTACCTTTTTTGTTCTACTCTTCGTCGACAGATGATGTATGTGATAAGTTCAGTACTGGTTTGATAACTTCACCAAATTTTTTAGAATTCGTATGTTTGAAACCATTTCTTAGTTGATGTTGTTTGTATGGTGCATTCGTTAGTCTCAATATTTTAGCATACGTATGACGAATTTCATCATCAAAATTGACTTCAGGTGGATTTTACAAAAAAATCATGTCGTATAACTCCGGACTACCTGGGAATTCATGATTTTTTGTTTTATTGTCATTCCAAAATATAATATTGCCATCACTGAAACGTACATTGAGACTACCCATTTTCAGTTTTGTGTAGTAGGATCTAAACGTATACCATATATTGTATCATATGCAACATTCTTTGTTTTAACATTTCCCAAATGTCTTTTCAAAACATCTCCAATATTGTCTTCAAAATCAGAGAAATCAGAATCACCTGTTCGAGATGATGACGGTGTTTCGAATATGGACATTTCATTTACTCCGAATTCTTTGATAGTACCTATCTCACTGTCAGTAGATAATATTTCACTATTATATGAGGATGGATCTTTCCCTATTGGGGTGCTCGTAACTTTTATTGGAGTAGAATGAGAATTCCCTTGCTTCATTGGAAACTTTGACTTTGGTGATTTGATGGTAGCAGCCGAAGATAGAACCTTTAATGGCTTTATTATGGGATCATAGAGTTTTTCAAGCGCCATTCGATTTTCAATAAGTCCACTCTTGATTGAATTGAATTTCTGCCGTACAGCTTCTGTTGTCTCAACCAGTTGACGTTTTAAATTCAATTTATTGTTTTTATTTTCAGCTACTAAATCATTTTTTGTCTTCATTTTGTTTTTGACAAGAGAATACACTGAAGTAACCTCTATGCAATTCAACGATCGATTGAATGTGGATTGCAGTGTCATAGATATATAAAACTATCGAACCCCATGCGATATCTACCTTCATGCATTTTTCTATCCTTATCAATGACCAGAAATCCATATTGATCCTCCCAACATTTAACACACATCAATTGGAATTGTTTGAATGTTACATCGGGTGACACGTGATCAGAATAAATATGATGTAGATTCGTTTCATCTTGCTCGAACATTACAATAAAGTTTGTATTATCTCGCACTAACTGTTTGGGCACTCGTGAATATGTTTGAGCAAGATAAAAACAGTCAACATCTTTATGACGTCCCATACAGAAATATGATCTTATAATGTCCTGTTTTTCACATATTACATCATCGAAAATGAAAACAGAATTTGGTTTGGCATCGGACGGTTCCACTATTTCTGCTTTATTACTGAACGTATAAAATCCCAAACTATTTATGGGTTCCAATACATTTCGTAGGAATTGATATTTGGGCTGATTGAGTGATTTCAAATAGAGATAAACGTTTGTGAATCGTAGTCCTTGTGGATGTGTCAGAAGAGAGATCATGGCATTTGTCTTTCCACAATTCGACGGTCCAATAATGAGTCCTCGAACAGATGATGGAAGTAGCGGACCATGCCGCAACACATTCTGACCATTCAATCCACAACCGAATCTAGATTATCTACAGCAAACTTTTCTTTCTGCTTTACAATGCGCATCGTACCGTGGTTGGAGACTATGTAAGCGATGATATGTCGTGCACGTTTCACTTAAATGAGTACCATCAAACGATACGGATGTGTTCGTGGTGTATGCAGAAAGAGCGGACGTGGATTTGTTAATAATTTGATAAACAAACCTCCGTTCGAATTACATTTACCCGGAGGATATCAGTACTGTGGACCCGGTACAAAATTGGAAAATCGTTTAGCCCGCAAAGATCCCAGAATCAATAAATTGGATATTGCATGCAAACAACACGATATTCAATATTTGAATCATCTAACTGATCTCACAGCGAGACATAGAGCAGACAAAGAATACGCAGCTTGGAATAGGGTTAAATCGAAGGACGCTGGTATTAAGGAAAGAGCAGCTGCCCTACTCGTTACCAATATTATGAAATCAAAGAGACGTTTCGGTATGGGTTGTAGTACTACTATAAAGAAAAGGAAGAAAAATCAACCGAAGAAAAAGAAAAATAATGTCAGAAAAATCGCCTTTGGTTCTGGAGTGGTTCATAAAGTGCGGAATGTATTGAAAAAAGCTGGGGGTGAGCAATTTGTAACGAATAATTTGAAGAAAGCTACCGTAGTGGCATTACATGCGGCACGTAAATACCTCAAAGCTGCTGGTGGAAAGAAAACAATCCACACACCTCGCATAATTCCAATTCCTCAGGTATAATTACGTTAGGTTTTTGTGACTTGACGTCGGGGTCTCAATCTGCCTACTCCCCATGTCTCGTCACTGGTTCTCTCTAAGGTCTCAATCTGCCTACTCCTTCGAGAGAACTGAGGAATTGTGGGTTGAGGAACTGTATTTATAGTGGACGTGGCTGTAATGGCCGTGTGCAATGTATTGGCGCGAGGTGAACTATGGGCGGGAACAGAGTTGGCGCTAGATGAGCTGTGTGCGGGAACTTGGTTGGCGCTAAGTGAGCTGCGTATGGGAACTGGGTTGGTGGGAAATGAGTTGATGCGTGCAATGAGAGGCTTCCAGGTATTGGGAAGTCTACGTCCGTCGTCGCGAGTGTTGAGGCAATTGGGGCGCTTCTCTATCTCAAGGGCTTCTCGGATGATACTGGTTTGCAGAGTTTTCTCGGTGGAAATTGTTTTTGTGTTTTTGAAGTCTATTTTGTGACCTGTGTCTTCTCGATGTTTATAAAGTGCGGAAGTGGAAGATGCCTGACGCACAGCAAATTCGTGTTCGTAGGCTCTGGAAGTTACTCGTCTGTTAGTCTGGCCAATATAACTTCTCGGGCAGTCTGAACATGGTATTTCATATATACCTTGAGAATCGTTTGGTATTGTGTCCTTGGGAGATCTGAGGAATTTGGATATTTGGTTGTTGGCCGTGAATATTGTTTTTATCTCGTGTTTTCTCAAGATGTTACTGATTTTGTCTGTCACACCTTTGATGTATGGTAGGAAAGCTTTGTGTGGCTGAATACCCTCTAGTGGATCATTTGTTATTGGAGGACGGGTCAGTTGATGGCGGATAGACTTGTCGATTAGCGAATTGTTGTAACCATTTTGAAGTAAGGCTGATTTTAGTTTGTCCAGCTCTTGTGGTCTATTCTGGTTGTCGGTAAGCTGAATTGATCTGTATATCAGGGAGTTCAATACGGAGTTTGTTTGTGCTGGATGGTGATGAGAGTTTGCGTGTAGGTATCGGTTGGTGTGGGTCTGTTTCCTGTGTACTGTGTGGGTAAAAGAGTTATTGGATTTCGTGATGAGAACGTCCAGGAAAGCTAGGGAGTTGTTCATTTCGGTCTCCATTGTAAATTTCATGCTGGGATGGATATCGTTTAGGTGATCTAAGAACGTGTTTAAGAGTTCGTAACCATGAGGCCATATGACGAAAATGTCGTCAACGTATCTGAACCAGCAAGTAGGCTTGTGGTCAAAGGTTTCTACAGCCCTGGTTTCGAAGTCTTCCATGAAAAGGTTTGTAAGGACTGGAGAAAGGGGGGAACCCATGGGAGCACCTTTCACTTGTTTGTAGTAAGTTCCTTGGAAGAGGAAGTACGTGTTGTTCATACAGTGACTGATGAGGTCCAGGGTGTCTTTTGGAATTCTGTGTTTCGTTTTAAGGATTTCTAGCGTGTCCGTTAGGGGAATATTTGTGAAGAGGGAGACAACATCGAAGCTCACTAGGATATATGTGTCCTGGATTCTATAGGATTTGAGAAGGTCTAAGAAGTGGAATGAATTTTTCACGTAGGATGAAGCTTCTTCTGCTCGTGGCTGAAGAGTACCGGCTAGATACTTGGCGAGGTTCTGTATATATATATAAGTATTTGCATTCAATGATAAATTTTATAAACAGACTTTTGGTACCCCAATGGGTGCAAAAATTAGCCCTATATTGGCAGCATACGTGATGGATGATTTGTTAGACATGGTCACTCATGTTCTCCCTTTCAATCCACCTTTCCTTAAGAAATATGTAGATGACACTATCATTGCAATTCCGTCAGATACCATAGATGACACCTTGTTCATTTTCAACAGCTACGATCCCCACATACAGTTCACCATTGAGAGAGAAAACGAACATAACAGCGTTCCGTTCCTTGATACCATGTTTATCGGAACACCAGAGAACACCGTACTTATAGATTGGTACAGGAAACCAATGAGCTCTGGAAGATATATGAGCTACTGGTCTTATCATAAACAGAGCATGAAGGTCAATCTGATTAAACAAATGAAATCAAGGGTCATCAAAATATCTGACACTTCCTTTCTCAAAAAAAATTTAGACATAATTTACAATCTTTTTCTCCAAAATTCATATCCTGCTTCCTTTGTAAACAAGATCTTGTATAATACCTCATCCATGGATGACATAAACTTACATAGTAATAATATTAATAATACACTTTCTCCATCTCCAGTCAATACGCAAGTTGCTGAAGTCACTGGGACTCTTTCCTTTTATGCTTCTTTACCGTTCATTAAAGACATCACCCCTGGACTATCCAGAATTTTCAAATCTTTTTCAGAAAATATAAAAATATCCAATAAAAATGTTTTGCCTATCAAGAGAATTTTTTCCAAATTAAAAGACAAGACTCCGTGCATAAACTGTTCGGATGTAGTTTATTGTATACAGTGTCAAAATTGTGAAAAACAATACATTGGACAAACGTCCAGACCACTTAAGGACCGCATTGTGTCACACAAGAGCGACAGTAGACTACACCCGGAGAGATGTGCACTGAGTGAACATGTTGCTAAGGAAGGACACTGTATGGATTATAATTCGGTAAAAATTTTATCTACAGAAAAAAACACAGCCAAAAGGCTTTTTTTAGAAATGGTTCACATTGCACAAGCGGACAATGCGCTGAATAAAAAAACAGACGTAAATCACTTGAGTGAAATTTACTCTTATTTAATTTTTGCAGACAATACAAAGTTTGGATACAATCAACGGATTACTTCAATGAATATTGACTTCACAAATTAATTCAATATAATTCAATTCCCCCATCAAAATACTGTTCATACAATCTTTGTTCCATATTTTTCAGTAATGTATTATTGTTAGCATTAGGTCGAGTGTTCATGTTTTCAGGATATGTTTCCTTTGTTGGTTCAGCTCAATTGGCACCTACACCATTAATATAAAATATATTGTTCTCATATTCCAAATTTCACAATTCATAATTATTGTTCCATGTAGCTCCATCACAGATCTGTATCATTAGGTTGTAGTGTCATCTGTCACTCCCCATGATTAAGATTCGTGTGGCTCATGTCACCTGTCATATATCATGTATCAATTGTCTCATGTCATTTGTCAGTGGTCTTGTCTAGTCAGTCGAATAAAATTACTCGCCGCGGTTGTTTGCCTCTTCAAGGACAACACGTGCTTTTATAGAATTTTAACAATTTTTAAAATCCATGTCAAAATGTATCATCAGTAATGAGTGTGCATCCACGTTACTCTTGGTTGTTATCAATGATGTTTTACTCCCAGTGCTGTCCATATTTCATGATTATTTTTAACATATACGCCATGTAACCTCGAAACAGTGTAAGTTATTCCACGTTTTTCGTTGGCTTAATTCTCATAGTTGTCTTTACATATTTGTAGTTTCCCTGAAGATGATAATAAAAAGTTATTGAAAGCTTGGAACAAGTGTATAAGAGTACCCTTGCTGCATATCCCAAATATTAAAAAACTCATATATATATATATATATATATATATATATATATATATATATATATATATATATATATATATATATATATATATATATATATATATATATATATATATATGAAAGTTGGGTAAATCGTGGCTGACAATACTTGTACAAAGAGTTTTCTTCAAGACCAACATAAGACTGCAACCTCAAGATTTTTCCAATTCTATATATATATATATATGGAAAGTTCTATAAACAAATTTTTGGTACTCCAATGGGCTCTAGCATATCTCCAATATTATGTAGCTATGTTTCAGATGATCTTTTAGATCAATGTATTGGAAATTTTGATTTTGAATTTCCCTTCATCAAAAGATATGTTGATGACCTTATTCTTTCTATTCCAAAACAAAGAATTCAAGAAGTTCTTTCGGTATTTAATGGATATGACGAGAATATTCAATTTACAGTGGAGGAGGAGGTGAATAATTCAGTTCCATTTCTTGATATGAAGTTGATTAGAATGGATGATAATAGAATAATTACCAAGTGGTATAGAAAATCTATTTATAGTAATCGTCTCATTAATTTTTATTCTTATCATACGAATAAAGTCAAAATGAACATGATTATTAATCAGAAAACCAGGGTTCAGATATTGACTCATCCTTCTTTGCGAATTGAATGTTTGAATGAACTCAAAGTCATTTTACTCGAGAATTCCTATCCCTATTCTCTAGTTAACAAAATTCTTTTCAGTACTCCTTCACAAAACATCTCTCATATTCCGAATGAAAGAACCCATTATACCACTAACAAGACCTATTATAAGAGCTTACCACATATCCATGACTTGACTCCAAAATTGATAAATGTTCTTAGAAATGAAGAAGTGAAGATTGCAAAAACAAATGTTACTACTATCTCGAATTTACATTCAAAACTAAAAACTCCAATACCCACCATGTTCAAATCTAATATCGTTTATGAAATTCCTTGTAGAGACTGTGAACAAGTTTATATTGGTCAATCTAAACGAATGCTTAAAGATCGCATTACCTCACATAAGAGTGATTCCAGAAGGAATATATGGTCTTGTGCTTTATCAGAACATACAATTGATAAAGATCATCGTATTGACTATGATAATGCGAGAGTTCTTGATGTTGAGAGAAATTTGAGAAAAAGGTTATTTTTGGAAATGTTTCACATCAATAATGCAAATAATACATTTAATAAAAGAACTGACATAAGGGAATTAAGCTCTATTTATACATATATTCTACATAAAAACAAACAGATTTCCTTTAACAGTCGTCCTTGAATCCTTGAATTTATATTTTGTGATTCCATTTCTTTTAATCAAATGATTTTTATGATTTTTTTCTCATCCTCTATATATACAATTCTTCCTTCTGTCACATTTTTCTGTCACAGTCTGTATATTTTATTTGAAATTGTCTTTATGTTCGTCATTGATGTAAGTTTCTTTTAATTTCACGTTAGTAAGTATTACTCAACTTTCAATTACTATATGTTCATCCACCTTTTTGTAGTTATAGTCTTGAGAAAGAAAATAAAGATTTTCGAAAGCTTGACTTAAAAAAACGAAGATTAAATAACTCCACTGGTCAACTGACTGCTACCCAAATAATTCTTGAAATATTATTTCACAGTCACGAGAGTATTCAACAATATATATATATATATATATATATATATATATATATATATATATATATATATATATATATATATATATATATATATATATATATATATATATATATATATATATATATATATATATATATATATATATATATATATATATATATATATAAATGAATAGTAACTTGTGACATCTACAGTCACTAGTTATATATACACGAAATTGAAAACAGAATTGTGGGACAAGTAGAGTACTAGAGTTCTCGTCTCGAAGACATGTAAGATATAAGAAAAAACAAAAATATAATGCTCTCAATTTCACAAATCATACTCAACGAAAAACGTGACGAGTGGACAGCTGTTTCAAACTTCTTGGTTATCATCGGCACTGTGCATACAAATTAATAATGAATGAAAATGATAAAACTGAGAGCATATATATCCGAAAAATATCGCTAACACCAATTAGCTATCTGGGTTCAATCCTCTGTACCTGGTACACTGTACCTGGTACAAATGTCACAACAACAAACATTGACCCGATTTTAATGTAGGCATATCTGTTTGTAATTTCCATACAGCCTACTATTTGTAGGTACGAAACAATATTCATCGAAGTTTATCGAAAACACGAAACTGAAAACAGAATTGTGGGACAAGTAGAGTACTAGAGTTCTCGTCTCGAAGACATATAAGATATAAGAAAAAACAATAATTTAATGCTCTCAATTTCACAAATCATACTCACCGAAAAACGTAAACAGTGGACAGCTGTTTCAAACTTCTTGGTTATCATCGGCACTGTGCATACAAATTAATAATGAATAAAAATTATAAAACTGAGAGCATTTATATCCGAAAATTTTCGCTTACACCAATTAGCTATCTGGGTTCAATCCTCTGTACCTGGTACACTGTACCTGGTACAAATGTCACAACAACAAACATTGACCCGATTTTAATGTAGGCATATCTAATTGATATTTCCATACAGCCTACTATTTGAAGGTACGAAACAATATTCATCGAAGTTTATCGATAACACGAAATTGAAAACAGAAATGTGGGACAAGTAGAGTACTAGAGTTCTCGTCTCGAAGACATGTAAGATATAAGAAAAAACAAAAATATAATGCTCTCAATTTCACAAATCATACTCACCGAAAAAGGTAAAGAGTGGACAGTTGTTTCAAACTTCTTGGTTATCATCGGCACTGTGCATACAAATTAACAGTGAATAAAAATTATAAAACTGAGAGCATTTATATCCGAAAATTTTCGCTTACACCAATTAGCTATCTGGGTTCAATCCTCTGTACCTGGTACACTGTACCTGGTACAAATGTCACAACAACAAACATTGACCAGATTTTAATGTAGGCATATCTAATTGATATTTCCATACAGCCTACTATTTGAAGGTACGAAACAATATTCATCGAAGTTTATCGATAACACGAAATTGAAAACAGAAATGTGGGACAAGTAGAGTACTAGAGTTCTCGTCTCGAAGACATGTAAGATATAAGAAAAAACAAAAATATAATGCTCTCAATTTCACAAATCATACTCAACGAAAAACGTGAAGAGTGGACAGCTGTTTCAAACTTCTTGGTTATCATCGGCACTGTGCATACAAATTAATAATGAATGAAAATTATAAAACTGAGAGCATTTATATCCGAAAATTATCGCTAACACCAATTACCTATCTGGGTTCAATCCTCTGTACCTCGTACACTGTACCTGGTACAAATGTCACAACAACAAACATTGACCCGATTTTAATGTAGGCATATCTATTTGATATTTCCATACAGCCTACTATTTGTAGGTACGAAACAATATTTATCGAAGTTTATCGAAAACACGAAACTGAAAACAGAATTGTGGGAAAAGTAGAGTACTAGAGTTCTCGTCTCGAAGACATGTAAGATATAAGAAAAAACAATAATTTAATGCTCTCAATTTCACAAATCATACTCACCGAAAAACGTAAACAGTGGACAGCTGTTTCAAACTTCTTGGTTATCATCGGCACTGTGCATACAAATTAATAATGAATAAAAATTATAAAACTGAGAGCATTTATATCCGAAAATTTTCGCTTACACCAATTAGCTATCTGGGTTCAATCCTCTGTACCTGGTACACTGTACCTGGTACAAATGTCACAACAACAAACATTGACCAGATTTTAATGTAGGCATATCTAATTGATATTTCCATACAGCCTACTATTTGAAGGTACGAAACAATATTCATCGAAGTTTATCGATAACACGAAATTGAAAACAGAAATGTGGGACAAGTAGAGTACTAGAGTTCTCGTCTCGAAGACATGTAAGATATAAGAAAAAACAAAAATATAATGCTCTCAATTTCACAAATCATACTCAACGAAAAACGTGAAGAGTGGACAGCTGTTTCAAACTTCTTGGTTATCATCGGCACTGTGCATACAAATTAATAATGAATGAAAATTATAAAACTGAGAGCATATATATCCGAAAATTATCGCTAACACCAATTAGCTATCTGGGTTCAATCCTCTGTACCTGGTACACTGTACCTGGTACAAATGTCACAACAACAAACATTGACCCGATTTTAATGTAGGCATATCTATTTGATATTTCCATACAGCCTACTATTTGTAGGTACGAAACAATATTCATCGAAGTTTATCGGAAACACGAAATTGAAAACAGAATTATGGGACAAGTAGAGTACTAGAGTTCTCGTCTCGAAGACATGTAAGATATAAGAAAAAACAAAAATATAATGCTCTCAATTTCACAAATCATACTCAACGAAAAACGTGAAGAGTGGACAGCTGTTTCAAACTTCTTGGTTATCATCGGCACTGTGCATACAAATTAATAATGAATGAAAATTATAAAACTGAGAGCATATATATCCGAAAATTATCGCTAACACCAATTAGCTATCTGGGTTCAATCCTCTGTACCTGGTACACTGTACCTGGTACAAATGTCACAACAACAAACATTGACCCGATTTTAATGTAGGCATATCTATTTGATATTTCCATACAGCCTACTATTTGTAGGTACGAAACAATATTCATCGAAGTTTATCGGAAACACGAAATTGAAAACAGAATTATGGGACAAGTAGAGTACTAGAGTTTTCGTCTCGAAGACATGTAAGATATAAGAAAAAACAAAAATATAATGCTCTCAATTTCACAAATCATACTCACCGAAAAACGTAAACAGTGGACAGCTGTATGGAAATATCAAATAGATATGTCTACATTAAAATCGGGTCAATGTTTGTTGTTGTGACATTTGTAAAAGTAACTCCCTTTCAACCTTCTCCCTTATGGCAAATGGAAGAGGTCAAGATCGGAAAAATTTTGGACTGACTCATTTTTTAAATTTATGGATTTAACACCTTTATTAAAAGTACCAAGGCCAGGCTCAAATACTGAACTGAATTTTTTAGTAAAAAATTCAAATCATCAGATAAACCAATATAAAAATTATTTGCAATTTCCAGCTGAAAAATATTGACAAAATCACGTCTCAACAAAGGTGGACCAGATGCACCCTCTATTATATAAATATTTATAGAAACAGTTTTTCCTTGAAAATTTACATCACAAATAATATAATCAGGAAAAATTTTATTTCCATTGTATACATGGGAAATTCTGTAAAACTTTATTTTTGAAAAATTCCTCATAACATTTTCTATATACAACTGTAGAACTGGACCCAGTATAGAGGTTGGAAGTAAAAGGAACTCCATCAATATTTAAGTTTATCAAAATTGGATCAACTCTTGATTGTAAATTATAGAGAGAAAGTGCTCAAAAATAGAAACTGGACACCTAGAAATTTCGTTCGAACTTGAGCAAGTTGGTACTTTTGCCTGAACTCAATGTTCTTTACAGATAATGAGAGTGCGTTTCATTGGCTTTTGACTGTTTCGGCTGAATTTTGCCTATTGTCACCCTCGCAAAAAATACACGGTGATATATTGGTTTGTGCAAATTCGACTAAAAATCATTCAACCCCCGTTTACACCACATATTTTTTTTCCATTCTCAACTAACATGAAATCTTATGCATTTTCATGATATTCTCAGGAGAAAACATTAATAGGTGCACT
This sequence comes from Chrysolina americana, assembly GCA_958502065.1. Taxonomy (NCBI): domain Eukaryota; kingdom Metazoa; phylum Arthropoda; class Insecta; order Coleoptera; family Chrysomelidae; genus Chrysolina; species Chrysolina americana. Next base: position 63,105,717 of record OY293415.1, on the reverse strand, counting down.
GGAATTAGAAATATTGATGTTTTAAGAAAACAGCATTTTACACCTTACCAATCACAAACAATTTTATCTCTTTCATTTCTGAACCGATTTGAACATACTTCATATATTCTGGAGAATTTTCTGATTGGTGTTTATTTCATCGATATTCTGAAAAAACCTTCAGGGTGTTATAACAACCGTAAATTCCACAAAAAAAACATCCAATCTCTTTGACTCTCAAGAAATACACATATTCTCAATTATTTTGTGAATATTTTTTCAGTTGATTGATTTTCATTTGCAGATTATTATTATTATCATTTACACCTACCTCAGTTTTTCTATTTAACATGATCCCACCCCAAACAGTCACACTTCCACCCCAAAATGCTACCATTGCTTCCATATTCTCTTCAATAAAATCCTTTCATTTCTACCTCTCCACACCAATATTCTTCCATCTGACATGTACAAATTAAACTTAGTTTCATCCGTGAACATACATCTACTCCACTCTGCTATTTCCCAGTTTAAATGATTTTCTGCCCATCGTCGTCTTGCAATTCTGTGTTGTTCTCTCAACAAACAACAGGCTTCCCGTCTTCTAGCACGTAAATTATTTTTGTGAAGCCGATTCCTTACAGTTTGTTCAGTAACATTCACGCCAGTAGCAGCTCTCAAAGAATTATTCAACTGCCTGGCAGTTATGGTACGTCTTCTTGCGGATATCGAAATGAAGTTGTATTGTCTTGTCTACCAGTCGTTTTTCTCACTCGTCCGCCATGTCGGTAATTAAGGTGCCCATAGTTTTCGAAGCGACCTATTACTCTTTGAACAGAGCTCCTTGGACTTATCCAAAATATCCGCATTATTTCGAACAGAAAAAACCCTCTCTTCAGTCTTTCTACTATCACCAATTGTTCGTTATTCATACGAGGCATATTCACTAAAAGAATAAAATCGCAAATTTAATACAGACTACACAAATTGTGAATTAGCGAAGTCGTAAAATGCTTTGTCCCGTTGAAACATCGATATTCCGAATTCCATTACAATTATTTTTTTCCTCAGGAAATCAGAAAATATTTGTTGAGAGAGCAACACAGAGTTGTAAGGCGACGATGGACAGAAAATCATTCAAACTGGGGATGTATGTTCGCAGATGAAAGTAATTAAGTTTAATTTGTATAGGTCATATGAAAGGAAGAATATTGGTGTGGAGAGTGGAGAGGTAGAAATGAAAGGTTTATTGAAGAGAATATGGAAGCGAGGGTAGCATTTGGGGGTGGAAGTGTGACTGTCTGGGGTGGGATCATGTTCAATAGAGAAACTGATTCAGTCATATAGATAGATGGAAGTATGAATGCTGAACGGTACAGAGATGGGTGTGTGAGAGATATTGTGGTTCCTCATGCTCAAAATGTCGGTCCCAGTTTTATATTAGTTGATGACAACACTCGACCCCATCGTGCCGGAATCGTAAATGACGATTTGAGGGAGCACAATATTGATACAATTTATTGGCCCGCGGTGTCTCCACACATGAATCCCATCAAACATGTTTGGAGCAGAATGAAACTAACGCTGAAAGAAAGAGAAGGTGAGTTTTTGAATGTTGAGGAACTATTGAGGTTTGTTTCAATTTCAATGAATGGTGACATCTAATCCTTCTCTTTGGAAACCAATGAAATAATAATAATAATGATAATCTGCAAATGAGAATCAATCAATATGTGTATTTCTTTAAAGTCGAAGAGATTGGATGATTTTTTGTGGAATTTACAGTTGTTATAACACCCTGTAGGTTTTTCAGAATATCGATGTAATAAACACCAATGAAAAAAGTCTCCAGAATTTATGAAGTATGTTCAGATCGGTACAGAAATGAAAGAGCTGAAATTGTTTGTAATTGGTTAGGTGTAAAATGCTATGTTTTCTTGAATAATAATAATAATAATAATACTCCCTCATAAACACTCGTTGAGTGTACCCAAAGGCATAGCCTGTGCGGGTAGAGGACGGCTATTATTATTATTTGCCGTGGCGCTCCGGGGCGATTTACTGAGTTTTTGGTGGCGTATTCACTTTTCAGCTGTGGGAAAACCCGAAAAACCTACAGCACCACCTCGGGTGTTCGGTGTGCATTTCAAGCTAGCACCAGACGAGATTGGCATCTAGAAAACTCATAGTACACTTGCTTTTCAACAAGGCATGCGGTCGCCTATCTTGTACCTACATCGGACTCGAACCGACTTTCGCTATGCTGGAGTTTCGAACGGTCTGTGTATTAGACCGCTGATCCATTGATGTTTAGCATAAACGTGGGTTGAATGATTTTTAGTTGAATTTGCACAAACCAATACATCACCCTGTAACTTTTTCGATGATGACAATAGGCAAGGTTTGCCTATAATAGTCAATAGCCAATGAAACGAACTCTCATTATCTGCAAAGAACATTCGGTTAAGGCGATCAAAAGTAACAACTCCTCAAGCTCGAACAAAATTTCTAGGTGTCCCGTTTTTATTTTTGAGCACTGTAGTTCTGATTATGAGTATTATTAAAATTCCCCTTTATTTAGTGTCTGTGATCACATGAGAGCTAAAAGCTTTTTTTGTCACAAATATGGCAAAAACAATTGCGGAAATAACACTTATCTGTTGGGTGACTTTTCTTTCAAAATACTGTACATTTTGTACGACCAATTGATGAATTCTGTTGTCCTCTTAAAGTTGACTGATGTCCTCCCTCCGATGATGATTGCTTTCTTCCCGCCGATGAGGACTGCTGTCTTCCCGACGACAATGACTGTTGGCGATTCCAGACGATTTATGTTGCCTTTTGTCATTTTTAGTTTTGATATAATATATATCTTGTTCCCTCTTAATAATTGTTCCCGAATTTGGGAAAGATTGGCTGCAGATTTAGCTGTAGCAATTTCCACAATACTTTCGAAAGTTACCATCTTCTTTTCTTCGAAAAGACGATCTTGCACTTTTCCTTTATCGTAACTCATGATGAAATGATCACGTAATTCCCTTTCTAGCTGATTTTTTTCGAATTCGCAGAGGGTTGCTAAATTTGGATCAAGTTTCGTTTAGCTGAAATCAGGTATGGAAAAACTGTTGCCATGGCAACCGTTGCTATGGTAACGAGATAACAAAAATGCAATTCCGATGTTGCGGAAATGCATGGTTGCCAAGTTGTCTGGTTCAGTTTAGCTAAAATCAGTTATGAAAAAAAGGTTGTCATGTTAACTATTGTTATGGTGAGGAGTAAACAAAAACGCTTTTTCCACTTTGCGAAAATGCGTGGTTGCCAAGTTAGGCCAGTTACAGATTAGCTGAAATGAGTTATGCAAAACTATTGCTATGCATGATTGCCAAATTGGCTGTTTTAGTTTTGCTGGAATCAGTTTTAACAAAAAGTTTGCCTAATAACCGATGATATGGTGAAGAGTAAACGGAAACGCTGTTCTGGTTTCAGTTGTTCCAGTTGAAAATAACGGAACATGTTTTTTTTTTCCAATTGAAAATTATTTTAAGCAATTATTAGGTTGCAACGAAACCAAAAAGGACCCTGTGATATGAACATTTGAAAATTAGTATACTTATGTACCTGAATAAATGAACAATAATCACCTACATTTTTTTTGTGGAGACAACCTGCTATTTTCAAACCATGTTTTAGCCACTATAATAAGTACACGGCCTACATTTTTTCTTTTTGGTAATTAGGGAAAAATGGTTCAGGCGGTTCTTTGTGAACTTGGCATTTTCTTCTACAAAGAGGTATTGGTGGTACCAAACCATTATAATGGTGGATTTCTCGGAAGACTTTGCTGAGGACTGACATTTTCGAAATGATGCTTTCTGAGAGTTTCAAATTGAAATGATGCATGAAAAAGATCCATAAGTAGCTTGATCTAAAGAACTCACCTGAACTAATCAAACTGAACTTTGATGCTGAAATTCGGAATAGACGAGTTCACTGTTATACCTATTATGAATCGATCATATAAGTCACTCAGTATCAATTGGAGCCATAACACAAGAAACGCCGGACGCGCGTGATTTTTCATGTTACTACCTTGTCCATTTTCTACAAATAGTATGAATACTCGTTAGTATACTAACTCAACCTAACCTCAACTCTTCTGAACCAACCAAACTCAACCTTGAAATTGAAATTGTTTCTGAAGAGACGAGTTCACGGTTCATATCAATAATTGTGAAGCATGATTCACTGGACTTGGAATATTAGCTAGGAATCACACCGACCGACCAGCATCGACCGTCCGCGACCGTCCAGCAACGACAAAAAATTGAAAGGGTTCAATAAAACCTTTCAAACTCACATTGATCGACTAAAATTTTCAGCAGATTGCAATTTTAAACATGGTCTTTGAATACGATCATTCCGTGTGAGTTATCCTATAGGAATAAACTTTTTGGAAAATTTGGTCATAGTCGTAGTTGGACGGTCGGTCATGGTTGCTCAGTGTGCCTGCTGCCTTAGGAACACAACACAAGATACACGAGCAAGCTCGATTTCAAGTTACTACTTTGTTCATTGTCTCATTTTTTTTAAATTAAACTCTTCATTACCTGGGGCAAGTGATTGCTCATTTGTGATCGAACTTAAATAAACAAAATGAAATGAGTAGGTGAAGTCTTTTTGAGCTATGCGCCTTCAAACTTCCAGTGATGTCCAATCAACCAACTTGATCACGAGATATTTTCGTAAAATAAAAGTTAAACCAACAATGCAAAGAAGAATATTTATTTTGATATTATTACTATCAACTTGTATCATAAATAAGTATTTTGTGTACTCTTCATTATAACAACTTTTATCACAGCAACATTTTATTTGAAATGAATTCAACTAAACTGAAGCAGACAACTTGGCAACCATGGAAATCATATTTTTGATTACTAGTTACCATAGCAACGGTTGTCATGGCAATAGTTTTTCTATAACTGATTTCAGCTTGACTATAATTGGCCCAACTTGGTAACCACGCATTTCCGTAAAATGGGAATAGAGTCTTTGTTTACTCTTCTTGATAACGGTTATCACGTCAACCTTTTTTTTTCATAATTTATTTCAGTTAAATTAAACCAGACAACTTGGCAACCACGCATTTCCGCAACATTGGAATCAGGTTTTCGTTTTCTCGTTACCATGGCAATGGTTGTCATATCAACAGTTTTTCCATATCTGATTTTCAAACGTGCAGACCGTTCTCTTGCCGATTCATTAACCATTTTTTGCGACATGTAAAATTTAAACGTGCAGCGAAAACACTCAAACTCGGTGTGAAATGTTCTGCCAACAAAGTTATCAGCTCGGGGTATTTTTTTGTCTCTGGTTCATCAGGCATGCACAAATTGGGTGCCAGTTTATATGCCTCTTCATTAAGCACTCTCAGTAATAGTGCAGCTTTACGTGAGTCGTCTTTGATGTCGTTTGCTACAAAATAATAATTATCAATTCGTCTCTTGAATATTAACCAATCTGACACTGATGGATCAAATTCTCGTAAATGACCAATGTGATCTGTCATATTTTTGAATTTGAATATACAAACTCTTGCGCGTGGTATTACTTACGAAAACTGCAATTTACACTTTCCACACAAGCTCGTCGCCACTTGTAAAACTACTAAACGTTACTTATAACAAACTCTAATTATTACTCGTTTTCCTGACAACCACACGTAGGCACAAAATTATACAGGAAGTTTCATATATCAATATACTACAGGCGTCTAGACAAATCACATTGCCTATTGAGAAAGAATTTTCCATTCCCAGGATTCGAACCTGGCCAAATGCAAGCGGAAGTTTCAAAAGCCGGCATCTAACCGCCTCGCTACCGACCACCCAATCACCTGATCAGGAGCAGACACAATGAACGAGAATTCTTCTGCATATGGAGTGAAGTGTGTTTTCTCAAGATAGAACAGTTTCAATTTGGTTGACGTATAGTAAAAATAAAATTAGTCCCAAAATAGATCCTTGTGGGACACCCATAGTAGTGGAAACAGACTCTGAGTTAATTTCAGTTACTCGTCCATTAGGACTGTATTGCAAGGAGACATATTGGTTAAGATCTTTTAAAGAGAAAGAAATCGAATTTGTAGGTATACCTCTAACACCATAGTTTTCCGGAGATAGCAGGAGTTCAATATAATTAACGCAATAGAATACTCTGCTTGAATCACAAAATATAACAGCAGGGCACTCGCCTGCCTCAATAGAGTCAAAGATTGGATTAAACAATGATACTGAAGCCGTATTGGTTGACTTAATTTTTCGAAATCCATGTTGACTTTTATTTCTGATATCTTTTCTATCGATGAAATTTGAGCCTATCTGAAAATGCTTATTTCAATACCTTGCAACAGTTACTGGCCGGTAATTTTTCATCATCTTTGGAGTTATGTATTGGAACTACCTTACCTTTTTCAATTATCTCAGGAAAATTACCCTCGGATAAAGAGAGGTTGATTAAAATTGGAATGAGATATGTATTATTGTATGAAGCATTTTCTTCAGTAGAAATAATTGTACTTCGTCTGGACCAGAGGACTTTATGTTTTTCAATCTTTTGCTCAATATGATTCAGAATTCTTGCTCGGTATAAGAATGAAGAAAAATAGTATGCAAGTTAAAGTTCTTATTAAAGATTTCACATGGTTCATTTAAGAAAAATGTATGGAGCTTGTTAGAACTGATATATAATAAGGAACGCTTTGTATTTCTCTTTTAGCTTTTGTACCATGTTGTCATGGAAAAATATATTGATTTTTTATAACAATCATTGATCTGTCAAAATAAAATTTTATACTGAATTAAAACCTTCGAAAACTAGTAATTCGTCTCTTTACATTTGTGGCGACTGTGACAGAACCCAAGTGTGTCCTTTATAATGGAAAATTTAGTAAAAGAGCGAGCATTTATTCGAAAAGTTTTCGAAAGACTATGCCAAGACTTGGAAGCAGCTTTCAAAGTACCAAAATTTGATGAGAAGAAAGTCTTGGCAGAAATGAAGCAGCTAGACGATAAAGCCATTCGTTTATTTGATTTGGATGAGAAAATCAAAGAAATCATGTTTGCTGACGAGCTTGAAACATCCACCTTAGAAGAAGAGCTTGGTACCGTAGAATTATTTAGAGAAAAACTCATAGCTATCCGTTCCAACTTCGATATTTTCTTCAAAGAATACAAAAATCAAGATCCCACGGGAAGTTCGAAGATGGTGAAAAAGTTCTGTCTGCCAAAACTAGAGCTGAAGAAGTTTGACGGGAACGTTAGAAATTGGATAGGGTTTTGGGGACAGTTCCAGAAGATTCACGAAGACCCTGATATACCATGTGAGGACAAATTTCAATACCTTTTGCAAGCTACAGAAGAAGGATCACCAGCACGAACATTGATCGAGAGTTTTCCACCCTCCAGCACCAACTACACCAAGGCAAATGAACAGTTGAAGGCCAGGTTTGCAAGGGATGAATTCCTTATAGAGGTTTATGTAAGAGAACTCTTAAGTTTAGTACTCAATCGTGGTGTGAAGGAAGGAACAGGTATGTCATTATCAAATCTCTATGACAAGTTGGAAACTCAGTTACGAGCATTAGAGTCCCTTGGCGTGACTAGCGATAAATATGCTGCAATGCTTTTCCCTCTAGTTGAGTCTGCACTGCCAACTGAGGTGCTAAAAGTGTGGGAAGGACATCGTAGCACCAATATTACAATAAAACCATCATCTAATAATCTGCAATTATTATTAGATTTTCTCCGAGTTGAAGTAGAATCTGAAGAACGTTTGAACCTAGCCAAAGCCAGTTTCGGAGAATCAGAGCATCATGTAGCGGATCTATCAAACAGGAATAGAGGTATTGGTGAAACGAAGCTACAGGATGATTCACAATTATTCACTGCTGCAGCACTTTATTCATCCAACACTAGGGGAGATGGTAAGAAACCTTCATGTTGTTTATTCTGCGATAACAGTTCTCACGCTAGTCAAGATTGTTTGAAAGCACAAAAACTATCTCTTAATCAAAAAAGTTCTATAATAATGAAAAAGAAAGGTTGTTTTTCATGTCTGAAATTGAATCATACGATAAGAACGTGCAGGTCTGTAGTGAAATGTTTAATATGTTTTAAAAAACATTTCACGATAATGTGTCCACTACTATCCAATAAAACTCTGGCCAACGATGCTAAAAAACCGGTAGAAAGTATTCTCATGAACACCTCCACTGAAACTATGTTACAAACTGTTTTCGTAAGGATTGTCAATTCAAAATTTAAACAATACTTTCCAATGCGATCTTCCTGTTTTAGAGCAATCCAAAATTTGTAACTATATTTCCAGATTGCAAGATTCAGCTATTAAAAATTATTTGAAAAACAAAAATATTTTGATTAACGATGTTGATAAGAACAGTGAAAAATACGGATATGAAGTGAAACTGTTATTTGGGGCGGATATATTCGGAAGGATCCTCACAGGGAATACCTTCAATATAAATAATCAATTATTTGCCCTGGAAACACTATTTGGTTGGACTATTATAGGTCAACACGAAGTAGTTGGTGAAAGTAATGTACACATTTCTTCATTCATTTCATGACTTTTTCAAAAATTTTGGAATATTCATATCTAGAGCGCCTACTTGAATACCTAAACGAATATGAAATAATTTCTAAAAATCAACATGGATTTCAAGAAAATAAAAGTACTATTACAGCCATCCACTCATTCTATGAGGATATAGTCAGACTGATCGACACGGGCGAGTACCCTGTTGGGATCTTCTGCGATCTGAGCAGGGCGTTTGACTGTGTTGATCACAACATACTTATAAATAAATTAAGAGAAATTGGCGTGGAAGGTCCAGCACTCAACTGGATTATAACATTTTTAAGTAACAGGAAGCAATTCGTAAGTATCAAGAACACGAATGAGGTGAATTTCCGTCAGAATATAAAATCTTCTTTACTTGATACAGCCATAGGCGTACCACAGGGATCAATACTGGGGCCAATATTATTCGTTTTATACACTAATGATATAGAGCACTCTTCTGACGATGTGTTCTTTACTCTTTTTGCAGATGATAATTCTTTAATAATATCCCATAAATCTGATGAAACTCTTGAAAGTCAGTGCAATAATACACTTCTGAAAATAAACGAATAACAAAAAGACTCAATATATCAGGTTCCGTAGCACTAATAAAGTATGTTCAGAATTGAACATCAGATACAACGAAAATTAATATTTATCTGACGAGTCATCTGTTAAATTTTTGGGTTTAAATCTGGATAATGTTTTAAATTGGAAAATTCACTGTAATAACTTGAACCGTACCTTATCTTCCCATAATTTCCTCATGAAAAACCTGCGGGGAATTTTGAACACGCAGCAATTATTGATGGTGTATTATGGCAAAGTTGAATCGCGCTTACGATACGGTATTTGCTTCTGGGGATGGTCAACCAATTCTGCTGAGGTATTCATTGCTCAGAAGAGAATTATTAGAACAATTTTGAATATGCCACGTACAAATAGTTGTAGAAATGTTTTTAAAGAATTAAAAGTATTAACACTTGCATGTTTATATATTTTCGAAATGTGTGTTTATGTCCATAATAACAAAATTTTTTTGAAAAATTCACAAATTCATGATTTCAACACTCGGTCAAAAGATAACCTACATCTACCTATTACTAAGAAGACTCTTACTTTCAAATCTCCCAACAATATGGGTCTTATGTTATATAACAAAATACCACCAAACATTAAATCTTGTTCCTCAACCAAAACTTTTAAAACAGAATTGAAACAATATCTATTGTCCAAGTCTTATTATTCTGTAGATGAATTTTTGTGATACTACATTTTGGTGGCACTTGTTTCTTGTTCCTGTTTTTGTTCTCATGCTATTCATGTCCTGATCGTGATATTAGATTAAGTTAGATTATAGGTTTATAATGTGACGATTCCTATACAATGTATTTTGTCAGAAGGGAATAATAAAGATTGATTGATTGATTGATTTCTCAGTGTACCATAATTGATCTTTGGAGCCTAGAAGCTTTAGGATTCAAAGACCCATCAGATACTAAATCAAAAGAAGTTTTAGAAATAGGTGTTCTCAAACATTTCAATCAAACAATTACTAAAAATAAGGAAAGTAGATATGAAATACATCTTCCGTGGATTGAAGGTTTTACAAATATTTCATCAAATCGCGAGATAGCAGAAAATCGGTTATTTTCCAATACACGACGATTGCTCAAGCTAGGACTTTTTGAGGATTACGGGAATATTTTTAGTGAATGGTGTAGAGAAGAGCTCCACAACCAGGATGAGACCATTTTTCAATGCATCATTTAAGGATAAAAATGGTGTTTCTTAGAATGACTGTTTAGAGAAAGGGCCAAATTTGATTGAACTAATTCCTCCTCACCTTATCAAATTCAGATTAGGCAAAATTGGAGTAATATCTGATATAGCTAAAGCATTCTTACAGATAAGTATAGCAGAAGAAGAGAGGGACCTTTTGAGATTTTTATGGTGGGAGAATTATAATGAAGGCATCATGAAAATTTATAGGCATAGTACAGATGTTTTTGGAGTCAAATCCAGCCCCTTTTTATTGGCTGCTACTATAACACATCATTTAAATAATGCCCCAGAACTCCTGAAAGATAGAGCTCATAAGTTAAATTCCTCTTTTTATGTTGACAACTGTGTCACTAGTTTGAATAGCATTGAAAAATTAACAAAATTTATTGAAGAATCCAAATATTTGATGTCAACGGCACAATTCAATCTGAGAGGTTGGATTTATAATAGTATAGACAGTGTAACTGATGAAAATCACACACAGGATGATGAAACTATTATTGACCTTTCCAAACATTCAGTATCAGTTTTAGGCATATACTGGAACTACAGGGAAGATACTTTGTTTTTCGAATTCAATGAGCTTGAGAATATTCCAAAAACGAAAAGAGGTTTACTCTCAGCAGTACAAAAAGTATTCGACCCTATAGGTGTCACTTGTCCTATAACTTTAATTCCGAAACTCTTGTTACAAGAATCTTGGAAAATGAAAATTGGATGGGATAAAAAGTTACCTGATCAAATTGTCAGTGAATTTGACAGCTGGCTTAAACAAATACGATTCATTAATTTTTGTAAGTTTTCTAGATATATATCGCCAAATGTCGATATAGATATTGAAAATAATCTATTCCGCCTGCATACCTTCGTAGATGCGAGTAAATTAGCATACGCAGCTTGTGTATACCTTAGAGTCACAAACAACGTCGGAATATCCATACAACTGGTACAGGCCAAAGCTAGGATAACACCTATGAAAATCATCACATTGCCAAAATTAGAGCTGATGGCAGCTGTCATAGGAGTAAGATTAGCACACATGGTAAAAAGTATACCAGAGCTTAGTATCATAAAAATCTATTATTGGAGCGATTCCATAGTAGTGAAGAAGAAGAAATACGTTCTTTCACTTCTATTGATGAATGATATCATGTACCAGGCAATCAAAATATAGCTGACATTGCTTCTCGAGGTTGTAGTGCTAAAACGCTAATGGAAAATAAATGGTGGGAAGGTCCCGAATGGCTAAAACTAAGTCCCGATCATTGGCCATCCACTGAAATATTCTGTTCTGAAGAAGAACTAAACATTGAAAAAGAAAATGCTCTCATTACTACAAATCTAGTGAATAATGTTAGGTCTAAATCAACTGACTTCAATTATTTTTCAAAATTCTCCAAAATTGTCAAAGTTGTTGGTTGGATCTTCCGATTTTATTCCAATACAAAAAATAAAGAGATACGAAAGAGGTCATTAGGTGAAAAAGAATTGGAAAATGCAGAATTTTCACTTTATAAGTTGATACAAAAAGAAGTTTTTACCAAAAATCTAATTTTACCAAAGAACTTACTAGTATTTGAAGATGACCATGGTGTCTTAAGAATAAGAAGCAAATTAGTGTACGGAGAATTTACTGAATCTTTCAAGTTTCCCATACTGTTGCCCAATAAAAATGATATCGTCAAGAAACTTATTTTAGAGGAACATAATCTCAATTGTCATGCTGGAGTACAAATACTTCTGTCTATTTTACGCGAAAAGTTTTGGACTTTGAGAGGTCGAAAAACTATCAAAGAAATTATAAGAAAATGTGTTATTTGTAAACGACATTCTAGCAAATCAATAGAACCACCTTGTGCTCCTTTACCAAAAGATAGACTTGAAAGTTCAGGAGTTTTTGAAATTACAGGTGTAGATCTTGCAGGCCCACTGTATTTGAAAGGTGGTGAGAAGGCTTGGATTGTGATTTTTACATGTGCTGTGTACAGGGCAATACATTTGGAGTTGATCAAATCACTTTCAACAGAAGCTTTTATTTTCGCCCTCAGAAGGTTCATTAGTAGAAGAGGCAGGATATTAGTCATATACTCTGACAATGGCACTAATTTTATTGGAGCGAATAATTAATTTACGAAACTTAACTGGGAAGAAATTGAAAATTTTTCCCAAGTTAGACGTATTAAATGGAGGTTCAATCCCCCCTCAGCACCATGGTGGGGAGGATGGTGGGAAAGGCTCGTGAGAATCGTGAAAGATCTGCTACGTAGGAATTTAGGAAAAGCATCACTATATTACGAAGAACTGTACACCATCTTATGTGATTGCGAAGCGGTTATAAATGCACGACCTCTGACATTACATATCGAATGGTGAAGAGTTTTTACCACTTACCCCATCAAAATTTATCAAACCACTAGATTCAGAAGAAGTTCCAGATTTGGACCAAATGGACAGGAATCATTTCATCAAGAGACTCAGATATCTCCAAACTATTAGAGATAACTTGAGAGATAGATTTCAAAAGGAATACCTTGCCGAACTGACTCAGACTGGTCAAAAGCCACGTGGTGCATTAAAAGTTGGTGACATTGTCTTGATAGAATCTAACAATAAGAAAAGGGTTAGCTGGCCATCAGGAAGGGTGATGGAGATTTATTCTGGAGGTGACGGTATAGGAAGAGTAGCAAATGTGAAACTGAGAAACCCAGTTCAACGGCTATTCCCCTTAGAAGTTACAACGGATGAAGAGATAAAAATTATTAGGAACAAGGATATTCGGAGAGAGAATATAGACGAAGAGGAAGACGGCCAGAGAGAAAACGAAAAAGCCAAGGACGACGAAGGAAAAGAAGAAAAGCAAATTGAAGAAGAGAAAGAAAAGGAACCTATCGAGAAATACACCAGATCTGGAAGAAGAGTGAAGTTACCTGATAGATTAGGTTACATTTGATATTTTCAATTTTCCTTTGGTTTGGGAGGATGTTAGAACTGATATATAATAAGGAACGCTTTGTATTTCTCTTTTAGCTTTTGTACCATGTTTTTATAACAATCATTGATCTGTCAAAATAAAAGTTTACACTGAATTGAAACCTCCGAAAACTAGTAATTCGTCTCTTTACAGAGCTCATTTTCTATGATTTGAGGATCTTCAATTGCTATTCCATCTTTATCAATAAATATATTTTTTGGTACACACTTTCCATTGGTTAGTTCGGAAACCACACTTCAGGACACTTTTAACTTATTATCGAATTTGGTGATTTTGTTTCGGTAATATTGTTTTTAGTTCTATTTGTTAGTGAAATGTGATCCTTTTTCGCATCTTTGTATACATCGATCAGCGAAGAGTATACAGTTTCAAGTCGGGACAGTTCTTTTAGGGATGAGCTTGATGCGATAACAGAGTCGTTATTGTCTACGTTATTATAATACTTTCGTTTGGAAAAATTCGTTTCGAAGTGAAACATGAATGTGTCATAGAAATACTCCAAAGCTTCATCATTATGGTGAGTTTCATTCAAACATGACCCACTTCTATTCATTAGAGCTGTTTTGAAATTTTCCAAAGTAGATTGACTTATACCGGCTACGGATATTGTGCGGTTCTTCGCATCCAAGGAACATGTCAAGTAATATACTTCTGTGGTCAGAAAATATAACAAATGTCATCATTACTGAAGTTTGAGAAAATTTGATCAATTATAGTGCATGTATCTTTCGTAACTCTAGTAGGCCATTCCACAATTGGTGCATGTAGATTTAAAATTCGATAAGACATTACATAAATCGTATAAATATTCATTATTAAAAATATGAAAGTTAAAATATCCCCAAATAATAAATTTAACATTAGGTTCATATAAATGATTCATAACAGCTGTTAAATTATCCAAGAACAATTCGGCATCCCCACATGGAGATAGATCGATGAAAGTTGAGTATGATATTCAGAAAACCTTTATTTTTGAAGCTCACGGCACATATTTCGGAATGTTGATATATATATATATATATATATATATATATATATATATATATATATATATATATATATATATATATATATATATATATTTGTTGAATTTACCCACATTAACCTAGTTCACGTTGATACACTTTTTAGCTCATATCGTGACTCCTCCGCATGACATATTCGTTCTGCAAACGTAGCTCACCAGATCGCATCCATCATAATTACATTCAAATACACAAAAAAATCATATTGAAATAACCTCTTATGTCAGTTTCGATGCAATTGACTGTTCCTCCATTAAAATTGTTCACAAATGGGGCTCAATAACTGTTACTTTGGGACATTGATCATACTGCGCAACTATAAAAACGGTTTACACAGGCACCTGTTGGCCATATATTAGGGATAGTGAAACAACTTTTAATTGAATAATATTTTAGACAAACATTAACAAATTTATTCTTTGCACTAAATTTCATAGTGATTGCTCCTGACTTTAAACAGTCGTATCTTGGGAATAGTTAGTATTACTACTTGATGAAAGACGTTTTTCATATTCGTCACAGTTCTTAATAGTAAAGCCAAAAACCAGAGGTCTGAAATGGGGTACCCCTTTAACCCATTTGAACCCATTGTACTCATTTCAGTACGCTTCACAAATGTCGTAGCTAGTGGCACCTGTCGCTTAAAAGGTGAATGAATACGATATAGTAGGTATCTGTAAACTGGAAGAGCGCGCCCTTGTAAATTCATAACGCAGGTGTTTATTTGGCGATACAAGCTGTGCATTTCGTGTTGTTATTTGTGTAGTTTTTTGTTCAGAATTTTGTACTTTTTGGATATTCTGCCATTGTGTGCTCTTTGTCAGGTATGTATTGCAGTAGACTATTTATATGGCAACATGATATTTTGTCTAATTGAAGTGTACGATGGCACGCTTGGTCGATGTACTCAAATGAGTACAATGGGCACATTCGATTTCTAAAATGTGATTTGATTTATTTGCAGGTCGATTGCTATGATGGACGTTGACGTTGATGAATTGCCAGTAATAGATTCTTCATGTTTCTATGGAAAGCGTTACAAAAGACTTGGAACTGCGCTTGATGACGTTACAAGTACCAGCCATGAAAATGTAGATATCGTTGTCATTCCTCCCGATGTTGACACTCAAACTGACGAAGAAGATATCGACGAAGACGAATGTAATGTGTCGCATTTGCCAACTGACGTACCCGGGGAAGTTGAGGTCCATTATGACAGTGATGATGACAATATCCCATTATCAGAGTTTGTAGCACAATCCAGTAAGAGTTTCAGAAACTTACAAAAAAAGAAAAGAAAACCAAAGGAACCTGAACCAATATGGAGTGAGAAGAGTATAAATCTTGAAATGAACGGGACTCACGGATATACTGATCGTCTGAATGATTTGAAAAAAAGCATACATAAGAAAACTCCTGTTGAAACATTCGAGAAACTCTTCGATGTAGCGATTTTTGAACTCATTGCAGAACAATCGATGCTATATGCAGCCCAAAAGAATGATCATGCATTCCTAGTTACTGTGAATGATCTCAAGATTTTTATGGGTATATTGATATTTAGTGGTTACCATAGGTTGCCGAGGGAGCGTTTGTTCTGGAGCTTGGATGAGGATTTATCAGTACCATGTATATCCAAAGCTATGTCCAGAAACCGTTACTATGAAATAAAAAAATATCTTCATTTTGCGGACAACTCTAAGCTGGACAGAAATGATAAGATGTATAAAGTGAGACCGCTAATGACGATGCTCAACAAAAACTTCCAACAATGGGGAATTTTCCACCCTCATCTATCTATAGACGAAGCGATGGTAAAATACTTCGGCCACCATTCTGCAAAGCAGTTCATAAGGGGCAAGCCAGTAAGGTTTGGATACAAAGAATGGATGCTCTGTAGCTCGACGGGATATTGTTACAGTTTTGACGTTTATTGCGGGGCAAAACCATCCAGCATTTCAACTGAAAATCAAACAAAATCCACATTACCTCTTGGTTCTAAAGTTGTACTGGAACTATTAGAATGTGTTGCTCAACCATCCGATCATGCAGTATTTTTCGATAATTATTTTACAAGTCACACATTGTTGAAAACTCTGCGAGAAAAAGGTTTCAGAGCAACGGGAACCATCAGAGATAATAGAACAAGTAACTGTCCTTTGCCACATAAAAATAGAATGAAAAAAGAGGAACGGGGACATTTCAGATATATGTTCGACTCTACTAATTCTCTACTATTTGTTAAATGGAAAGACAATAATATCGTCACAATGGCAACCAATTATGACAGCATCGAACCACAGGCAAGAGTCAAACGTTGGTCCTCTGCAAAAAAAGGAAAAATCGATGTACCCCAGCCCCAGTTGTTTGCTAAATATAACTCTTCGATGGAAGGAGTAGATCTTCTAGATCAGGCAGTGAATAATTATAGGATCACTATTCAGGGGAAGAAATGGTGGTGGGTGATTTTCACCCACATGGTGAATGTTGCACTTGTCAATGCTTGGAGAATCCATACACTTGACAGTGAACATAAGGTTGATCTGCTAGTATTCATTCGAACCATCACACGCCATTACCTCAGGTGCTTCACCAAAGCATCTTATTCTAAAGCAAGGCCATCTGCCTCTGTTTGCAGCAGTATTGTACAAAATGAAGGTGGCCACTTTCCGGGGAAAATTGAAAAGCAGTTACGATGCAAGCAATGCCATCTAAGATCACGCTGGAAATGTATAAAATGTAACATAACGTTGTGCATTGAAAGAGAATGTTTCATACAATTCCACAGTAACCGATAATTTCAACATTTTCATATGTATGAGTACTGAGATATAGTTTTTGTATTATCTGAGGATGTAGTTTTCTTCCTTTCAGAATTTCAAAACATTACTTCATGGTATACGAACTCTCACTACGATTTGTGCCCAGTGTACTCATGTGAGTACGCTTTTTTTCTTGTAATAGTTTTCATGTCACTGAAACGAATGTACTAATGTCTTTCGGTATAACAAATTATCCAAAATAAATGAGGTTTGTCAAATTTTTCGAAAAAAAAATTGTTTGGGATCAAATGGGTTAATGTTATCGACCACAAACTTCTGCTCCAGCCCAACCTGAAATGAGAGTATTAGCATTTGCCTTTTAGTAATAGAAATTCCATTTATATTTTTAATAATCAAGCAGAACACATGCACCTTGTAAAGTATTGATAAACCGTTCCCCAATTGCTCAGTTCCCCACCGCCTGCTGAAGTGGTTTGAAATTCATTCATAGGTAAGCTGTAGGTCCCAGATCTACCTTGCTCACACAAACTCTGCTTTTCAGTGGTTTTATTAAAAAACCTTGGGATTTCGGCCCTTTCCTGAGCCTTTATAACTTCCCATGGTGCTGGTAAGTTATTATATATAGCCTGAATATTGAGGGAGAATAAACTTTTTCTAACAACTCTCTCTCAAAATCCAAATTTTGGATATGACATCTGTTTCAAATCCATCGAGTTCAACAACAAATCACACCAAATTCATCTTCACTATCGTCATCAAAATCAAGATCGTACACTCATCGAAACGCTGTATAAAATTCCAACGAATTATTTGTTCATTAATCTCGGATTAGACGTTCAATCGTCCAAAATGGGCTATTTATTCTCAATCGCCATATCAGACGATTAAATGTCGGATTTGAAAGTGGTGAAACGCAACAAAACCTTAATTTTGATCTGAAATCCGATTTAAGGGCTGAATCTGGATTGAAGCTTTTGGTGAAACCGGCCCTCAAAATTTTTCTCATGAATGGTAAATTTGTAAGTTGTATAAATATCCGGATATTTCGAAGTCATCGCTCACACCTTGCTTCAAGAAAATGTTTTTGTATTCTTTCTTTGAAGTCATCAAAATTGGTGGTCGGATCTTTTCTTTAAACATGCAGAGATGTGAATCTTGGCACTCCTCTAATGGAATCGGAGTCAGTACATCTTGTTGGATTCAGGTCATTATTATTCTGTTTTCACGATTTGTCGATAATTGGGTTAAAATGAGTTTCCCGACTCCTTCGGAATTTTATTGACTCGTGGAAAGAAATTATAATTATCACACATAATTACCACAATGTAAGTGCATTAAAAGCTAAAACCACAACTGTCCCATCCGACGTATTTGATATGAAATACCTAACCACTGTCCAAAATCGTTCACCTATAATAATGGTATTCAGTTATGACCGCAAATAATGTGTTCAATTGACGATCTTTCTATTTTGTGAAAATTCATGATGAATGTAGAATGGAGAAGAAAATACTCATTTGATAATTGTTTAAAAAACTGAAACCGGTCGTAATAATGAAAAATCGTAGCGGAAATTAGACAATCTCCTCTATCCTACATAGACCGCAAATAATATACACAACAAAACGAAATATGAAAGTGTTCGTGTGCGTTTTTGAAACCAACTAGAGTTGTTGCTTGGGTATGGCTCTGGCGATAGATTCACAGGAAAGACATGAATTTCATGTCGGAAAAGTACGTTAATGCAGGAAAGCAGACGAATGCCCCTTTGTCCTAAAAGCCAAAGGTGGCCGGTAGCTCAACGGTTGCGGTCTTTGGCCTTAGAACTCCTGGCTCGCATCGAACAGAGGTTCGAGGCCTCAGTAAACGAGAATATTTTTTCTCAAGTGCATCTGTTTCTTTAGGCAAAACGTGAATACACTACCAAACATAACCAAGTCACCCCGACAGTCAGCGACTGACTGGGATAGCTTGTAATCATTCTCAATGGGATTGCCAATGGAAAGTGTTGTAGATATCAACATCCATGATTGAATTTTTCCACATGGTAGGTCGAGGATATAAAAACGGAGGTAAGTTCAGTTGGGACTGTGGGGTAACTGATATCAACAAACAATTTCTTTATAGTGCGGCTCTTTCCAACAAAGAGAAGAAGATATTACCTACAGGGGTCAATTTGGGAATTACATCTTTGAACCAGGCATCTCCAAGGGACATCCTCTTGAAGAAGGAAACACTACATCCTCTGTACGATAAAAATACTAATTTCATCATGAAAAATATTCAAATATTTCTTATGTGGAACTGGGAAAATAAGAATGATCCTATGTCCCGTTCTCCGTAGACGTCTGAGGTACCATCGACCGTGACCCACCCTGTATGTTATCAGTCTCAGAATGGTCGTTATATCAGAAAATTTTTAGAAACTATACCGGGTGATTCTAATTCGAGGGCCACCATGGGAGTTTCGAAAACTATATAAGAGATACGAAGATGGTTAAATTGGGGAACATTTGTGCATCTATGTGACCAGCAATATATCATTGAGAAAGTTTCAAAATTCCGAGTATAATTGGAGATATTCAGAAAAAAACCGAAATTATGAAAAGCCATTTTCATTTTGGTCTGGAG
The DNA here is from genome assembly GCA_958502065.1 of Chrysolina americana. Classification (NCBI taxonomy): domain Eukaryota; kingdom Metazoa; phylum Arthropoda; class Insecta; order Coleoptera; family Chrysomelidae; genus Chrysolina; species Chrysolina americana. The sequence goes on along the minus strand of OY293415.1, from coordinate 63,085,876 downwards.
TTATTTGATGAAGGATATCAAAATAAACAGCACATCAACATTGCCATTTCGTCCCCGTTATACTACGGTGTTTTCAGATTAACCATCCGACGTTTCTTTTCTTTGCCACCATTACTTTTTTCTCATGGTCGTCATATTGAACTGTTACAATTTAAAATATAATTTTCAATTCTGATTCCAATGATGTATGATATGTGATACTTCTGAATAGCATTATCATTTGTCGATATTAATTTTCATTGAGAACTAAATGAATAAAAAAAGTCAACTATCCGAATATGCAAATTATCTCTTTTAGATTTTTTCTTTCTAGTTAGGGTGTTTACACAGTTGTAGTTCAATGTCTTTGTCGGAGAAGTAGCTGTTCTCTGTTAAATATATCAAAGGAATTCCTTATGTTTATAATTTTTTTTTCGATTTTCAATTAGAGTTTTTTTATTTTTATTTTTGGGTAGTTTGGTTTTACGTATACCTACATTTCCAAAAATTTCTGACTTGTTTATGTTCGTGTTTAAAATTAATTTCCATAGTTGCAGTCTGGTCATGAATCAAACACTGTTGGACACATAATTTGATGAAAAAAATTCACCTGAACATTTTTCTTCACTTTATTATTCTGAATGAGAACAAAAATAATAAATAAAAAAGTAGATTGAAATAAAAATCACATAACACAAAATCGAACATTAAATTATCTAGCCTTCTCAACAATTCCCTTATGATATTCCTCGGTGAAATGTTCATCATTACCAACCTCATATCCCACTTGCATTTCAGCCTCGTGGAAGTCCTCATCAATCCTTCTTTCCATCTCACCGATACCTTCGAGATCGATCGCTCCAAAACCAGTCTGGACAACGTGTTTCAAAGTTTGAATATTTCCAGATCTGGCTCTTCTTGGCGGGTCTTCGACAATGTTGTTTTTATGGAAACCGTGAAGATGTTTGACTTTGAAATCGCCATCATCCACATCGGAAATTTCATTCGTTTCTTGAATATTGATACCATGGACGTGTTTCCTTGGTCCATATGTTTTAACTTTAGAATGACCTTGAATAATGAGGTACAATGGACCCTTGAGTGGTTCCATTGGTTGTTTGTAGTGTTTGAATAATGGATCAGTAGTTAGAGTAGCTACAGTTGTTGGCGTTACAGTTGTTGAAGTTATGGGTATGGCGGTTGTCGAACTGGTGGTAGTGGTTCTTTCAGTAGTCGGATGTTCAGTTGTGGTACTAACAGTGATGGGTGTTGCGAACGTTGAAGTCATGGCAGAGACGGATTCTGTTGGGGTATACCTGAACAATAGCGGTTTTTTCCTTTCATCTTTCAATATCTCAGTGAGAGAACTCGTAACCTTGGTGAAAACAGGTCTGAGTGTAACAGGAGGAGGATGCATTGTTTGCATATCTTGCAGGGTCTCCATGGTTAGTGGTGGTGATCGAGATTTATCGGACATTGCATGAGGAAACATCACAAGCTCTTGAGACATCACAAGGTCATGAGGCATTCCGTCCATACCAAGTGCAGTTGAATGCACTTCAGCTTCCGGTTTTCCGATCTTCACATACGTATTAGAAATATCTAGGTTATCGTCCGCCACCTGCCCTTTGAACATTATTTCTTCAGTATGTACTAGTGGGGGCGGGGTGACAAAATTTATGGTTTGGCTTTCAGCGGCTATAAGAGTAGTGCTATTTGTATAATTGTGAGGAGCAAATTCCATATGCATGTATGACTCAGGAGGTGCTAGATTAGTATTATAGACCAATGCATCTCTGAAATTGGAATACGGATTTTCTGTACTGTGCACCTCCTGTTCCCAGGCAACTGATGGATCAATCGTAAAATGTTTATTCTTCCACTGACTCTGGTCACTGAAACTGCTTGATTGATATATTAAATTTGCAGCTTGAACTGTCACAGAAGACGAGGAGCTGCTCGACAAAGATGTTGGAGTAGTATCAATCACAGTTAGTGGAGTCTGAGTTACGATGAGCTGAGGAGATTTGGGTACGAACACCATGGGGGCAGGTGGAGGCATTAGTACCGTAAATGGAACATGCTGCTCTGCCTTTGAAAAAGCTGTTTTGACGGGAACCTGCTTTTTCGTGGGGGGATAAAACGACGGAAAAAACGAGGAAGGGGCTGATGGAATGAAGGATGGTCTTGCGATCCTCTGGTTTGGATTTTGGTTCAATTTGCTCTGCTCGATATTTTTCATGTGAGGATCATAGTTGTCATTTCTGGAATCAGCATGGGGTGAAGTATTCGCTGGTTTCTTTGATGTAATCCCAAGTAGTAGAATTTCTGTTTTTTGGTTCTCATTGGATATGGATGAATCGGGTTTTCTCAATGCTGGATCCACCCAATAATGAACTCTCTCCAGTACAGGAGGGACATAGTCATATGTAGGGTCATTTTGTAGAGGGTCTCCTCTTCCTAGGGGTTTCCATTGATTGTAGTCCATTCTGGGCGAAAACAATCCACGATTACTCTTTCCTGAAAAAAATAAAAATAAAAGTGAAAAACACGATTATTGGATAAATCAATATTTTGATGAATTTTTAGTTTGTTTTTGAGTATTTATTTGAAGACTGAGAAAATGTAATATTTCGAACAAGTTCAAAAATATAGTGAAGGAGAGGTATCCATAAATTGAAATGAATACGGAGTACCCTTCTCTTCAAGCTTTTCTACTAAGTGGAAAAATAAAGGCAAACATCTGTCAGGAAACAACTAATTCCCTGGCTAATACCACTTCAGACATTGAACTACATCTGGCAGATACTTATGCAACGTTTTTCCAAGAAGACCCAATTGCAAGTGCTTGTCTCCCATCAGTGACAGGGTAGGTCGGCAAAATCTTGAAACATACATGTCAGTAGGTGGTGATTCCCAGCTGAATGAAGAATAATGTTCCGTTCAATTACAAGACGAGCACTTACAAATAGGTCTTCTTGGAATAACGTTGCACTAATATCTGTCAGATATAGTTCAATGTCCGTCGTGGTATTAGCCAGTGAAGTAGTTGTTTTCTGACAGATGTTTGACTTTATTTCTCCACTCGGAAAGGTACTCCTTATTCATTTGTTTCATAATGTTTTGGAAATTGGATTAAATTTTACGATACACTTTTTCAAGAGAAAATGGATTTTAAATGGTATATTTTGGGGTGAGCTTTTATAGCGGAAATATGTGCAGCTATTTGTTATGAGTCAGCCAGAGCAGATAGAGTGTGGTGTGCCCCAGGGGACAGTACTGGGACCGATTTTGTTCTGTATATATGTTAATGGATTATTTTCAATCGAAAGTGCTGGCAGAATTATTAGTTTTGCTGATGACACTGTCGTGCTTTATACAGGAGAAAACTGGTCCGCAGTAAAACAAAACGCTGAAATCGATTTGGAAATAATCAAAGACTGGTTTGACTACAGAGAATTATCTCTTAATGTGGAGAAAACATACTTCCTCCCATTCTGTAATTACCATTCTTCCCTTCCAAACTTCAGTAATCTCACAACTCAAAATCAGTTACAAATTAAATCTGTATCATTTATAAAATACCTCGGAGTAATGATCGATTCTCATATGAGATGGAATTACCATATTGATTACACCGTAAAAAAGTTGAGATGCATTCTCTATAAGTTTCGACAATTCCAAAACATATTCGACTTAAAACAAAAAAAAAAACTTTAATACAGTCTTGTCCAGAGTCATATAACGTATTGTCTAGCAGGTTGGGGTGGTGTCTCGAAAACCTACATAAAACCACTCGAGGTAATACAAAAAAGATTTTTGAAAGTAATATTCAATAAAAACCTGAAATACTCATCTGAAAAACTATATAAAGAAGCAAACATCCTTGACATAAGACAACTACATTATAAGGCTATTATTGTGAAGCAATTTCAAGAAAAGAATATGCTTTTAAAGCCACATCATACTTATAAGACACGCAATAAAGATCTATACATGGTGCCTTATGCAGCCAAATCTATAGGTCAAAGGTCATATGAACTTCTAGGGCCAAAAGCAATCAATAGTTTTCCATATGACATAAAAGCAATCAACTCGTTATCCATACTAAAAAATGTATTCACCAATATTTATTTGAAACGCCTCGCCTGTCGATTCATGAACTAATAGAAAATTAAAAAAAAAAGAAAAAAAAAATATATAAAAATGAAATAAACGCCTCCACCTATAATTTTTAATATTTATAATCATTACCGATAATCATTACCGTCAAAAAATTAATTGTTTTATATCCACATGGAAATATGTAAATGCGAAATTTTAAAATAATTATTAATGTAAGTTAGTGTATATATAGTATATGTGAATACTTTAAATTACCTTTTATAGAATCTTTATTTAACCACATACAAGGAAACCCTCCTTCTGTGGATTATTTTAATTTATTCATATTTCATAGTCTATGATATTTAGTCATATTTTTTTGTATTTTTATGTCGAATAAATTATTATTATTATTATTATTATTTAGAATGAAGGTAGAGTAGCCATATTTTATTACAGCCACATGGAAGAAATGTAGAAGTCTGATTCAACTTATGTTTCTTTCAATTTGGTGTGTATAACGGAAAGGAAATACACAATTTTTGGTATAAATTTGTAGTTAGATGAAATACAAATCATTTTAGGAAGAACAGTCAGTCAGATTTTGCTTAGTTCTTTTATATTTTTCGTTGCAAATTGACCACCTATCCGATGTCATTTTGTCAGGGGATATTCGGTTATTTGGGTTGTTAAATAGACATATATAGATATTTTATAGATATCTGCCAGGACACCATCATTATATTTTTAACGTGTAACCTACAACCAACTTCATTCAATATAGTTATTTGCCTACGACCACATAAGCAGGTAACGTATATCGCACTGTCCAGTCCCACGGAAAATGGCCCAAATCCACACACGTGCGGAAAGTTACTTTTCGCTCATGTGCGGAAAGTAAATTGCACGCTTGTGGATAAAGCTGCCAAATGCGTAATTTCTGTTTAGATTTACCGCTTTAGGCTATCAAATGTATAATACAGGGATATAATGAAAAATTCTTAGCCTACTATAGAACCAAACAAAATTTCAATGTCAAAATATTTTATTACTCAACATATTCTCCTCTTAATTGGATACATTTATTACAGCGAACCTGCAACGTCTCTAGACCTTTCAAAAAAAATGTTTCTTCTTGCTCTGCAAACCAGACCTCCACAGCTTTTATTACCTCCTCGTTGGAAGAAAATTTACGACCTTTTAAACTTTTTTTCAGTTGAGGAAAATGATGATTGTCGGACGGAGCCAAATCTGGTGAACAAAGGGGGTGTTCTAGTAATTCAAACCCTTAATCACGAATTTTTTGCATGGCAACATGAGATTTGTGTGCAGGGGCGTTGTCCTGCCAAAAAAAAACCTTTGGATAGCTTTTCGCGTCTTTTCTTTTTAACTCTTTTCCGTAGAGTGGTCAGTAATGTCGAATAGTAATCTCCAGTTATTGTTCTACCATTATCCAAAAAATCAATCATGATTACTCCATGGCAATCCTAAAAAATTGAAGCAAGAACTTTTCGGGAGTAATTACACAAGTGCTTCAAAATTACCGATAATTTTCCATGGAAGCATGTTGTCTAAAAACTGCATGAGTTTATTTTCATATTTTGTTGAAAGAGCCCGACTCCGAAGGAGGAGGGCTCTTTCGACAAAATATGAAAATAACCGAGTGCAGTTTTTTTACTGACAACATGCTTGAATGGAAAATTATCAGGTTTATTTTGGTGCACGAGTGTAATTCGCTAGAATATTTCCGGAGTCATTAATGAAATCCATAAACTGTTTCCATATATATTGATGGTTGAACATTGTATTTTTTGGTTTGCTCTTGGTGATTTTTTCTTGAATTACAGTTATCGAATCATTCCCGAAACGTGACATTTCAACGACGTTTAAAATTCAGTATTTATGCCTGTCAAGATGACAAATGTACATTTTAACAATCTATACTATAGATACACGGACCGAGCGGGTAATTTTCGATACCTAGCGGGTAATTTTCAGCCTGAAAATGTCCCGCCGGGAATTTTTCGCTTTAATTGATCGAAAATGTCCCGCTTCATATGGGATTTTTAACATACGATAGAAATGTTCCAGCAGATTTTTGGACACGAAACTTCTTAGGTCTTGGAGAACCGGAGTGTCGCCATTCCATCGATTGTTGCTTTGTTTCTGGATCGCAGAAATGTACCCAAGTCTCATTCATAGTAACAATTCGGTTTAAGAAGTCTACATCGTTTTCAAATCGAGCACAGATCGAACGCGATGCTACTACCCTTGCACGCTTTTGGTCAACATTAAAACATTTGGGGATCCAATTTGTCCAAATTGACGTGAAATATATGATGAACGCGTTCGTATGAAATATTCAGTTCTTCAGATATCCGTTTTAGCCCAATTCGACGGTCTGTTAAAATCATGTCATGAACTGCATCGATATTTTCGGGGACTGACGCAGAAACTGGCCTTCCATCTTCCATCTTCAATGGAAAATTTACCTCTTTTGAAGCTTGCTGTCCAATTTTTCACGGTCGCATACGAATGACATTGATCACCAAGGGTATTAAGCATATCTTCATAAATCTGCTTACCTATCAACCCTTTTGAATACAGGTACTTGATGATGGCTCGATACTCCAATTTTTCGTCTTTTACAATTTCGGTGGACATTTATTTTCTTTTTGACGTCAAACTTGGCACTGACACTTCTAATAAGTTATTTTTCGTTGCTATGGGGCTGGTCTAGGCTAACTAGATATCAGTACATCCTCGTATGTGAGCGCAAAAGCAATCTATTTGAAAAATATAATTTATTTCATCTTCCAAATAAATTAAATAAAGGTGACGTGGTATTCGATCGCGATTGCAAATTCAAAAAGTCAGACTTCTTCACCTGCTCGGCATTCATAGATTATAGGTAAATTTACATCTTATCATAAAAATTTCATATTTATAATAATTAATTATTGTAATATTTTATAGATTGTAGGTAGATTTACATCTTATCAAAAAAATGTCATATTTGTAATAATAATTAATTGTTAAGTACGTTCAAAGGAAGTTTGTTGAAATAATTCTGTCAACCTTTATCTTCGAATTTCTTGAAATCATGTCGTCAGTAACATCGTTATTGGTTAGTGAAATTATCGCGTGTTTATAGGAAAAATAGCGTACATTACTTGTGCGAAAGTGATATTTGCCTTCGTGGGATTGTCGCACTCGGCTTACGCCTCGTGCTACAATATTTCCCTCTCGTGTTAAAAAAGTCACTTTCCGCACTCGTTGAGTAATATACTATTACTAACAAGTGCGGAAAGTGATTCTTTCCTTACAAGTGCGGAGTTCGGGCAAGCAGTCAAGGTCGCTAAGGACACTTTATGCATGAATTAGGAACACTATTTTTTCTGCGACCGCATAAAGATTCAAAAACCACATTGAAAATTTATATTTCAATTCAATATAAAAAACTTTCAATGAAAACCCACTAATTATCATTAATATTGATGCTATAAACACAATTTGTTGCATTCTGCATATGAGTCCAAATAGCCGGATCAGAGTAGTTCGTTGGTGGTAACAGTTACAAGCACCTGTAAATTGCAAAGTGTATTAAGATGACGGAGACGGCATCGGTTACAAGTTATCAGTACATGAAAGAATTTTATTAAAGATGGCTTTCTTCTGTTCTACGGAGTCCTCCAAATAACCTTCAGCAAAGTCAGATGACTTCCAGCCTCCAAGACGTTTTGGTGTTGGTTTTCCGTTCACCTGAATCTGCTACAAAAGTTGCCGAGGATCGTTTGAAACTGTGACCTGTGTAAGATTCTGGGGGCCAGTCTAAGTAGGTAGCAATCACTGCCGGCATTCTATCGAATGTGTTTTGCCTATGCACTGAACAGAGCATATGCGATGATGTTACTCTTCTTCGGGTTTGTTGGCCGTCGTGATATGGAATTGCTTCCTAACGTTTCGCCCGCACGAGTGGCTGGCTTCTTCTGAGGTTCCATCTTGAAAGATTTCCGATTTCCAGTCATCGGAAATCTTTCAAGATGGAACCTCAGAAGAAGCCAGCCACTCGTGCGGGCGAAACGTTAGGAAGCAATTCCATATCACGACGGCCAACAAACCCGAAGAAGAGTAACATCATCAAAAATCCCGGCCGCGAAAGCCTCAATCAATATATCAGAGCATATGCGTTTTTTATAATTGATAAAATACGACGGTGCGTGGTGGTAGAAGGCCATACATTTGCATACTTTCTATAGAGCTTCAAAAAGGTTCCATCATTCATTTTCAGATATAACAAAGACTCTTGAAGTGCGAAGAGCAAAAATGGTACCTACTTTATTCATAAGATATATGTCATCAGGGGCTAGCATATGGGTAAATGTCGGATTTGTTAAAAAAATTTACAGATGGCTTATAACACTACAAAAACTCTAGATCTAGTAAAAATATTGCACGGAAACATCTGCTTCTATTTTGTTTTGAGAAATATGTATGACGATACTTGCTCCCAAAACACTCAGGTTTTGTTTTATTTCAACTAAATATTCCACCATCTAGTAACACGACCATAGGTTATTGGATTTCAGTACCTTACTCGGCTCGAAAAAATACACAAAAAAAAATATTTTTTTTCTGAATCTATTCACTTCTTTTTCCTTACACCATTTTGAAAATTGATTGTATTTCCGTTCGTATCTTTCTCGTGATTCACAAAATTGCTTCTGGGAGCTCTTCGCCTGACGAATCCATCAAAATATTCTTTTATTGAAAATTATTTGAATAATGCGGAATATGTCACATCGTCAACGCTTCGACTTGAAACTTTGACGTCTTGATGACGACTTGGTTGTCATAGCAAATCTTTGGTTACCACACCAAACCACTCGACTCAGCTCAGTTTGATTGTTGTGAATTATTGATTTTGGGAAATGTAAAGGGTAGGTACATACAAGTATCCCAATTTTTAATTCATTCCAATGAATGAACAATTGCGAAAACGAGATAAATAATCTGGGTTAGATTAAATATTAAATCCTAAATTAGTTTGAATAGTAATATACATGTGAAATTAATGGAATGTACATATAATAACATTGAACATATTTTAATTTGCATGAAGTTAGCCACACTTTTCCAGTCACAGTTTCTTTTCTTAGGTGCAATTGAGGAGTGACCGTCTGCGGAGTTGCCACATCAATTATTTTTACAGATATGTTCACTATTAGTTTCTTTTGTTATTTGCAGCTGGAGAAGAAGGGTAGCATAATTATTCAAGGAAGTATTGATATGTGTTAGGAAGAAAAAATCGAACAATTCAAAAGATCTCGAGTTAAAAATGGACTAGAAATACTATGTGATAAAAGATTTTCAGAAACTTTCGTACATACAGGGTATAAAAATGAGTGGGTAATTTAAATTTTTAGATAAATACCAATATTTGAACGGTATTTGAAAAATAGGAATGAACTCTACCAGAAATTTTTGGTGGACTGAAACATGGTTTAAAGATCTTTCTTTGGAAAACCAATAATTATCATTCCATGGATGTCATTACTACCTTATCCAAAATATTCCCGATAATGGAAAAACTGAACCAGCAATGCGGAAGGATATAAATACAGGTTCAAATTACAAATGTTTGTAAAAAGATTTATTTTGGGAGTGGTAAAAATCGTGGTGGAAGTCCGCGTGCCGCATGGAAAAAATACAGTTGGAAAGAGGCTATTCAAATCGATTAGTTATGCTGTCAAAATTACAGAAAAAAAAAGCTTTATTCAGGCAGTCAAGCCAGATTCATCGGAGAAAATCAGAGTTCGCTATAACGATCCCAGCCACAATTTTTTGTTGAAAGTGTGACATCCAACCTGAAACTCACATATGATTCAAAATTCAAATGAAACCCGTTTTGAAATTGTTTCACTTGATATCGAATACAAATAACTATTAACCGTAAATGCAGCTCCAAAATAGCGGACGAGATTTGTGATTATGGTCAAATTCGATTAAAAATTTTGTGACGTAATAATAATAATAATAATAATAATAATAATAATAATATTACCTCATAAACACTCGTTGAGTGTACCCAAAGGCATAGCCTGTGCGGGTAGAGGTCGGCTTTTATTATTATTTGCCGTGGAAAAGAGAAAATAGAAAGGAGGTCGGGTGCGCAAAAATACCACTGGAAAGAACATGAAAAACTTGGCATTTCCAGCATGTCAATTTTCTTTGGATAACGGTCGAAGAGTTGAAAAAAAATTAAAGTATTTTCTCGGGCTTTAAAACTATAACAAGCATGTACGGTGCTTACAAACTAAAAATATCAGTGGAAATAACATAAAAAAACATGACATTTACAATACGACAAATCTTTTTGGATGCCGTAAAAGGGCTGAAAAAAAATATTTTCTCAGGATATAAAACTGTCAAGGAGGTACGATGCATAAAAAATAAATATACCAGTGGAAAGAACATAAAAAATGACATTATCATTATGACAAATCTCTCTCTGGATGGCCGTAGAAGGGTTAAAAAAAAAATTTTTCTCAGGCTATAAAACTATGTCAGGGTGGTACGGTGCAAAAAAACTAAAAATAACAGTGGAAAGAACATAAAAAAAATTACATTTACAATACGACAAATCTTTTTGGATGGCCGTAGGAGAGTTGAAAAAAAATAAAATATTTTCTCAGGCTATAAAAGTATGTCAAGGAGGTACGGTGCATAAAAACTGGAAATACCAGTGGAAATAACATAAAAAACATGACATTTGCAATACGACAAATCTTTTTGGATGGCCGTAGGAGAGTTGAAAAAAAAATAAAATATTTTTTCAGGCTATAAAACTATGTCAAGGAGGTACGGTGCAGAAAAACTAAAAATACCAGTGGAAAGAACATAAAAAACATGACATTTACAATACGACAAATCTTTTTGGATGGCCGTAGGAGAGTTGAAAAATAACTAAAATATTTTCTCAGGCTATAAAACTATGTCAAGGAGGTACGGTGCATAAAAACTAAAAATACCAGTGGAAAGAACATAAAAAACATGACATTCACAATAGGACAAATCTTTTTGGATGGCCGTAGGAGAGTTGAAAAAAAATAAAATATTCTCTCAGGCTATAAAAGTATGTCAAGGAGGTACGGTGCATAAAAACTGAAAATACCAGCGGAAAGAACATAAAAAACATGACATTTGCAATAAGACAAATCTTTTTGGATGGCCGTAGGAGAGTTGAAAAAAAAAATAAAATATTTTCTCAGGCTATAAAACTATGTCAAGGAGGTACGGTGCATAAAAACTAAAAATACCAGTGGAAAGAACATGAAAAACATGACATTTACAATACGACAAATCTTTTTGGATGGCCGTAGGAGAGTTGAAAAATAACTAAAATATTTTCTCAGGCTATAAAACTATGTCAAGGAGGTACGGTGCATAAAAACTAAAAATACCAGTGGAAAGAACATAAAATCCATGACATTTACAATACGACAAATCTTTTTGGATGGCTGTAGGAGAGTTGGAAAATAACTAAAATATTTCCTCAGGCTATAAAACTATGTCAAGGAGGTACGGTGCATAAAAACTAAAAATACCAGTGGAAAGAACATAAAAAACATGACATTTACAATACGACAAATCTTTTTGGATGGCCGTAGGAGAGTTCAAAAAAATTTACATATTTTCTCAGGCCATAAAACTATGTCAAGGAGGTACGATGCATAAAAAATAAATATACCACTGAAAAGAACATAAAAATATGACATTATCAATATGACATCTCTCTGGATGGCCGTAGATGGGTTGAAAAAAAATAAAATATTTTCTCAGGCTATAAAACTATGTCAAGGAGGTACGGTGCATAAAAACTAAAAATACCAGTGGAAAGAACATAAAAGACATGATATTTACAATACGACACATCTTTTTGGATGACCGTAGGAGAGTTGAAAATAAATAAAATATTTTCTCAGGCTACAAAACTATGTCAAGGAGGTACGATGCATAAAAAATAAATATACCAGTGGAAAGAATATAAAAAAATGACATTATCAATCTGACAAATCTCTCTGGATGGCCGTAGGAGGGTTGAAAAAAAATAAAATATTTTCTCAGGCTATAAAACTATGTCAAGGAGGTACGGTTCATAAAAACTAAAAATACCAGTGGAAAGAGCATAAAAGACATGACATTTACAATACGACAAATATTTTTGGATGGCCGTAGGAGAGTTGAAAAATAACTAAAATATTTTCTCAGGCTATAAAACTATGTCAAGGAGGTACGGTGCATAAAAACTAAAAATACCAGTGGAAACAGCATCATAAACATTACATTTAAAATAAAACAAATCTATTTGGATGGCCGTAGGAGAGTTGGAAAATAACTAAAATATTTCCTCATGCTATAAAACTATGTCAAGGAGGTACTGTGCATAAAAACTAAAAATACCAGTGGAAAGAACATAAAAAACATGACATTTAAAATACGATAAATCTTTTTGGATGGCCGTAGAAGAGTTGAAAAGGAATAAAATATTTTCTCAGGCTATAAAACTATGTCAAGTAGGTACGGTGCAGAAAAACTAAAAATACCAGTTGAAAGAACATAAAAACATGAAATTTACAATACGACAAATCTTTTTGGATGGCCGTAGGAGAATTCAAAAAAAATTAACATATTTTCTCAGGCTATAAAACTATGTCAAGGAGGTACGGTGAAGAAAAAATAAAAATACCAGTGGAAAGAGCATAATAACAATGATATTTTCTATACGACAGATCTTTTCGGATGGCCGTTGAAAATTTGCATTTAAAAATTTTCTCGGGCAGGTACGGTGCACGAAAATACAAAATTTAAATTGAAGTGACATGAAATATTTCAGAATTGCGAGTGGTCAGTTCTCCTTTGATTTTTTAAAAATTATATAACATACGGTGAATTCACTTGTAATATTTTTCCTCAGATAATTTTATCATACAATTCGAATATTTTAATAAATAATAAATAATAAACACTTTTTGTTCAATACATTTTTTTTGATTGGAGTTATGGTTTACGCATAATCATATTATATGTATAGAAATTGAATTTTGTGTCTCACCTAAGAAAATCATTTCAGATTTCCGACATAGTTTCATAGCCTGAGAAAATATTTTAGTTATTTTTCAACTCTCCTACGGCCATCCAAAAAGATTTGTCGTATTGTAAATGTCATGTCTTTTATGTTCTTTCCACTGGTATTTTTAGTTTTTATGCACCGTACCTCCTTGACATAGTTTTATAGCCTGAGGAAATATTTTTTTTTCAACCCTTCTACGGCCATCCAGAGAGATTTGTCGTATTGAAAATGTAATTTTTTATTGTTCTTTCCACTGGTATATTTATGTTTTATGCACCGTACCTCCTTGATATAGTTTTTTAGCCTGAGAAATTTTTTTTTTTTCAGCCTTTTTACGGCCATCCAAAAAGATTTGTCATATTGTAAATGTCATGTTTTTTATGTTCTTTCCACTGGTATTTTTAGTTTTTATGCACCGTACCAACTTGACATAGTTTTATGGCCTGAGAAAATATTTTATTTTTTTTCAACTCTTCTACGGCCATCCAAAATGATTTATCGTATCGTAAATGTCATGTTTTTTATGTTCTTTCCACTGGTATTTTTAGTTTTTATGCATCGTACTTCCTTGACATAGTTTTATAGCCTGAGAAATTATTTTATTTATTTTCAACTCTCCTACGGCCATCCAAAAAGATTTGTCCTATTGTAAATATCATATCTTTTATGTTCTTTCCACTGGTATTTTTAGTTTTTATGCACCGTACCTCCTTGAAATAGTTTTATAGCCAGAGAAAATATTTTTTTTTAGCCCTTCTACGGCCATCCAAAAAGATCTGTCGTATTGTAAATGTCATGTTTTTTATGTTCTTTCCACTGGTATTTTTAGTTTTTAAGCACCGTACATGCTTGTTATAGTTTTAAAGCACGAGAAAATGCTTTAATTTTTTTTCAACTCTTCGACCGCCATCCAAAGTAAATTGACGTGCTGGAAATGCCAAGTTTCTTATATTATTTCCACTGGTATTTTTGCGCACCCGACCTCCTTTCTATTTTCTACGTCACAAAATGTTTAGTCGAATTTGACCATAATCACAAATCTCGTCCGCTATTTTGGAGCTTCTTTTACGGTTAATAGTTATTTGTATTCGATATCAAGTGAAACAATTTCAAAACGGGGTTCATTTGAATTTTGAATCATATGTGAGTTTCAGGGTGCATGTCACACTTTCAACAAAAAATTGTGGCTGGGATCGTTATAGCGAACTTTGATTTTCTCCGATGAATCTGGCTTGACTGCCTGAATAAAGCTTTTTTTTCTGTCATTTTGACAGCATAACTAATCGATTTGAATAGCCTCTTTCCAACTGTATTTTTTCCATGCGGCACGCGGACTTCCATCACGATTTTTACCACTCCCAAAATAAATCTTTTTTCAAACATTTGTAATTTGAACCTGTATTTATATCCTTCCGCATTGCTGGTTCAGTTTTTCCATTATCGGGAATATTTTGGATAAGGTAGTAATGACATCCATGGAATGATAATTATTGGTTTTCCAATTCTTTAACTGGCAAACTAATTGACTTCACCCTGTAAATAGTATTTCAGATGTCCTCGACCGAAAGATCTTTAAACCATGTTTCAGTCCACCAAAAATTTCTGGTAGAGTACATTCCTACTTTTCAAATACCGTTCAAATATTGGTATTTATCTTTGAATTTAAATTACCCACTCATTTTGATACCCTGTATGTACGAACGTTTCTGAAAATCTTTTATCACATAGTATTTCTAGTCCATTTTTAACTCGAGATATTTTGAATTGTTCGATTTTTTCTTCCCAACACATATCAATACTTCCATGAATAATTATGCTACCCTTCCTCCCCAGCTGCAAATAACAAAAGAAAGTAATAGTGAACATATCTGTAAAAATAATTGATGTGGCAACTCCGCAGACGGTCACTCCTCAATTTGCACCTAAGAAAAGAAACTGTGGCTGGAAAAGTGTGGCTAACTTCACGCAAATCATATTTTACCTCTGAAAAGTGGTTTTTCCCGCCCTAGTTCTCGCAAACAATCAGCTTAGAATTTCTGAGCAGCAGAACATATAACTGGATGGTCAGGCAGCACTGAAAGAGTTTGAATCCAACTGATGTTAACTTTTAGCAGTAGGTACGAAACTATAAAGACACCTTAAATAGCGATACCATAGTCTGGATACCATATTTGGAAAAATAATTGGGATAGATAACAGAATACCTGACAACTGTTCCATGTTCCCATAAATTTCTTCAATAAATTAGATCTTGTGAGAGAAACATAAACATAGGAAAAGCCACAGAGGAGGGCCTAATGAGGACCTGAGGACCCAGTCACATGTATACCCAAACATAAAATAGCCTCAGTTCAATTAATATATACCTGGAGCGTCAACTGCCTCTCCTGTTTTACTAGAGTTTCTGGAATCATCGGCTGACGCCAGTTGCAATATGGGCACCAGGAACCAGAAGTGTATCCATCGCCTGTTTCTATTACGCATGATCTGAAACAAATAAGATTTTAATGTGAATGCATGTTTTTAAATTTAACAATCAAATTAGTTTTGGGTTAAGATACGTTATAAAATCTTTTAACAAGTTACGGTAGGAAAAATTATATACGAGGAGAGTATTTCACAGGTAGCACATAATATTCGCTGATACCTATTCAGGGTCAAGATATGTAGGGTGTGTAGGAGGCGATTTCTCGTCAAAAATTAAAGGGGCTTTTTATTTAAATAAAAACTTCTAGGCGTGTCATTGAATTGTTACACGCTTTCAAATATAAGAAAAAAATATAATTTTTGGTGTTTTCTCAAAATTGCTGAAAGTTAAAGAAATGGTATTTTGTAGGCGTGTTCTACCAATAAAAACGCTACCTATGAATTTTTTTAAATTTTTTTGTGATCTGGTAAAAGGGTGAATAATGGTGTCCTAACCATATCCAAATTTTGTTAATAGTCTTCAAATGATTATCCAAAATTCACAATTTTTAGAAAACATAAAAACTATGGTTGGCCGGAGATAACCCACATGCAATTCAAAAAGGTCGATACCAATTATGAATGATTGGCATTTCTACCGTCGAGCCTAAATGTAGCATCCTTTACAAATTTTCCTCTAACTATTCAACCACGAATGTGGTTTATGCACGATGTTGCGCCTAATATGCAGCGTGATTTACGTAGGCCGTGCATTAGAAGTTTTTCAACTTGCAGTTGGACTAGAAACTTGAAATTTGGTATGCTGTCCTAATTGATCATGTGCGTTCTACCTAAAATGTTTTTAGTCCTACAATTATACAGGGTATGCCAAAAGTCGGTACAAACTTTCTTATTTTAAATGGAAACCTAATGTTTTTTTGTCATGGTTCGATTGGCCTTCTGATTATGACTCTAGACAACCTAAGTTATGTTTACTTATCTATCACAGTTTTTGAGATATGTCCATGTTTCCGAAAAAAATTACGGCTGTAGTAGTTTACCAAAACACGTGTAGCCCGCAAACTGTTCAAAATTAGGAAACCAAATTTATGGAGCAGTTAGCTGGTAGTCCAGGCTAACACCTGATGTCCCATCGACGGTCCCATTTTGTACCATATGGGCGCAGCCGATTTTTGAATGTCGCAATATAAAATTGTCAAAAACTCAATTTTTTCAAATGGCACCTACCATTTTTTTTAACCATTCGAAAGAAAATTGAATTTCAGGATGAGTTATTTCAGCATTCCCTATACCCAAGTTCCACTTATTCGATAAAAATCAAGAAATGCCTTATCATGCCGAATGCTTTTGCGTTTATTCAAGTATGCCATGAAAACAAAAAACAACCGTAAACAAGAAGGTGCTATTCTGTCAAAGTAAAAACGAGTCGTGCTAATTCTTAAATAAAATTGATTCGAATATGGAAAATTATACAAACGAAGTTGTGTTTGACTTGTTTGTTATCCACAAAATTGTGCAGCGAACTGTCCGAGAGTTTAATTTGAAATATCCAAACTGACCGAGGATGACACGGGGCAAGTTCTCACGATTGCAAATTAATTTTATACATTTTGGGAAGGTGGCTAGACCCGTTACGAAAGTCAATCCACTAACTGGCAACGACGATAATCAAATGACCATTCTCGGATATTTTCAAGCATATCCTGAATCCTCAATACGAACGGCGTCTTTGGAATTGGGATTTTCATACTCTGCAATACAAACCATTTTACACCGCCATAAGCTACATCCTTTCAAATTTATACGATTGCAAAAATTACACCCCGGTGACTTTCCCCGTAGAGTAAACTTTTGCGAGGACTTATTACTCAAAATACAAGAGCATGCCGGATTCTTATACAACATAATTTGGACTGATGAGGCAAACTTTTGTCAGCAGGGAGTTTACAATAGGCGCAATCGACATTTTTGGGCTTCTGAAAATCCACAAATGGTGTTCGAAGTTGAAAATCAAGTACAATTTCGAATAAATGTGTTTTGTTTGGTAATGAACCAAGAGGTACGCTACTTTATGTACGATGAAAATCTGAATAGTGACAGAAATGTAGAAATTCTTCAAAACGTAATAGAAACATTTCTTGACAATTGGTCACTGGCTAGAGCTGCACGTTCATGGTACCAGATGGATGAGGCACCACCGCACAATACACGAACTGTGTATACCAAATTGACATCCATGTTCGAGCACCGTTGGTGTAGAAATCGAGGACCCTTTCTCTGGCCTGCAAGATCTCCAGATCTTACCCCTTTAGATTTTTATATTTGGGGTAGGGTAAAAGATTTGGTCTATTCTTCACCAGTTCACAATATAGATGAGTTGAGACTTAGAATAATACAGACTTTTGACAGTCTCGATCCCAACGAAATCAGACGTGCTAAGCAATCTATTGAAAGTAGAATAAAAGAATTTGAACAACAATGGTGGTCATATTGAACATTTACGCTAGAGTTCTGTCAAAATTGTTCAATATTTTTGATTAAATTATTACAATTTTCTTTTGTTTCCATGGCATACACACATAAACATTCTGTAAGATAAGGCATTTCTTGATTTTTATTGAATAACTCGATAGAGGTTGAACTTGGGTATAGGGAAAGCTGAAATAACTCATCCTAAAATTCAATTTTCTTTTGAATGGTTAAAAAAGAAATGGTAGGTGCCATTTGAAAAAATTGAGTTTTTGACAATTTCATATTGTGACATTCAAAAATCGGCTGCGCCCATATGGTACAAAATGGGACCGTCGATGGGACATCAGGTGTTAGCCTGGACTACCAGCTAACTGCTCCATAAATTTGGTTTCCTAATTTTGAACGTAATAACGTGAATAGAGTATTTTCGTTTCAATTCCGAGAGCTCACGATCCGTAGACAGCGCTGTTTCGATGATACCAACTCATCAGCACGGCTTTATGAGGTCTCTCGAAATTGAAACGAATGCACTCTGAGTACCATAAGGCAAAGATAGTATAAATGAAAAGTAACTTGTTACATCTACATTTTATTAGCAATTTAGCTCTCAATTGTATACAAGATGTTGTATAAATACGACAACATTGTAATTTTAGTGTGCTGGTTAAGTTGTGTTTTACGAAGTTTTATATTGAATTAATTTTCGCAGTGTTAACTGTCATTGAACTTGGTGCTTCCCTCAAGTCCATGTAAGTGATTTCCATCAGCTACCACCGTTTAAACTTGTCAATTACGATAATAAACATAGGTATCATCCATCTTGATTCATGAGTGTACCTTATCAGCTTATCGTAGAGTATCCGCTGTAGCCAGCTCTCTCTTTCTCCCGACCATCAGCTACTTATAATTTTCTTCTTCCGATTTGATATGTCGGATATCTGCCAGTGCTGTACCCTCCGAATAACTACTCAGCATTCATTCCACGCTTCATGCGTAAATGTTTCAACATCAGATATTCATAAACTATCTGACTCAAATGAGAAATGATTCTGTTATGGCTGTCCTTTCAACCCAAAGCGAACAAGAGATGAAAAATCGCCTTATCATGATACTAAGTTACCCCGTGTTGAATCACCTGCCTCCAGCATCGAAGAACCTCTCACCACGAAATATTTTGCCCAGCTTATGTCTGAACTTCAAAAAATGTTCCAAACTCAAAATTTGCTTGCTCAGGTTCAGAAGTCTTTGGCTGCTGACGTCTTCATCATTAAAGAATATCAAAAAACTTTGAACGAGGATATAATCAAATGTCGTGATACACTTGCAAAGCATTCTAATATATTAAAAGAGAACGATACCAGATTATGCCACGTCGAGAACGTATCCAAAGCTGTTCTACACTCATTAGATTCCATCAGGTCTGAAGTAGATAGTATTTAAACCAACCCGCAGAATACCCTCAACTTCGAAAAGGATTCCAACTATTGTCAACGTCGATAATTCAACAAGCTCTTCGAGTTCAACGTTGCCCATTACACATCAAGATGTCTCCAGTAATATGTCATCAGTTGAGACCCCGTCTCTCATTCGTCGTAGCAACCAGTTACCAGCTCACACAATCATCTCAATAATACCTCCAAAATCATCGAGTGTTATTTTCAAAATGTTCGTGGCCTTAATACCAAAACACATGAAATTTTGCTTTCTGCACTAATGAGTGATTGTGACATCATCTGCCTTTGTGAAACCTGGTTGAATTCAAACGTAGCTAACAGTGAAATTTTTCCTGTTACATCTACTGTTCATCATCAAGACCGAAACTTTATTACTACGAATAAATCGCGCGGTGGTGGAGTACTTATTGCTGTGAATAAATCGAATTTTTTTGTTGAAAGACTGAATCTGAATAAATTAAATTCTTCCTGCCCATCAATCGACGTTGTAGATTGCAAATCATCCTTTGGTCATTTTGTAATATTTTTGTTTGTAATTTATATACCACCTGATACAACGTTAGAAGTATTGGAATTATTTTTAGATACTTCTTCACTTGTCAGCTCTGAATGTAATGAAAATATTCTGATTGTGGGCGATTTTAACAATTCCTCATATTGTTCTGAACGCCCATATGATACAAAATCTGTTTTAATGAGAACCTTCGCTGAACTTATGAATTTGATTCAATTCAACTTGATTAAGAATACGAATGGTAAAATCCTTTTTTTTTTTCAAGTATTGAGTGTTCAGTAGCCAAAGCCAATGAAATCCTGGTTGCAGAGGACAGCTACCATCCCGCTCTTCAGTTCAATTTCTCAGCTTCCTATATGAGCATTTGAACAATTTGGTGTGAATAGTAATCAAACCAATTCGTTAAATTTTAGAAAAGCTAATTATCCAGCTCTTTACGCATCTTTGATTGACGTAGACTGGTCGTGTGTATATCAACATGAGGATGTGAATAAAGTATGCGATGTCTTCTATGAAACATTGAATGGGCAATTTCATTCTTATGTACCACTGAAAATTCCGCATCGTCATCATTTTCCACCTCGTCTACCTCAGACTACCTCCCTGATTTGAAAGAAATTAGCAATGAATCAATTACCATTCCATCCATTACTCCGCACTGAGAGAAATGTATGGTGGTTATTACCAGAAATATTTTACAAAAATTTCTGGTACTATATGTGACAGCAATACAATATGGCAAAGTTAAAAAAAATATATTTTAGCCATTCATGGTAATGACTACTATACTAGTATTCTTATCACCATTAAAATATTTGTATTATAGTCCTAACAATATATCGTATTATTAATTTTACAATACTCGGACAGTTAGTTGATCGGAATGTGATTTTATCAATAAAAATATCTTATTTATAAATATGAAGATAATTGATTGTTCCATTGAGATTTTTTTTGTAATCATAAAACTTTAATATGATAACATCTATTATACATAAATTGTGGAATAGAGTTATAATGGTATGGTAACCAAAAGACTCCAGTCTTCTAAAAGAACCTCCATCGATGTATATTTATGTAGGTATTCAAAAAACAGCAGACGTGCTCACAATGGAAGAGCGGAATAGGACTAGTTGCACCACCAACCACATTCAAAAAACTTATCTAAATAATACAAGACAATTTACAGGGCAACAAAATATTTTTGTGGTTAACTGAACTCTGAACTGATTGAAAACTGAGAGCTGTTGTTGCCTGTTGCATACTGAATACGACTACTGTACCACAGTAAAGCATATACAGTAGTCCAACTCAGCGTCGGAACGTTTGATATTGGTGTCCAGGACTTCCGTTTTTTATAATGCTGACGTCAATGACAGTAATAACATTTCTCCCTACTACAATCCCAATCACAGCGTATAAACACTGCTCGACATAACAACGATTGATATAAACTTCTCGAAAAAATTCAGATGATGGAATTCTCGTTAGGCATATGAGTAATTGAAAAAAAGTGTATTGCGTAGTAATAAAGTTACCCAGGGCATTTAAAAAATTATAAAACATAAGTCAAAGAGATTCGGAGAATTACTGAATATGGCAGATATTGATATTCGGATGTAACAAAATACATTGTTATTTGAATAAGAAAAAAAAGAATGTGAACGAGTTTATTTGTAAATCATTGTCCGATTTCATTCAAAATTGGTTTGTAGTAGTTTTTTGGGCCAAATACATAGCATATTTGTTTTTTTGTAGAAAATACCCAGGAAACGACTTAATCTTTACAAATTTATTTTAAAATATCACTACATGTTTCGCTAAAACATTTGCTTTATCAAGTCGTATTTTCTACAAATTACTATATGGATCTTCATCAAGTAACGGCCGAATCAATCGGAAATTTTAAAGGAAAAGCATATTTGTTTATTAATTTGAGAATTTAAGATGGCGAACGAGGGTGCTGATTCGATTATATTCAAAATTGATCATTCATCAAGGTCGCAACTACAAAAACTACGTTGATTTCACTCAACACTCGTTTTGCCAACAAAGTTAACATCGTCAGGAGATAAAAAATTCAGGTTTACTCAACACGCGTTAAGTGAAATTGACGTAGTTGGTTTGTAGGGGGTTTCTATTTTACTTGAATTGTATACACACCACAGTTTCCAAATATGTCTTACTCTATTTGAGGTACTTCATAGTTCTTGTGATAAGATGTTGAACAATTATTGTGATCAGTTTCAATTCTATATTGTTGACAAGGACTGGTTGGGGTAGGAAATGAAAAAAATCACAAAGAAAAAATATATCTTAATTTTTGTAAGAAAAATTCTAATTTGGGCCTCTAAGGCAACTGATCATTTAACTTTTTCTGATAAGAAAATTGTATTTAAACAAGACAATTACATATTTCCAACAAAAATTTATAAAAATAATTTTATTTACTCCTTTTAAGTAATTAAATTTAAAATGCTAAAATTTTTAAACAATATATTTCCTTCTCTGTCCATCTTTTTTATAACATTTACTATATTTTACAATGTCATACTTTGATTAACATACACATTTCTATAGTAAGCAACCTTTCAATCAACAACTGCAGTTTCTATAGATTTTTTTATTGAATTTGTCTCGACAGGGAGAGAGAGAATATGGAAATTCAACTCGGTACCTAAGCGTTCTGATTGAATTTCTAGTCTTGCTACGCTTGGCTAGAACTATCAATCTCAACAGTCAATCTACCCCTTTTTTCCTTTCAACAATAAAAATAACTATTTCCTCTTCAGTGGATTTGAATAAAAGTTCATTTCAAATTTCGAAAGTATTTATTTCAATGTCAAATTCCTCATAATTTAAACATAATCAAACTCATGAATTTGAAGTGTAGTACGTGATAAAGTCAATTTTAGTATTCAGAAGAATAAAGTCATCATATTTTTAATAAATCTTATTCTAACAAAAAATTCATATGTATATATTGTATAGCCCTAGTATCAATAAATTTGAATGTAGTAGATTAGGCGAAACTTTTGAAATGCGACAACCATGTAAGAATTGCGCTCATTCTCAAACTCGTCGTTTGCGCAGAGCTGGGATGCGAGCTCTTGACGATGCGTATTGAAAATTCAAGCCAGAATTTGGCTGGAGTAGAAGTACTGTATATGCTTTACTGTGACTGTACTGATAATGCTGCGTAATTTCTCGGTTTGTCCCTCACCCTCAAACGCTTCGACGGACAGACTGTCAATTTGTAGGTAGCAAGTAGCAACCAACAACCAATCACAATGCAGGCGACTGAATGTGAAGGTCAAAATAACATAGTAAACCATAAAATATATATTTTTTTAATATACTAGTATATTCTCCAGATTTCTCTCAGTGCGGAACAAGTTATAAAGGCGTGCAGTAAGCTAAAAAATAAACTCACTTCAGGAGTTGATCAAATTCCGAGTTTTTTTGCGAAAGATTGCCGTATAGTTTTAGCTGAACCTCTTTCTTATCTATTCAATCTTGTCATATCATCCAATATTTTTCCAAACCTTTGTAAAGTTGCCCGAATATGTCCTGTTCTGAAAAAAAGAGACCCTTCCATATTAAATAACTATCGTCCAATATCTATCTAGAAATCGTCATTTACGATGCAATTTATGCCTCAACCAGAAACTTGATATCGACACATCAGTACGGTTTCATGAGCAACAGATCATGTGTCACCAATTTAGCTTGTTTTTCCCACATTGTCACCAATTCCCTTGATAAACTTAGGCAAGTCTATGTTATATACAACGATTTTCAAAAAGCATTCGACCAAATTTATCACTCAGTCCTACTAGAGAAACTGCGAACTTTTGGCTTCTCATCAAATCTAATACTACTATTCAAATCGTATTTGAGTAATCGCAAACCATTCGTTGAATATGAAAACTTCAATTCTCGTTTCCTTGTTCCCACGTCAGGCATACCAGAAGGGTCCAATCTTGGACCACTTCTGTTTGTTTATTATATTAATGACCTAATTACCTCATTAGCTTGTCAAAAGCTTGTTTTTGCAGACGACCTAAAAATCTATTCGGTAATAACTTCCCTTCATGACTGCTTAGTATTTGTTGAGATGCAATGATTATAAACATTCTGTATGTTGAAATATATTTTACATGTCAATGTCAGTATAAAAAAAAAAACTAAGTGATTCAGTTATATAATAAACAAAGTTGAACAAGACTATTCATTCAAATTATTTCTTCGAGTAATACCAATTCAATAGGTTATGGGCCCAGAATTGAATGAATAGGTTGCAATAAACTGCTCGTAGTCAATTTCGTAAAGTACTGTAAGAAAATAATGGAACAGGTCAGTGCTATAAAATTAAAGGGAAAATCGAAAGTGAATGTCTGGAAGTTTCAAATCAAAATAGCTCTTGCTTCCAAAGGATATATAGATATCGTCGAGAGTGAATCAAAACCAAGAATCAGACCAGAAAATGAGAGAGCTACATACCAAAAGGAAATGAAGGAGTGGACCCAGAAAGACAATAAGGCGAAAGAGATTATAGTTACCAGAATAGAAGAAAATCCTATGAGCCATTTGTTGACCTGTGAAACATCCCATCAAATGTGGAACAAGCTAATGACAGTATATGAACAAAAATCAGAAGTGAGCTTGCATGTTCTCCAGCACAAGTTCTTTAATTATAAATATGAAGGCGAAGGAATGTCTGTTCACGTCTCAAAATTGGAAGAATTGGTTAATCAGTTGAATCAGGCCGGTGAAACCATATCTGATCAAATGCTAATGACAAAAGTACTCATGTCTTTACCATCTGAATTCAAACATTTCATTTCCGCCTGGAAGTCTGTTCCTTCACCGACTCAAACAGTGAATGATTTGATTTCAAGACTTATGATCGAGGAGGAGAGAATGAAGAATGAACAGTCAAGAGAAACTTCAGATGAATTATGTGCATTAACATTGAAGCGAATTGGGTTCAAGAAATGTGAAATCTGTGGACGAATAGGACACCCTAAAGTTCAGTGTTTCAAAAATAAAAATCAAAATAATCCAGTTTGCCATTTCTGCAAGAAACCAGGCCATTTTATAAAACAATGTAGATTTCGAATCAGCAAAGAAAATAACGAAAACCATGATTGGAGAAACGCTTTCATTAATATGGCCCTGTACAACAATGAAACCTTATCTGACGATTGTTGGTATCTTGACAGCGGTGCGAGTGAACATATGACGTGGCATGAAAAATGGTTCGCAAATATCAAATCATCCCAAAAATGCGTTAAAATTGGAGATGGATCTTTATTGGAGGCTGTTGGTGACATTCCTGTCATTTCATACGTCGGTTCAAATTCCATTCCCATGATGTTGAAGAATGTTTTGCTTGTACCTAAATTGAGAATGAACCTTTTTTCTGTTAGTACTGCTTTGGACAAGGGGTTTTCAATCATCGGTGAGTCAAATATATGCAATTTCAAGAAAAATGGGAAGATATTTGCTACAGCTGAATGGAAAAATCTTCAGAATGAATATAATTGTTGACGTTGAGATTGCCAATCCAAGTATTCAATTCAAAGATTCCTTAAAATGCTGGCACGAAAAGTTAGTCCACCAAAACATGTACCAAGTAAAATCAGTATTGAAGAAGTTCCACATAAATTTCAATAGTTCAGAAGATTACTTTTGCGAGAAATGTTTGGAAGGGAAGCAACACAGATTACCTTTCGGGACAAGCACTACAAAGACGAGTGAAACCTGTGAACTCATCCATATAGATTTATGCGGGCCCATAGAGGTGAATAGTATTGGTGGCTCAAAATACTTCCTTTTGTTAAAAGATGACTACTCCCACTACAAAACAGTGTATTTTATCAAAAGTAAGAGTGAAGTTTGAAAAACTGAGACTTTTCTTATCATCTGTTGAAAATGACACTGGCCATAAAGTTAAAACAATTAGAACTGACAATGGGACAGAAGTTGTTAATTTCGAGGTCAGGAAGCTTCTTGAAAGCCATGGAATCCGTCATCAGGAAACTGTTCATTTCACTCCCGAACAAAAAAGAGATTTTCGTACAATCGTGGAGTCAGCAAGAACGATGCTCAGAGCAAAGAATATGCACAAAATATTTTAGGCTGAAGCAGTTAACACCGCTGTGCATATTTTGAATCGAAGTGGAAACAGTTCAGTTAAAGGAAAAAGTCCATTTGACTTGTGGTTTGGTCGAGAGGCTGACATCAGTAATCTTCAAATATTCGGCACTGAAGTTTTCGTACATGTACCCAAACAGAAACGACAAAAATGGGATTCGAAAAGTGAAAAAGGGATATTTGTTGGATATGAAGAAAATAGTAAAGCATTCAGGATATATTTGCAACAACAAAGGAAAATATCGATTGCTCGTGATGTTATATTCAAACCAGAAAATAGTTGCCATACTCCTATTTTTGAAAAAACAGAAACTGAAGAGATTTTTCATCCATCCCATAATGAGTTGCAATTTTCCAGTCCAGATGAAGCAGAAGTACAAATCGTCAATGAGACCGAGAAAGAGATAGGAGCCAAATTTGAAATTGAGCCAGAACCATACCAACTTCGTGACCGTGGAAAAATAAAAATAACTTCAAGATATGAAAATCAAGAAACATGTATTGCGAGCATTACTGAACCTGAAGATTGCTTAACATACGAAGAAGCCATCAACGGGCCACATTGTTCTGCATGGAAAGAGGCAATCGAAAATGAATTTGAAGCACTAAGAAAGAACAACACATGGTCAGAATCAGATTCACCAGAAGATAAGTAATCCATCGATACAAAGTGGGTCTTTAAAGTGAAGAAAAACGAAAAAGGAGAACCATTGCAGTACAAAGCACGTTTAGTAGCCCAAGGATTTCAAAAAAAAGATTTTGATTTTTCTGATGTTTACTCACCAGTCGCCAAGCTCACAACACTTCGAATATTCCTTGCAGTAGCGAATCAGTTGAATCTCACTGTTTATCAGATGGATGTGAAGAGTGCTTTTTTATACGGCGATATCAAAGAAGAAGTCTTCATGTTGAAACCAAAAGGAATGGATCAAGATGGAAGAGTGCTAAAACTCAATAAATCTTTATATGGGTTAAAGAAATCTCCGAAAAATTGGAACGAAAAATTCAATGATTTTTGCCGATCGGCATGTGATTATTGCCTTTATTCCTATTCCAAAGGTGAACAAAAATTGTATCATCTGTTATATGTAGACGATGTAGTCATTTTCGGAAATGATGAAAACCTGATCAACGAGCTTAAGGAAAATTTGAAGATGTTCTTCGAAATGAAAGATTTGGGAAAAGTGTCAAATTACCTAGGAATCAATGTCGAACAAAAACCTGTCGGAATAGAGCTGAGTCAAAGTAATTATCTAAAAAATGTTTTGGGACGTTTTGGAATGGAAAACTGTAAAGAAGTTTCGACACCTTTGGATCCAAACACAAAAATTTCGTCAGAAGCAACAAATAATAAACATCTTGAAACCCGATGCAGACAGTTAATAGGCTGCAGTGCAAGGAACTCGACCTGATCTTTGCGCAGAGCCAACGAGGACCTTTGGAAAGCATTAAAAAGAGTTCTGAGGTATATAAAGGGAACTCTTCACATGAAGCTCATTTACAAAAGAGACGAAAACGCTGTTTTGCTTCAAGGATATGCCGATGCCGATTGGGCCGGCGATTCAATTGATCGGAAATCAACTTCAGGGTACATCTTCAAAGTATTCGGAGCAACAGTTTCCTGGGCTTCAAGAAATCAGCAGACCGTCGCTATTTCTTCTACTGAGGCAGAATATGTCTCTCTCTGCCTTTCGACAAGTGAGGCGTGTTGGATACAGAATGTTTTAGAAGATCTAAACCAAACAAGTCAGGATCCTGTGGTAATATTTGAAGACAATCAGTCAGCCATAAGAGTCGCTAAGAATCCCGAGAGTTGTTCAAGATTGAAGCACGTGGATATCAAATACCATTTTATCCGTGAGAAAATATCTACAGGAAGAATCGATGTGCAGTATTTATTATCGGAAGATCAGGTTGCAGATATATTCACAAAACCAACCAAGAAGACTGTTTTCGAGAGATTGCGATCAAAATTAGGAATTGTTTGATATTTATTTTATTTGTTTTATTAGTTCCAGTAATTTTTATATTCATTGAGGGGAGGTGTTGAGATGCAATGATTATAAACATTCTGTATGTTGAAATATATTTTACATGTCAATGTCAGTATAAAAAAAAGAAAATAAGTGATTCAGTTGTACAATAAACAAAGTTGAACAAGACTATTCATTCAAATTATTTCTTCGAGTAATACCATTCCAATAGTATTGCATTCTGATTTGAATCGAATTATTTTGTGGTGTGATGAAAACAAATTGGGCCTTAATGTTGATAAATGTTTTGTTATGACATATTCCAGATGCAAAAACCCGGTAAATTTCAGTTATTCTATCGATCTAAACGTATTGGAACGACGTACTGAGATTAAAGACCTAGGAGTTATAATTGATCAGAAGTTTTCATTCATTCCACATATCAACCAAGCGGTGTCAAGTGCCCTCAAAGTTCTCGGTTTCGTTATCAGAAATTCTCATGGTTTCGAAGAGAAGGTTCCTAATATTCTTAGTATTTCGTGAAGACATTAACTATCCTGATAGATTTGATATTATCTCTCTGTCGAACAGGCGAATTATCGCTGCTGTTTCATTTCTTTACAAATTAATTCATAACAACATCGATTGTCCATATCTCTTGCATGAAATCAAGTGGTTTGTGCCCCACTTAGAGTCCAGACGCATTGTAACATTTCATGTCAGTAATTCACGTACCAATATCACTCTTCAGAGCCCTATAACTATTATGTGCCAAAACTTCAATCGTATTTCTGGATTATGCGATATTAATTTCGACTCATTAAAATCGATAACCACATTATTACTGAATGAATTGTCTGATCACTGACTTGTATTTTTAGCTTAAGTATTGTGAGGTAAAAGTTTGGGTATTCACTGTCTTGTAGTAGAGGCTGGAATCAGTTTTCGCCCCTTTGTCTACCGCATCATTGTTCCCTCATTTGTCGGTGTATGCCATACCTTTCACTTGTCTGTCTCTGTGTAACATATTTCAATACGTATTTTTTGTTTTTTATTTGTCCGTCTATATTTCATCTTCATATAAATGTTGATAATGTTCCAATATTTTTTCTTCACCATTGATTATGTAACACTATGTAATTTTTGTATTTTCCTACAAGTGGGTTTGTGTATCTGTTGGAAATAAATGGCTTATTATTATTATTATTATTATTACAAACAAACTTAACCTAAATACTGAAATATTATAAGATATTTCATCATTAATATTGTTTTCATGTACATATTTCCGTTTAATATTTATATTTCACATACATGGAACATTCTTTTTCAAAATTTTTTCTCTCTCATTTGGTAAACTATTGAAGAGTTCTAATCCTTTATTGAATAAGTCATCAGATTTTGAATTGATGTAGAAATTGTTTGCCGTTCTACTTCTTAAATCGTGTGAATAGACTTTCAGCATTTTTGCCTGTTGGTTTCAAATGCTTATCAAATGTTTGTAGTTAAAATTATTGGGGTTCCCAGTGAAATTATCTGAGGGACACGAGTTATGTCGTAGGATGATTTCGTTTGTATCAGCTCATGTAGTGGGTACAATGTGTGTAAAATCAAGATGAATAAAAAAAAAAAACTCCACAACGATCATAACTGATTCTCTTCTATTCTGCACTCAATGATCGTACCATGAGACGACACAACAGGAGCGCATATGTGTGAATGCATGGGCTGTCTTCATACAATTCCATACTTCAGTGATTTTTCTATGGAGGTTGTCGTACAAAAAATTGTTTAAATCATCTCGGAGAGCTCTCAAATTTAACAGGTGGCAGTTCACCTTGTAAAATCAACCGTTATAGAGATGAATATTTAGGTACATCAGAATATTTGAATTCTTGTACTTAAAGTAGCAATGCTGAACTTCAATTTCTGAGAAGCACAGGGGACTCATAATTATCGCTATCTTTTATTTTTCTCCGTTTCTTGTATAAAAATGGATTAATACACTTGAGAATTGAATAAAAATCACTCCTATAGATATATTGTTTCAATAACGATCTGATCAAGTTTGATCAACTCCCAAAAATTGGGAAAAAGAATCGACATCGTCATTAAAAACCAGAAAATGGTGGTGGCTGATTACTACGGGTAAAACCTAGAGAAAATTTGTTTTATAATGTAAATAATGGAAACCACATTCTCATATCTCATCACGTACTTCAAATTTGAATATGATTTGAATTTACGTGATCGTCACCAAAGGAAATTTCCTTCAATTAATTCTATTAATTCATAAATCAAACCACAAATGTGTCCTAGTCCTCGTCAATGCCTAGTGAAGTGATGCGAAATGATATTTCACTTTCACTTTTTTATTCATTGTTTTGAACATGTAGTTGTGACATATACAGGGTGTCCTGAAACTATGATGCCAAATTGAAACAGAAGATTCTCCTCGAAAAATAAAAATGAGTTTCCTAATATTTTTTTTCTCAAATGTCGTTCATTGCAGAGATACAGGGTGTTGAATATGAAAAATTACAACTAATTTTTATTCATAACTTTCACAGTTCAGAAAATTTTTCAAAAAGAATTGAAGTAATGTTTGTGTTCAATAGGTGCTTCATTTTGAAAAAGAAACCACATTTTCAGTTGTTACCAGTGGCGTACAAGAAGGGCATCATGGTCCCTTTTCTCTCCTATTTTTTACGCCACTGGTGAAATCAGAAAATTTAATAATATTTTGCATTCCTCTTTCAATTTTGAGTAATAACGGTATACTTGTTGGATTCCAGAAAAATCAACCGTTTTCAAGATAATTGCGCTTTTATGAATACACACATAACTATAGTAATGAAAAAAATGTTCGGCTGAAGTAAATTTTACAATCCTAATTACTGGTTAAACTTAAAACTGGATATTTTATCAAAAAAATTAATGACATTTCAACATGCATTTCTCTTGCAGAGGTACAGGGTGTTGAATCTGAAAAATAAAAAGGCATTTTTCTCGCCACTTTCATAGTTACAAAAAAAAAACAATTAAATTTTAAAGTGTAATTTTTTTTGGTTGAATATCAAGATGATATTTAGACCAGTAATTGGGATTGTAAAATTAATTTCTGCGGAACAAATTTTTCATTACTAGTAAGTATGTTTGTATTCATATAAGCGCAATTATCTTGAAAACGATTAGTTTTTCCGGATTTTTTACCGAAAATTGAATGAGGAATGCAAAAAATGCATAATTTTTCTGATTTTACCAGTGGCGTAAAAAATAGGGGAGAACAGGTACCCTGATGCCCTTCTTGTACGCCACTGGTAACAACTGAAAATGCGTTTCCTTTTTCAAAATGAAGTACCTATTGAACACAAACATTCTGTCAAATTTTATTGAAAAATTTTAGAAAATGAGGAAGTTATGAATAAAAATTATTTTTTATTTTTCATATTCAACACCCTGTATCTTTGCAACGAACGACATTTGAGAAAAGAAGTATTAGGAAAGTCCCATTTATTTTTCAAGGGAAATGTTCTGTTTCAATTTGGCACCATTGTTTCGGGACACCCTGTATATATATATATATATATTCCTAATATATATATATATATATTCTTAATATATATAAATGACGTGTCACGTTGTTTGTCCGCTATAGACTCCCAAACTACTTAACCGATTTCAATCGAATTTGCACACCGTGTGCAGTTCCATCTAACTTAACAGATAGCATAGCTCACATCTCAATTTATAGCCGCAATATTATTTTATTGCAAATTATTTGTTGATGGCGAGAGAGTGAGACAGAACATATTACACGTTCTCGGTCTCCTCTTTGTGCGATGCTTCGTAGTTTCCACACTATCGTCTACTAAGCATTATTTGTTTATTATTCGACAGTCACAATTATCTGTCAGTCCCAAACGATTCTAACAGATGGCGGTATCTGCTGACTGGATTGAGTAAGTATTCTAACAGATGGCGCAGTGTTAAAAGTACTAACGTTTCACATAAGTTACAATTTAATGGCATAACCACCACGTGTTGCTGAGGCTAAAGTATAACTTAAATTTATTTCGTAGCAAACGCAATACAGTGAAGTTCAATTGTACTTACGTTCTTGATTTTTGGTTACCATAGCCGGCCACGTGTTATTTAGACTGAATTATAAATTGAATTCATATTATAGTAAAAGTAATACAGTTGAATCCTTCTTGCTTTTTAATTAGTAGTGCTTCATTATTTAACAATCTTTAATTAAAGTATATACATGTAAGTATTACCACGTAGTTATATTATTATATATTTGGTATACATCAAATCACGATGTACGATATATGTATTTTGA
Source organism: Chrysolina americana (assembly GCA_958502065.1). NCBI lineage: Eukaryota > Metazoa > Arthropoda > Insecta > Coleoptera > Chrysomelidae > Chrysolina > Chrysolina americana. Next base: position 63,053,313 of record OY293415.1, on the reverse strand, counting down.
TGATTATGAGGTACTCAAGGCTCCAGAATCAATATCAACGGTAGTAGAAAATTAATGATGGCGGTCGCCATGTATTTTAACAGATGGCATCTGTGTACAAAAGCATGGTTGTCCCCATGACTGGTGTTCTCCTACCGTTTCCCTTGAATAATTTACTACTATGTAATATAATAAGAACCTTAGCCACAGCAACGCGTGGCCGGGTCTGCTAGTATATATATATATATATATATATATAGGTTTCCGCGGTCAGATATTTGAAAACTAAAAGTTCGGGTTGAACCGCGTCTAGAATTTGTTGAAATTCGACGTTTCGGCTCCGATTTTGGAGCCATTTTCAAGAACTGAAATAGAAAGGAAATTAATGAAAGGTTAAAACGTAATTCTACGCTGAGGTCTCAATCTGCCTACTCCTCAGGTATAATTACGTTAGGTTTTTGTGACTTGACGTCGGGGTCTCAATCTGCCTACTCCCCATGTCTCGTCACTGGTTCTCTCTAAGGTCTCAATCTGCCTACTCCATCGAGAGAACCATCAGTTCATATATATATATATATATATATATATATATATATATATATATATATATATATATATATATATATATATATATATATATATATATACAGGCCGTTTCTTTTATCATGTGGTAACATTGCTATATTCCAAACCGTAATAGATACAAAGAAACGGCCTGTATATATGGTTTTTCCTTCTTCACTTCTCTTCATAATTTTAACTTCAGCTGATGTAATTTAATCGATGGTTATCACTACTGTACTTTCACCTGATTGATTGTGATAATACATTGTGGAGATGTACAGGTTGATTACTTAGGTTTCAGACGTTCATAATGGGTTTAGGATGTTTGGTTTCTTCGAATTTCTCAAAATTCAATTGCTTTATCCGAAATCGTCTGCAGGTAAATACTGACAAGTTTATATGCTACGGGCTGTTGATGTGGTGTCATTAAGGTGTAACTATGGCAGTGTTATGGCGCTTTTAATTTCGTGCTTTTATTTTTTTCACCATATCGTCCAGAAGTGGTCTCCATACGTTTTTAGTTTTCATGCTCAGCTGACTGAAAAGACCATTGGCCTCGTTATACGCGGTTTCTATGAATTTTTGTTTGAACCAATGTTCTCATATATGGATAACACTAGCCCCGACCCAAAACATTTGTTGGTGATGGGAGAAAGAAAACCCACATAGGACGATATTTCAACTTCTGCTCCAATTACCCAAATTCTACAATGAGGAGGATCGTAAGAATATTGGTGGAAAGAGTGATGCTTATTCGCAATAACCAGGAGTCAATGGATGCGGAGATAAACTGTATCAGAAAGGACCTACGTCAAAATGGATACTCTGAGAAAATCCTAGGAGAAGTACAGAAACAACTCGAAAGGATGAATTCTTTCGAAGAACGACGACAAAATCCATTTATCATCCTTCCATACCTCAGGAATATATCCGAAAAAATCTGAAGGATCGGAGAGCTGCTTTCAATCCAGCAGTACCATACGAAGCTTTCTCACCAAGACGAAACCGGGAAATACAGTAGAATCCAGATAAACTTCATCTACGAGGACCCATGTGAATGTGGAGATTCTTACATCTGAGGGAATAAGAGGCCATTATTCGTAAAAATTATCGAACACAAAAAGTGGACTCAGCGGAGATATATCTGAATCAGGAATTGCTGACCATTCCTGGACTGAGCATCAACGAATCATTTGGGACGAGGCTGGTGTTTTTCATAGAGACTCTTGTCTATGGAAGATCAGTATTATTAATCAGTCAGTATGATTATTATGGAACTCTTGTCTAATGTTTGTGTTGTTATTGGTTACAAAATTGAAATGGAATTATTACATACATCTAAAAAGAAAATAATGGAAGATTTTATACCTGACGAGGAAATAATTCTAGTTTCCTTGGTGAAGAAATATAAAGAAATAGTGGAATCGAAAAAAATAGATGCTGTTACAAATTCTGAGAAATTAAAACTTGGCAAACTTTTGCTGATGAATACGTGGATATTTGTGATGAATTTAAATGTTATGACCCTAGGAAGAAAAAACTAATGATGAAAAAAACATCCAGAAAGGAATTTGCGGATAAAAAAAAGTAAAGCAATCGATCAGCCGTACTCGAGGAGGCCCAGTTGAAGTTTCTGTGGAAATAAGTGATACATAATGCAATAAGTGTTAGAATCAACTATTTGATACTCTCATGTATGTTGATGTGTTTCCCTGTATTAGTTAGTAATATTTGAAGTTTTTATATGTCAAATAATTATAATGTTATTTTTCCGTAATACATTTTCAACTAAACCTGGCCTTGTTTCTACCCAACTGCTAATAATATTAACAATAAATAGTATGTTAGGAGATCATTTAACAGAACGCACATCAAAATATGATGCTGACCATGATTACGAGTATCACCATTGGCTACAAGAAGAGGAAAATGATACTTCAACTGATGGAGGAGATCATGCCACAGAATTTGATACTTGACACTTTTCAGAATCAGAATTTCTAGTTCCTATAATTTTGGCATTGAAATACAATGGTTATTTTATATTATTCAGCGAGCATTATTTTCAACTGGATTATCTGGCAAAAAGGTATAATTTTTATGGGAATTTTAGAAGAGTAATCTTCAATGAAGTTTTTTTGCGTCTATTTCAGCTGACTGGCATAACTATTCACCTGCGAAATTACGGCAGTTGAAATTACTAAAAAAAAAGCAATTCAAATATTCAACGAAAAATATTTTCTTGAGCTCTGTCCAAAAGTGAAATAGTCCGAAGCTAACGAAGTCCTTTTGGAAAATACACAGGATTGAGTTTCATGAAAGATGAACTTGAACAATGAGAATCCAGGAAGAAGAATGGGAACTGAAACGACAACATATGATAGAATTGCATGAACAAACATTGAAATATAATAAGTAAGTAATATATTATAATCCATTTTTTTTTCAACCATAATCTTCACTCATCTGTGATCATATTTATGTATTTGGAAATAATTTATCCATACAGATTTAAAATCCACTTACTTGACTAAATAACAATACACAAAATAATTCATTCAATAGTCATAGAGGGTAGGAAAAAAAATTTAAATCTTTATGAATTGAATTGACGTTTCCAAACACCAAAACATCCTTCAATAGGATTTCTTGTTCTAAATTTCCATAAAGACCATTTACCAGATTCAATTTCAATGTGGAATTGTGGAGACTTTGTTTTATTTCCGTTAACCAGCTGTCATCCCCCTACGAACGACAGCCCTCAAAAGTCTAAACTTGTGCGAGCTAAGGATTAACGTGGTGTTACCTTTTAACGTGCGATTCCTAGCACGAGATCAGTGGCCATGCTGGGAATCGAACACACGTCCCTCTGACTGATAGACTAGCGCTCTACCATCATGACAACTGCGGCCCATTTGAGTTGAACTTGAACATTAATAGAAAAATGTCCTTTAGAATTTCCATATATTTCTGCATTATTTTGTCCCGGTGATTGTATCTAGATATGGGTGTATTCGAGAGCTCCTATGCATTTTGGGAATCTAGCGATTCTGTAGAATGCAATAAATTTTTCTTTCCATTCCTATAAAATCCGGCCAATGTATCAGATAATTTGTGGATTGTCCGGCATTGAGTTGATTTGTCTACCCCCAAAAAATCTCCTACTATACACTCATCATCCTTTCAGTGCCATAAAAACGGAGTGTCATTAGAACCATTCCTCCTGGTTATTGGAAATTAGGCCCACTTTTTTTCGAACAACTTGTTTTGGAAGACGAAATCGATGCAAAAACTTCGTATCTGTCCATTTTTCGAAATAACATTGGCGTTTGCGGAAAACTGGCATTTTTCTAATTGGAGCAATAATAATATTTGTTGATTTCGTGAAATAACAATACAATAGTTTCTGGGTTAATACAAAACTCCAATTTCACAACACAACAATTTGAGTTTAGAATTCTCAAATTATTATCATAAAACAACACAAAGGAAAAATCAACTTGACCACTGTAGTTAAATGAAAATCTCGCATTGAACAACCGGCCCTAAGGCGATGGACGTCCGAAACCAAAGTAATCATCATTTTTGTAAACTTTAAAATTGGAGAATGAATCATAACTGAAATATTTTTGCAAAATTTTACCTAAATGATGTTTTCCTTGATGTGCTATAGCGAAACATAGGTAGTTGGAATATTGAATGGGTCAGGAATGGAATCATCACCCGGTATTTGGTACAAATCATTATCTGACTACTGTTGTCACGGTTGAATAGTAACAAATTCATATTCATTTTGTTTCAACAATGAAAATATCCCCAAGATAAAAGGATTTAAATAATTGTAAATATTATTTTATACCTATCTGGTGTTTTTTGGTGAGTAAACCATTCCAAAATCTGAAAGTATTTGATATTAATTATATGTATTTTTTAGTTGAACGAATTATTAATAGTGACAGGTTTGTCAATTAAATCTGAAAACTCAATTTCGTATTATTAGAACGAACACGACCCTGAAAAGAACTGATTTATTGGTTCTGTATCAGTGCCTGAATTAATTATTTCATATTTTTTACCTTTGAGAGTTTTCGTAGATATAATGGGTCAGGAAACGTATAAATTATCGTTTCTCACTATATTTTATCGGATTCAAGTAATTCATTCTATTTCTACACATTATCTCGGTTGAATCGGGTAGAGGACTCCTTCGGAATTTTATTAATTCATGGCAAGAGATTATGATATCAAACGTATTTACCACAACGGAAGTATGATGCTTAATCCACCACTGTTCCAACCGATGTGTTCAATATAAAATAACCAAACATAGTCCCAAATCGTTCACTTACAAATGATATTCAGTTATCACTGCGAAAAATATTGATCAAAAATAATTATGAAAGTGTTCATGTGCGTGTTGGTAACCCTTCAGTCCTGTTGGTTGGGTATGGCTTTTGCGAAAGATATGTTCGAAGGGGATCAGTGTCAAGTTATCGGAAAAAGAGGTGAATGCAGAAAAGTACACGAATGTCCATTCGTAATAAGAGCCATTCATAAGCAGTCCAATCTGGTTAAACTGTGTGGATTCGATGGTTTCACTGCAATTGTTTGTTGTCCATCTCAGGCTAAGAAACCCCCCAAACCGGCTGGATTTCCAAATGGAAACAAGATGTTGACACGTTTCATGGAACAGCGACGGTCTGAGATGGCTTGTGAGAGATTCTCGAAGGGATTGCCAAAGAGAAGTATTGTAGATATCAACATCCGAGGTGGAAAGGACGCTGCGATGAACGAATTTCCACACATGGTGGCCCTGGGATATAAAAGAGGGGATGAGATCAGTTGGGACTGTGGGGCGACCCTAATCAACGAACGTTTTCTCCTTACTGCGGCTCATTGTTACACATATACTATACAACCTACCATAGCCCGTTTAGGTGTAACATTATTGAACCAGACATCTCCAAGGGATATTCTCTTGAAGAAGAAGACACTTCATCCTTCATACGATAAAGAAACGAAACACCATGATATCGCAATAGTGGAACTCTCTGAAGCTATCCGTATATCCAAAAAAATACGCCCCGCATGCTTGTACTCAGTAGACGACGACCCGACTGAACTAATCGTTACTGGATGGGGATTCACCGGAGAGGGTATGAGTAACCACCTGCAGAAAGCAAAACTACAGACCATGCCCGTGAGTTCCTGTAACGAGATATACATGAGGAGAAGCTTTGGGATCAAAACAATCACAACCAAACAAATATGTGCAGGAACACAGCCTAACATAGATTCGTGTTGGGCCGATTCTGGAGGGCCTCTGCAAATATCACATGGAAATGGAATGTACTCGGTTGTAGGTGTCATTTCTTATGGCTATGGGTGTGGTGGAAATGCTCCTAGTATCTACACCAGAGTGTCTCAATATTTAGACTGGATCGAAAACATAGTTTGGAAATGAGTACGAAATTATGGAGTCAGGCCGCATATTTTTTCGATACCGTATGATTTTCTTATTGCAATGAGTTAGTGACTGAACTTTCGAATATACCGAATTGAAATGTGATAACTATAATAATTACTTGATTATTATGAGCTTTAGAATAGGGAATTGAGAATTATATTTTCATAGTTGAATCACCCCCCTGAATATAATTGTTATGATCATTCACATTAAACTTGATGTTTTGTGAAAATTATATTTCTATGAATCTTAAAAGGTGGTTTTATTTCATAAATATTAATGAAAAATCAGTTCTTTGATAGATAAATGGATAGAAGAGATATTTTTTGTTTTGTACTGTGGGATTTACTCTGACCAGTATTGTTCGAATGCGGCACATCAAAGAGGAATTTTAATAGGCCAACAGAGTAATTCATAACTTCCTATATGAAATTCAAATATTTTTAACTATCGATACATATTATTATCAATATCCGTTTTTTATAGAAACAAAAACTTATGAAGAAGAAAGTGAGGGTGCAAGCAAATCGATAAGGTAAAGTACTGAAATTCCAAAAAAAAAATTGTAACTGAAGAAAGGGCAGTCGTCTATCATTACAAACTACCGTCCGATCTCTCTGATTACTCCTACATTAAATAAATCTTTCAATAGAACACCAGTTTCAAAATTTGAATAGCCATTTGAATATTTGTACATGAATAAAAATCAAATACTATAGAAAAACCAAATGATGAAAAAGCAAATTGTCAGCTGTACCTGTTTTCCAACTCGATGATGACAATAAATATTGTATATGAGTAGAAAGGTCATTACATCTCTCACTAAAATTGAAAATGAAAAAAAAATCATTCAATAAATATGAAATGTTGAAGGCTTGACAAAGATAACTTACATTTTTGGTAAATCTGATATCAAAATCCATCCACAATCCTAGATTTTAGCTTTCTTCAGCTATAAGCAATATTTCATTTCTGAATTTTATTCTCATATCTTCACATACTCTTTCGATTTTGTTTTAGAACCGATTAACATGATCTGAGACTTTTTAAACGTAAGTTATGGGAATTATCGGCGTAGTGATAGTTTTTGCATATTCTATAATTCCAAAAAACTCAGAAATATAAAGAGAAAAAAAGAAGTGGTCTCATGGTAGATCTCTGGGGGACACTGTTACCAACCAATAGTGGATTACGCACAATAACATTCAATAAATGGCGTTAGGTGCGGTTGGAAAGATAATTGCGTATACATTCTGCATAAGAAAATTCAAAGAGGTTGAGTTTGAGACAAAATAGGAAATGCATCAAAGGCCTTGTTGTAGTTCAATTAAATCATACAGGATAGTTCGCTGTTTTCCGCAGCTTTGAAAATATCATCCGTGATTGAGAATATAGAGCGGTAGTAGTGCTATGATCTGTCCGAAAGCATGTATGTGATTTGCCCCTCAATGGGAGAATTATATTTAGCCAAAGTGCGTGTTTCCATTTCGATGGTCAAGTGCTCATGTTAATTGCAGTACTGAAAATTAAAGTTATGTGTTCGATTAAATGGAACTGTATCAAATCAATCATTCTAAGGGAAATGTCGTCAGTTACAATTGCCTTACTTTCCATAGACATACCGGGTGGCTACGGAAGTATTGCCTACGGAATATCTCAGTTATTGTATGAAGTAGGTTTGTGAAATTTGGAGCGTCGATATAATGACATAAGAGCTAGAATTTGAGCATATTGACATGTCGAAGGTAACTTCCGGTCTGACCTTAAGTAACATCAACTTTCTTATTTTAAATAGAACCCCTATTTTTTTTTCTTTTCGCTTTATTCAGCATTCAATTCCCTTTCTAATGACATATCACAAGTTGGTATCTAACCAGAAACTAGATCAGAAAAAAATTATTATTGAAATTCACCGAGTAGGCCGTGGAAGCAAAATGAAAGCCAAAAATTGAAAAGTTGGCTATGGAAACCATACATCACTTGATAACAGTTGCTACTACTGGGTTATTTTATTTTCATTCGTCGGCGTTATAAAAAGCCGCCAAAAAAAATATTGGAAAAATTGGGAAAAAAACAATACTCTGTAGGTCCATAACTTAAATAGGAACATACAACTTTTTCTTGCCTGTACTATTCAGCATAACCATTCCTTTCTAATGATATGATAGAAAGTAATTTTTTGAAATGAAAAACCAAAAAATCCAATTATTATTATTCAAATAACAAAAAAAACAGATTTATCGAAAAAAAACAAAATCAAATTGATAGGATTAAAGATAAAATAAATTCAAAACAAATATTCGAAATGCATTCCCTCAGCGTCAATACATTTATTGACTCTGGTGATATTTTCATGTAAAACGTTTCCCAACATTTGGGGCGTGATATCTTGGAAAGCTCTACGAATATTTACTTCTAGCTCATGTAGAGTTGTAGGCTGTGTGGAATACACCCTATTTTTAAGATGCCCCCATAGAAAAAAGTCGCACGGAGTAAGATCAGGTGACCTTGGTGGCCACCTGACTGGACCATGGGTTGTTATAAGTCTCTCTTGAAAGCGATTTTGAAGATAATTTCTCGCTATTCTCGAATTATGCGGGGGGGCGCAATCTTGCTGGAAGTACATTCTCTCAGTTATTTCCGCTGGTAGGTTGTTAATGAATTCCGAAATTTCTTTCGTTAAAAAATTAAAGTATCTCTCTCCGGTTAGTTGGCCTTGAAAAAGAATGGGGCCAACAATATGAGTTCCAACTATTCCTGCCCAAACATTCACACCAAATCTCTCCTGGAAGCCACCTTGTCGAAACCGGTGCTCGTTTTCTATCGCCCAGTACCTGAAACAAAAGACCGTTCACACTTTTAGCACTTTACACTTCGACTATCGACAATAATCCAAATAAAGTACAGTACCTTCCTTGTATTATTCCTGTTAAATAATTCATTGTTGGTAAATCTTGACTCGTCCGTAAACAAGATATAATAGTTAAATAGGTGATTCTCAGTATTTTGTCGAAATAACCAATTACAATATTCCAGGCGCCTTTCACCGTCATTTTCATACAAATGTTGATGCAACTGATACTTGAAGGATTTAAATCGATGTTTTTTCAAAATTTTCCTAGCAGAGTCCTTACTTATAGCTAATTCGGCGCCAATCTGCCTTGAGGAAGTTGTGCTATCATATTGTACTGAAGCTAACACATTAATTTCAGTTTCCTCATTAATAACAAATGCTTCTTGGTATTCGTGAACATCAGGCTCAGTTCTTAATTTTTCTTCAAGCCACTGGAAATACCTTCTTGACGGTTGCTGCCTCCCTGGATACCGCTCCAAATACAATCGTTCAGCGGCATAAGAATTTTTTAAACATTCACCATAAATGAGAAGCATGTCAATTTGTTCGGTTCGTGAATAACGGGGCATTTTTTGAATATTCCACTAACTGATTTCGATTTCCAAACCCTTTTAAAATGGCAGGATCAAAAACACTACTTCGAACGTCAAAATAATATGGATAGCAGCGTTCGTGAGAGCTCTCGTTTATTTTTTGTTTCATTCCAAAATACATCTTAATCAGCCTACTTGCTAATATTTTGGTTCGAATGATTATTGCAATGGAATGATTATTCTGAATAGCACAAACATCGTCCATAGGTAGATATTAGAATATCTATGGACGATGGCATAGACCAAGTACGTTTATGTTCCTATTTAACCTAGAACCTACAGGATATAATTTATCATTCCACATTATTTTTAATGTTATTTTTGCGTATGGCGATAATCTGTTTTGTTATTTGAAGAATACTAATTGGATGTTTTGGTATTTCATTTCAAAAAATTACTTTCTATTATATCATTAGAAAGGAATGGTTATGCTGAATAGTACAGGCAAGAAAAAGTTGTATGTTCCTATTTAAGTTATGGAACTACAGAGTATTGTTTTTTTCCCAATTTTTCCAATATTTTTTTTAGGCTTTTTATAACGCCGACGAATGAAAATAAAATATCACAGTAGTAGCAACTGTTATCAAGTGACGTATGTTTTCCATAGCCAACTTTTCAATTTTTGCCTTTCATTTTGCTTCCACGGTCTACTCGGTGAATTTCAATAATATTTTTTTTCTGATCTAGTTTCTGGTTAGATACCAACTTGTGATATGTCATTAGAAAGGGAATTGAATGCTGAATAAAGCGAAAAGAAAAAAAAATAGGGTTTCCATTCAAAATAAGAAAGTTGATGTTACTTCCGGTCAGACCGGAAGTTAACTTCGACATGTCAATATGCTCAAATTCTAGCTCTTATGTCATTATATCGACGCTCCAAATTTCACAAACCTACTTCATACAATAACTGAGATATTCCGTAGGCAATACTTCCGTAGCCACCCGGTATTCTGCAAATGTCCAGAGTGTTCCACCTACTATGTCCCCTTACTTTCCAGAATTTTACCCGGGTGTCTATTCAGTACATTTTAGAGCCGTCCAGAACTTCTGATCTCGTTCATTGCACGGTTTTCTCGAATGTACAGCACTTTCCATAAGCTTCGAAAATATTCCAGAATTTTCTCTAACATATTCTAGATAATTTCAGATAGTTTCATTAATTATTTGGTATTGTGTATCAAATAGTGATATGCTCTGGAGGACTAGCTTCACCTCAACATTTGGTCAAGTCAGATTCCAAACGGGCGTGCTTCAGGGGACTCCCTCAGCCCTCTTCTCTTCTGCATCTCCCTATTTCCATTGTCCGTCGTACTACGGAAAACCCGCAGATACAACTGCAACACCCCCAGCAACATAAGTTCTCCGATTAGTTCAACATGAATGACCTCAAAATAAATGCCTCCTAACAAAATAATCTCTATCAGTCCTTAACGGTGCGTGCAAGAGTACACGCGTTCTATCGAAATGGAGTTTAGGATCGAAAAATGTGCCACGGTTCATCTGAGGACAATGCGAGAAATACAGAGAGGACATTCAGCTCGTAGACGGAAGCATCATACATCATATGAATGCCGGAGGGACGTATACTTACCTAAGTGTGGAACGACCATAGATTAAAGAAACAGGAGATAGAACATGGTCCACTGCGCACCCTGTCAATTTCCCCTGATATTCCCATTCCAAAGATATATAGAACTCCATTTGAAAATAGGCAAGCCTAATATAAACATAATTAATTTACTATATCTACACATAATTCTCCAATCAAATCGTTTATCCCTACCAACGTACCGCTTTGAAGAATGTGCATGCTGTGAGATTTCGCAATGTGGAGGTTATATTGAATTGAAAGTGAAATTTTCTTTAACTAGAAAAGTGTTCTTTCATGTGTTTCGTGAACTTCATCGATAAAAAATGTCATGGTGTGTTTTGAAGCAATGCAGATACTACCCCAGAGCAAATTATAAAGGGTATAAACACTGTTAATCTATTACGGTAGTCTGTTATAGTTTTGATGGGAGTGGCCAGAGTACCATGACCGTAATTGTTTTTACAATCGAAATTAACAACATTTCATGTTTTCTTGCATACCCCGGTAAACCGTGATGGCATTATCATTTCATTCGAATATTTAGGTTTGATTGACACAAGCCATTTCAAATAGTGCAAACAAATAGAAAAAATTACAAGGAGTTTTATTAGTTTTCAAATCTAAATTGATTCCAAAATAAACAAAATTATTGATAACATCACATTACATTCAGATAAAACGTAATAAATTTGCTCGCGCTTCTTACTCGCTGCCATAATATAAACAAAAACCGATGAAAGTGGATTCTTTAAAATTTTTATCATCTCAAAATGGGGTTGGAATTTATCCATAAAAGAATAAACAAAATCCCCCATATATTTTTTAATTTGATAATGCGATTTTGTGTTCGTTCTTCATCAGATCTTCATTATAACTGTTCTGCTAGATGAGATAATTTCACTACCATGACCTATTTCAGTTTTTCTCGCGATCTTGAAAGAAGAGAATTATGGAGACGTGCCGTGGCAGTCGAGACAGAAGATCTGTATGAAAATTATCGTGTATGCCAATTACACTTCAGTGTAGATTTCTTTGATTTCGAAATGTCTGCGTTTCGACAACATTTAGGAAAAAACTCTGTGTGAGGAGAAACGCTGTTTCTATGTTATTTTCGTGTATCGCGTAAAAACTTTGAATATACTTTGATTCATGGATTTCGAATTTTGTTAACAGATTGCAGTTGAAGCGTCTTCACCTCCACAAGTATCACAACCGAGTGTGAGAGGGTAATTCTTTACAGGAAAAATATTTTGGCCAAAACACACCTGAGGCAATTTTTCAGGTATGCAAATTGAATTTGGTCCGAATCAGTTTTTATTATGAAATTGCACGCCCCTGATCATAGCAACAACATTTTGTGAAGAAAATTTGTTGTTACGAATCACCCAGGTTTTTGGAAAAAAACCCTCGAAATAATAATAATAATAATATCCAGAAACCTGACCTTCGCTTTTCTCAGGTCTAGTGGGCTGAAGTCGGAAACCGAGGGCTTCATAATGGCCTGCCAGGATGGTGTCTTCAACACCCTCGTTTATCGTAGTCGCGTGATGGGTATAGAGGTCCCTGACACTAGATACAGAGCGTGTCGTGGGGCAGCTGAGACCACAATGCATTTGCTGTCAGCTTGTCCAGCTTATGCGGTCTCAGCCTATAACCACAGGCATAACGCGGCCCTACGAGTGTTGTACTACTATGTACGACACGGTGTAGACGAGACACCGGTGTTGCCCTATGCTCCGGGGGATATTGAGTCCGTTGTGGAGAATGAGAAGTGCCGAATCTATTGGAACTACTCATTCCCCACCCTCAGGCAAATTCAAGCCAATGAACCTGATGTAGTCCTCCTCGAACATCTAAGTAGGACGATTTTCGTCATTGAGTTTTCAGCTCCTGGCGAAACGAACATCGTCCGAAATGAGGAGAAAAAACGGACCAAATATCGAGATCTTCTCTTTGAACTCCGCAGTCTTTATCCAAACCATTCTGTCAATATAGTGGTTCTGATAATAGGGGTCCTTGGTGGAATCATGGGCACACTGCTCTCAAACTTGAAAATCATACCGGCTTGCCATGATGCGGCAGAAAACTTTGCCGGAAGAATGCAGAAGGCCGTAATTCTTGGTTCACTCCGTCTTCTCAGGGCACATGACTCTCGGATCCAGTAATTACTCACCCCACGGACGTGGGGAGTGTTTACTGGGGTTAATTACACACCAGCGCGCCCTCCGGTAGTATCGGAACTCCGGAGACAGGGCCTGACTGGTACATTCCTTATGGGGAAAAAAATAATAATAGCGTTTATTGCCCAACAGTGTTCTATTTAGAGAGCAATTATTCAATTTTATCAGAATAAAATTACAAAAATAGCACTATAACTTAAAACTATTATCAAGAAATGCAAATATATACTTATAAACTAATATTTCATAATTTTACGAGATTTATTTTTTAGTTCACATATACTGCAGTAAAATAAATCACAAATATTGGATAGTTCGTTCGCGTTATTACACATGGTATTCAATGGCGCTTTTAACATTAAATTAGTTTGAGCTTTTTTACATGAGAAAGTTTTGTTTTGCCTCGATGTGAGTCTTGGCACAGTAATATCGATTTGTGACAGTAAAGCAGGACAGTCAGTTATTCCATTCAACAATTCATATACATATAACACAGAAGCCTGCAGTTGGATAAGTTCCATCAACTTTATATCCAAGGAATTTTAAGAATTTCTTCTGAACTTTTTCTGATAATAATAATAATAATACTCCCTCATAAACACTCGTAAAGTGTACCCAATGGCATAGCCTGTGCGGGTAGAGGACGGCTATTATTATTATTTGTCGTGGCGCTCCGGGGCGACTTATTGATGTTTTCGGTGGTGTATTCACTTTTCCACTTTTCAGCTGTAGGAAAACCCGTAAGCACCCGTAACCTACAGCACCACCTGGTTGGTCGGTGCGCACTCCAAGCTAGCACCAGACGTCGGGATTGGCATGTTGGCAACTCACTTCACACTTGATTCACAACAAGGCATGTCACCTAAAGGGACCCGTGTACTTGAGAAAAAAGATTCCGTATCCGAGCCTTGAACATCTGTCTGATGCGAGCTAGAAGTTCCACTGCTAGAGACCTTAGCCACTGAGCCACCGACCGATGCCAATGTATATTGAGTATACAGTGTGGTCCAACGAAAACTTAACACCTCGATTTTCCGGCTTTAAAATGAAAATGTGGAAAATCGCTCGGACCCGTCAATTTCTAATACGAGGGGGAACAACTTTTCCGCTGTTTTCATCCCCGTATCTTCAACCACCTAACGGGGGTGAGCACAACCCCTTGATTTTGAATAGGGATGCGGGGTGTTGCGATACCTCATTTTGAAGATCTCATCGTGTACTATCTGACCGTAAAATTTCGCTCCAAAATATCCATCGATAACGAAAGGACAGGTAAAGTAGTGGAAGAGTACGTACTTTTGTGATTACTTTATTAAATGCTCGAAATGGGCACCATCCACTTCCATGCAGTAATATAAGTTTTGCTGAAAACTTTCACGAACATTACTCAAGATTTCTGGTGTAATTTGACGGCATTCATTAATGATCCGACTTCGCAAATCATCCAGTGACTCAGGCTGGATAGCGTAAATCTTGGATTTCAGGTGACCCCATAGAAAAAAGTCCAGCGGAGCCAGATCAGGTGATCTGGGTGGCCACTCAATATGTCCCCTTCTTCCAATCCTGGCGTGAGGAAAATTGTCATCTAAGAACTGAGGCACCGGTTGAACAAAGTGAGGTGGTTCGCCATCTTGTTGGAAAATGATCGTTTGATGGTCTTCTGCATTCTCCAATACTTGCACGAGGGCTGGATAAATAGCGTTCTCCAATAGATCGAGATAAATTTGGCCTGTGAGATTACCGGGTATAAAAAAAGGGCCGATTATGTGATTTCCATATATACCCGCCCAAACATTTAATTTTTGGGGGCGCTGTGTATATACCTCACGAAATAATCTTGGATTTTCATCTGACCAATACCGACAGTTATGCCGGTTTACAATGCCGTTAAGGTAAAATGAACACTAGTCCGAAAAACAGATATCGAACATGTAGTTTTGATTGCCGTTAATTAGTTCACTGATCACTTCACAGAACTGGAGTCGGCGATCGGGATCATCCTCATTCAGTTCCTGAACCAATCGTATCTTATAAGGATGGAATTTATGTTGTTTCAGGATTCTCATGATTGTTGTGCGTGAAACACCAGTACTAAAGGTCGGATCCATTGCTATTTGACCTAAGACAGCCACGTCCCTCGCTTCGTCTCTTTCTTGCACCCTCTTTTTGTTTCCAACTGAACCAGTAGCGTCAAATTTGGCAACCAGTTGCACAACGTAAGCAGCGGATACATTTTTTCCAGGATGTCGTTCGTTAAATAAAGCCGCTGTTGTGCGCGCAGAGTCGTTATTTCGGAAAAATAATTTTATCATTTCCACCCTTTCTTCTACGGAATACACCATTTTAATTCCACTACCAATTTACAATGGCTTTGACACACTTGTACCGTTCTTAAACATTCACGATAGACTAAGGTACAAAAACAAGGTCCGTCTACTTTATTGGACAAAAAATTAACGACTCAATACCTTTGAAATGCGTCGGATACGAATACTATTCTCGAGATAAATTCCATATTGCCTCTTTCACTATTTTCGCTGTTATTTCATTATCGATGGATATTTTGAAGTGAAATTTTACGGTCAGATAGTACACGATGAGATCTTCAAAATGAGGTATCGCAACACCCCGCATCCCTATTCAAAATCAAGGGGTTGTGCTCACCCCCGTTAGGGGGTTGAAGTTACGAGGATGAAAACAGCGGAAAAGTAATTCCCCCCCGTATCAGAAATTGACGGGTCCGAGCGATTTTCCACATTTTCATTTTAAAGCCGGAAAATCGAGGTGTTAAGTTTTTGTTGGACCACACTGTATATGGGATGCCATATGAGCGATCCATATTCTAATTTTGATCTGACCAAGCTGAAAAATAGAGATGTTAATGCTAATCTGTTATTGAAATTCTTACAATTCCTGATTATATTTATATGAAAATTGAAAGAGAGCTTATCATCAAAATAGACACTCAAATCCCTAAACATCTCATTTCGTTCTAGAATATTATTATTTATATCGTAAGAGTACTGCAACATAATTCACTTTGCGACCAAATGTTACTATTTTATCATTTTGCTATGTTCAAATGCAGGCTGTTAGCAATGCACCAATCATGTAAAATATCAATTTTATTTTGCAATATGCAATTTGCAATCATCCAAACTGACGATAGAAGTTAATAATTTCAGATTCAAACATTGGTCTCTTGCATTCCAGTGATGTGCATAAATCATTGATAAAATAATGGCCCCAAGTTAGAGCCTTAAGGAACCCCACTTGTTGCACAATAAATATAAGAGGTCAAGCCATTGTAGTGAACATATTGCTTTCGTTGATGAATGTAGGATTTCAAGACTTGAAGGTACATTTCATTGAAACCCATACAAGAGAGTTGAGTGAGGAGTAACTTATGGCTGATTTTATCAAACGCATTGTAAAAGTCTGTGTACACTACATCAACTTGTTCTCTTTGGTCTAATGTTTGACACAAGTACTGACCGAAGACAGCCAAATTACTAACGGTTGATCTAGACTTTATGAAACCATGTTGATGATATAATATAATATGCTTAGTAGACAGATAGATGCGATTGTACAAGATAATTTCAAAAGTCTTTGCAAAATTGTTCAGAATGGATATTGGTCTATAATTATTGATGTCATTACGATCTTTGGCTTTGTGAATTGGACAAACTTTGGCAATTTTCCAATCCTCTGGAAAGACTGAAGTTTTCAGAATTAGATTTAAGAGGATCTACAGAGGATGAATTAATAATCTCAAGCAATCTTTCAGAAGAAATTATGGTATTTGGTCAGGACCTGAAGTTAATTTATTTTTCAATTTTTTTCCAGAGTCTGAAATTTCTTTCTCAGTTATTGGCTCACAGCTTATGTCAACAAGGATATTTTGATCGAAATTGAAAAAAAAGTTTTCCTTTTCAGTTGAAGGTGACGAGTATGCACTTTCAAACAAGTTTCCAAAAGCATTTACAATACCTTCTGGGTTGTTATACGACTCACCCTCATAGACCATTTGACCGGGAATTCTCGAAGTTCTGTTTTTGTTATTGACGAAAGTCCAAAAATGTTGATTGTCATCTTTCAACTTGAGTTCAACTTTACGTGAATACAGTTCATAAGCTGCACTGAGTTTTTCTTTAATTGTCTTTCTAAATCTACTGAATTCCCGATAGATATCAATATTATTCGTATTTTTGAACTTTTTGTGCAACTTGGCTTTCTCTTTGATAAGTTTAATTATCTCACTTGTATACCATACTGGATAAGTGTGTTTATAGTTTTTAATGAGTGGAATGTGGTTATTTAGGATGTCATAAAACTTACCATAGAAACTTTTCAACAACGCGTTGACTTCAGTTGAGTCTTTTAGAAATTCCCAAGTAGTAAATAAAAATTCATTATAGAGTGCTTTCTTATAGTTGAATGCTTTGTTGTTGATATTTGTAATGGAAATTTGGTGATGTAGTGAGTCCAATAAGTTCAATAGACAGGGTTGGATGATAAAGGTCTTCTTTCACTAATGGCACATTATCTCGTTTGACAGTACAATTAATATTAGTCATAACTCGGTCTAACAGTCTATTTTGGTAGTTTGAGATGTCATTACATTGTTTGATGTTCAAGTAAGACAGAAAATTCGTGACTGTTCGAGTGTTTCTATCATCTAAATTATTCTCAATATAATGTGTACAATTGAAATCTCCCAAGAATAAAATTTTATCTGAATTCATGACATCCCATCTTTCTGAAGAATCAAAAATAATTGGAATTTGTCTGCTGTCAGAGATGGTGGAATATAAACAATAGCTACAAAGAGTGACCAAAATGAAGTAGGGCACTTGCACATTAAAAAGTCAATTTCTGGGAAGGTTTCCTGTAAGTGAGAAGTATCAACTATTTTGGAATTGATAGTAGATTCAATGGCAAGCAATACGCCTCCATCAGATGACATATTCAGCTGGTCAAATTTCCGATCACTGCGATGAACCACGTAGTTTTCAGGAAAAATTTCACTAGAATTAACTTCAACCACGTTTCACTCGGCGCAATAATTTTGAATTCACAGTCACTCACTTTCGGAGAAAATATATCAATCTTGCTATTGAGTCCTCTAACATTTTGATAATAGGTGGAGATCGCATTTATTTCAGCACTATTGGGCGTAATTAGATTAACGAAACCATTCTTGGAATATCATTAACATATTTGATTCTACAATACGTGAATTTTCATCATGAAAAATATTTAAATATTTCTCATGTGGAACTAGAGTACTTGACGAAAGGCAATAAATTTCAAAACAAAATTTGATTATAAAAATAATCCAGCCTTTCGCAAATTTTCCTACACAATAGGATTGTCGGCAAACGTCGAACAACGTGAACAACGTCGAAAACGTCTACAATTGGTATCTCCAGAATTGATTTTTCCCATCAGTTCTTGCTTCAATTTCTTGTAGTAATCTATTTGCCTTCTAGTACGATCAGCTGAGATGTTGAGATTTCTGTAGTATGGATTTTATTTAAATTTTTTAGAATGCCTCAGAATTTTTTTAACTGTGTCCTCAGTTTCAAAAAAAATTTTTATTGGCTGGTTCTTGCAATCAGAGAACGTACCTACTCTAAGCAATTTAATATTATTGTTTGTTATTTCCGGTAAAATTATGTTCAAAATACCAGCAAAAGCATTCTTGTCAGTATCTGCCCGTTCAACTGATGTACGTTGATCAGCTTCAGAAACGTTGTATATTTTTTTCAGATGATACACTCATTTACTTTTCATGTAACGATCACCCAAAACTCGTGCAAACCATCAACATAACTCTAAAATAAATTCACAGTTGGTGTTGTGCTAACTATTTGAAAGTTAATGTTCAGAAGACCAAGTACATGGTAATTAACACAGAAAAACGATTCAGAAACTTTTGTGATCAAGATTTTGAGATACTGCTGGGTCCTGATAATGTGGAACGGGTCAACCAATTCAAATATCTTGGGGTCCATGTTGATAGGGAACTACAGTTTAGAGAACATGCCAGTTACATCATAAAGACGATAGCATATAAAATACATTATTTATCTCGTTATGCCCCATATTTACCAAGATGGACAAAAATTTTACTATACAATTCAATAGTGCTTCATCATTTCACTTACTGTTCTTCAATTCTGTATCTTCTGAAACAAAATGAGTTAGCTCGTTTACAGAAACTTCAAAATAGAGCAATGCGCATTGTTTTAAATTTCAAAAGATTAACTCCAATAAAAGTCATTTATTTTATTTATTTATTTAATCAAAGAGATCACCCAACAGATGCACAAAGAGCACATCCTATTACAGGGTGATACAAAGTAAAATAAAGTATTTTTACAATTCATATTATGCTGGTCGCTAGAGAACATAACACAACTGTACTTAAATGGTAAACTACATATATAAAAAAATGTTTAATATTATATACAAATGTTATACAGTCAAAAACTAGCTCCTACTCCTGAAGTTCTGTAAAATTATATAATATACAATATGTAAGAATGAATTCGTTATTCGGCAGCCATACCATAAAAAGAGATTAATTTTTGTCTGTTTTCTTTTAAAATTTGTGAAGTTGTCACCAAAGATATCAACATGAGAGTCACAAATGATATTATAAGAGTTCATGCATCTAACTAGGGGAGAATTACAATAGTAATTCGTAGAAGACGGCGGGGGATAGAATGATAGTCGATTTCGTGAATTATAAGGAGTACAATTTAGTGATAATTGTTGTAAGCATGAGTCTGAATCAGTAAGATTGTTAACAAGTTTGAACACAAAGCATGAATCATAAAATTCTCTTCTGATAAATAATGGTTCCAATTTATAAAATTTAAGATTAGCTTGATAATCAAAATAGTGTCTGTGACGAAAAAATCTAAAATTCAAATTACTTACCAACTTCCTTTGGACATATTCTAATCTTTTAACGTATCTATCATAAAAAGGATTCCATATAACAGTATTGTACTCGAGGATAGGTCTCACCAGGGTTTTGTACATTGTTGTAATTGTGTTGTGATCCTGAAAGTCCTTAGTATTACGAAGGACAAAACCTAAGGTTTTTATTGATTTTCTTACCGTGTGTTCTATATGACTTTCAAAGGTGAGCTTTTTGTCCAATAATATACCAAGGTCTTTCATTTCTTCAGTTTCTGCAATCTGCTGGTTGTTAATGAACAGGTGTTCGTGAAGAGGGTAGAGGTTTTTGGAAAACAAAATGTGATAGCATTTTTTAAGGTTAATTGATAGTCGGTTCATCAGACAGTAATCGGAGAAACGATTTAGGTCGTCCTGAAACCCAAGATAGTCTGATGGTTGTTTTATTTCTTTGTATGCTTTCAAATCATCTGCATAAAGTTTAATTTTTGAATTAATAAACATATCCTCAATGTCACTAACAAAAATACTGAATAAAATTGGACCAAGGTGCGAGCCTTGGGGTACACCCGACTCTATAAACTTTTCTTCGGATCTGAAACCGTTTAATGTGACATATTGAGATCTCTCAGAGAGATATGAAGTCAACCATTCCAACAAACTGCCATGAACACCGAAGTTTCCAAGCTTAGAAATTAAAGTGGGGGTCATGTTGAAACAACTAGAATGGTTACCAATTAATTACTTATTCCTCTATCATACATGAATTCTAATTTTCAAAATAAGGCATAAAATTTCACCGACATATTTACAAGAAAAATTTATATATAATGACCAAATTCATGGATATAATACTAGATTCAGAACTGACTTCCATATTCAACATGTCACGTTAAAACATACCCAAAATTAAATTTTCACCATTTTTGTCTTAAAAAAATTGAGATCATTACCCGTATGCGCGCCAATGTTGAACATAAAATTCTCAATTGCATGTAAAAAAATGCGCAATAACTACCTCTTAAAACCCACCAAATTTAATTTGCATATCTCTACCGGTTTTACAGCAATAAATAGTCAGTTTTTCAAAGAAAAACTTTCTCGGAATACGAAGCATTTGCGGACAAAAGATGTATAACAAACTGTCATAATTTTTTCACCCTGTATAGGTATTATAGGCACTCCGCCACTGACTACCAATATCAGATGTTTTGTTCAACTTCTACTCAAAACTCGAGACAAAACATAATAATACAAGCGAATTCGCCGGACTTTCTCGCCAACCGTTTATATCACGTTCATTTTCGGGTTAAAGCACTACAAGGTTAGGTCAGGTCAGATAGGCATATCGCTAAACACAAATCAAACTCGACTTGAGTTAACACGTCGAAGAATACGATTCATTCGTATTTGGCGATGAACGGTAAGTCTTTGTTTATATTTACATAGGCATGATTTTTATGAGAATCTGTGTTATGCAATGAATAGTTTTCAGTAAGCGCATACACAGTCGTAGGTTAATGAATTCAGATTATCGAAAAACCTATAATATCGCAGAGGAAAATGATGTCGAATCACTGTAATCTTTGCTGTCTTTGACTATAAAACAGTTACAAACAAAGCATATTATTTGCGTGTCTCACTTATAGGTAGAGATGACAAGCGAAAACTTGCTGCAGTTGTTGAAAAACACAGCACCAGAAATATCATTTCATTGCGAGGATTGGCATAGAAGTGAATAGAAAAGCCTGTCTGTGATCCTACTATCTGGCCAAAAGGAGCAGCTGTTCGTATATTCAACTTTGAGAAAAATTTTCGAAACACAGTCAACTCCGAGTAGGGTCCCTAGTTACGAGTAGTATTATTGATTTTTGACTCTGAAACCGTGGCCAGTATGTTCCATATTAATATGCAGTGTTTATTCAACAAACTTCAACAGCTGGAAATGTTATCATTGAAGAATACATTTCAGGTACTTCTATCAGAGCACTGACAAACAGAATCAAATTTGAAATTTTTTAACCTGCCTGGTTTTTCCCTCGCTTCGTGTTTCTGCAGGAGAAAACAGGCACGGTGGTGTAGCTATATTTCTGAGAGTCGGAATGAAGTTTGAAGTACTAAATATGGACGAAAAAAACAATGAAATTTATTCAGAATTTTGTGCAGTTGAATTAATAAACACGAAAATTATCGTTATTAGGTACACCACAGATCGCCTCTGGGAAACAAAGATACATTTCTATCTAACCTAGAATATCTGATGCACGATTTGTCACCAACTGATGAAAAAGTTGCTATTTTGGGTGACTTCAATTAATATTTTAACAGCAATAACAGAGACATACAAGAGTTACGTAGTCTTTTGAATTCTTTTGGGCTGATAATAACCATAACTTAACCTACCAGGATCACGTCTCACTCCTCAAACTGTATTGACAATGTTCTATCAAATATCGATGTACAATTTTATGAACCTGGTGTCATTGAACCCTGTTTTCAGACCATTTGTCAATATTTTGTGCACTAGACACAATTAGAAACTCTTCATCAGAGATGTGTAACACACAGAGGTGAAACAAAACTGAGAAATAACCTATCAAATTTCAATTGGAATACTTTCTATGTGAACCGTGATATAAATCACATGGCAAATATACTTATTGATGTCTACGAAAAAAGCGTGAACGAATTATTTCCACTTGAAAAATGCCCCGATAATAAAAAATTTCCGGTATAACGACTCCCTCAGAAATATGAGACAAAAGCTCATCAAGATAAAATATATCAGTAATATCAATAACAACGAAAATGACTGGAAAACCTACAAATATCACAAGATTTAACATAAAAAAACAGCTAAAGCAGGCAAAGAAAGCAGCAAATGACAAGTTCATAGTTTCCTCCGATAATAAATCCAAAGCATGTTGGCGGATTGTCAATTATGAGAGAAATAAAATTAATTTGAATTATATTGATAATATAACCCCAGATGAATTTAACGACTTTTTCGTAGAAATTGCTGAAAATATTATCGCTTCCCTCCCAGTATCATCAAACACAGAGTTAATGGAATTTAAAAGGTTTTCAACTCTAACAGCAGGCTGTTCGCCTCGATGGAACAGAATCAAAATGGAAGCAAGAGGTGAAGTACCTAAGGCTTACCCTAGACTCAAAGCTACTCTGGAACAGACACGTAGAAAAGATCGTTAACAAGGCGAAATCACCAGTGATGGTGTGCTGGAACATTGCAGGAAAAACTTGGGGTTGTAACCCATCAATACTGCGATGGATGTACACCATGAGAGTTAGGGAGCAGTAGTGTGGCACGGCAGAACCGAACTTGCCATAACAAAGAAAATCTTGGAGAAAGTGCAAAGACTAGCATGTTTAACAGGAGCAATGAGTTTGAATCCACCAGCAGCAATAGAGGTAATTCTGGACCTCACTCCTCTCCATATCATGGTGAGTAGAACTGCTTGGGGAGCAAACCTCAAGTTGGCCAAAGTCGGACTCAAAGGGACAGCATACAACGTAAGGGGCTCAACCCCATCCGAAAGTGCACACCTTGCCGATCTCCCAACTGACGAAATTACCAGGAAATTAAGTTTCGAGAAATGTTTTTGAACGGAGTGGATGGAGCATAGAATCCATTCGAGCACTGGGAAAGAATACCATAACATCGTACACGGACGGGTCCAAATATCCCGACGAAACTGGAGCAGGAGTCTTAGGGCCTCGCACCAAATACTCCAAACCCAAGGGCCAGTTCCCCAGTATTTTCCAAGCGGAAATTCACGCCATAGAAAGGTGCATTCAACTCAACCTCAACAGGAAATACCGGAACAAGGAAGTCGCAATCCTCTCCGATAATCAAGCAGCCATCAAAGCGTTGAGCTCATATAACATCAACTCAAAGATGGTCTGGGAATGCCTCGACAAACTTAATGATCTAGGCAGGAACAACAAGGTGATCCTCCTCTGGGTGCCGGGGCACGTCGTAGTGGAGGGCAATGAACAAGCAGATACCTGTCACGTAAAGGGGCATCAACGCCACTGATCGGGTCAGAACCATTCTGCAGACTTGAAAAATTTTACTTTCAAGAAGAACTCAATAAAACTGAAGAAGCAATGAGAGCAACATACTGGCAAAGACTTCTAGGGCTAAGGCAGGCCAAATATCTCTTCGGCAACTTCAACCGAGCAAGATCGAAGACACTGATTAACCTCAGCAAAACTAGTCTAAAGAAAATCACGAGATTACTGATGCGGCACTGCAGACTCAAAGAACACCTAAGGAAGCTATGCTTAGAGAAGGATAGCTTCAGCAGATTCTGTAGGGGAAACATCTAGAAACAGCACACCATATTATACTGATGGTGTGTATCACAAAAGATACACTGGGATCACACCAGCTGACTGTGGGAGAAATACCACGAATAGAACCCCTCAAAGTCCTTAAATTCCTCAAGGAATTGGGGCTTGAGGGGCTGCTGTAAAGGAGAACACTTCGAAATAGCAAAATATGGGGCACAATAGATCTAATTAGGTCGCAGCGCATCAGTCACCATCCACACTTTCCATAACCAAATCCTAACAAATCATTCCTTTTCTCACCAGTAACTCTTGAGGAAGTTCTTGACACCGTTAAATCCTTGTGTTAGAGAAAGATCATTGTGGTGTTTCCTAATTTAAATGAACATCATTATTGTTATTTTAACAATTGCACCGATCGACAAATCAAGTCAATAGGATCTATGTGTGTCGCGACGGCGCAGTAATTCACCCTACCAAAGAAAAAATAAGACAGTACAGTTTACGGCTCTGTAGGCTAATTATCACCGTTTCATTCTTGGTCTCTTGCCACGATTTTCTTCACTACTCAAACACCACGTCGTGTATGCATTTCAATGAAAATTACGTTATGTGAATTGTGTTATGTCCCACAACCGATCACAGCCAGAAGAACAGAAAGGGGGCTCCTCCAAGCATTCAAGACTTGTTGGAAAATGGTAAGTCGTTGATACAATTGATGTTCTTTCTTTACGGAAAACTAGTTTCAAAGTTACATTACATTATCGAACCACTTACGAGCTTTTGATTGAAAACACCTTGAAAAACTCGAATAGCACGGATGTGTATAGTTTAAGGTCGTTCCGTACCCGACAGTAAATAAAATTCAAAAAACTTCTTTCTACTTGTAAAAAACCTAATTCTACTACAATGAAAAATAGTATCCGCCACTGGCACTGTTGCACCAACGAATTGATTCGCGTCGATATGTTGTGATGGCGCCACATTACGGCTGTTTCATTATGCACTTCATATTTATTACTTTATAGTATTTGTACTGTTTTGATCTACAGTATATTATATATGAGTTAGTGAATTGCTATACACTTTTACGAAAAGTAGTCTGACTCGAAAAAAAATCTTTATTTTGATTAGTTTGGGTCAAAATAGTTTAAAATAAAAAATGATAATAACTTTCCGGGTAAGAGTACAATATTTTGAACAAGTAGGTGCAGGTTTTATTAAAATCGGACCAGGAATTGTCGATCAAATTGAGTAGCCGTTTCAGCGAACATGGGGAACGCTCTTAAACAGCAAAAAAAACTATCGACCAATATCGATAATTTGCATTTTTTCCAAAATTCTAGAGAAACTGATCAAAACAAGACATTAATGGATTTTTCCATGATTCACAATATGATTTTCGAATAAACTGTTCAACATCTCGAGGAGTAATGAATGTTGTGGGTGAGCGCTACAGCAAATAATAATAATAGCCGTCCTATACCAGCACAGGCTACGCCTTAGGGCGTAATGAGTATTTATGAGGGAGTATTATCATTATTTTATTATTATTATTATATTGTCGAGGCAATAGAGAGAGGCCATCACACTTGTATGTCATTGTGCACGCAGAGAAAAGAACGGTAGAAATTACTAGAATCGTCCGAAATCTTACCACGAAAAACGTTAAGAATATGGACAAACTTTGATCGTAGTGAGATGTACTCTATAAATACGTTGAAACAACTTGAGAAAGTGGTGCTAGGTATTATAGTAATATTGATGGCGAAAAACAAAACTCGATCAACGGAACACCGTGGTTACATTTACCACGACTATTATATTTCGATTGACTACCCAGTGATTATTCCATACTACAACGCTATAGCATTTTAAAATAGGAATCCCCACCAATTCAACCGTTAGATTCAAGCAGTGGATAGTTTACCATCGTTCGCAGTACAATATGTTTAAATCAGATTAACCCAACATTGTTATTGGATTCATCGCGACCATTTCCATCTGTAATATTATTTGTAGAGTACTATATACCATGCTTCACTAGTAGATTGAACATCAAACAGTTTACCACACTCTCGCCTTTGATGTATGACCTAGTTCAGTACATATTACCATATCTCAAAGTACCAGATAGAGGCGGTTATTCAGTATCTATCACCGTTTCAGATATCCCGTGCAGGACAACCTTATCTAAACCCAGCAGAATGATGGCAAACATAATATTTTTTTCCATTGTAATATTTAATCATACCAACAGTTTTCATTACCTTTTTATTCAAAAAACATTAAAATACAGATCAGTAAAATAGTAGAAACTGAAAAACCAAAGTAGGAACTATTTAAATCTCCTTATAACATAGGTAATGTATTCAATATTATATTGTAATGAGTCCACGGATAGCATACAAAGGTAAAAAAAAGAGCCATATTGTATCCGATTCCACAGGATACTTAGCATCGAATACATGATAGCATTTAAAACAAATATCAATAGCCTGCAAAGGTGATTTTACCTCCCATAATATATCGCACACACTCACAAATGCTTTTTCAATCTTTAAATAATTTTCTCCAATGAATATTAGTATTGGTTGCATGGTCAATTTCAACGATTCATATTTGTTCCTTTTATACAGCAAATTGGGCTGTATATCTGCAACAGTCTGAAAATATAAATCATGTATAAATCAAATCGAATATGCCTGGTTGAAAATATGGTCTAACAATAAGGAAAAAAATAGAGGTTATGAGTTTCCTTTAAAAAAATAAGTTATCGCTAATGTTTACCTTGACGAAAAGAATGAATCCCTCCTGAATTTCTAGTTTTGATGGCCTCCAGTTAGTATTCCTCATTTTCTTCGGAGGAAAATAAACAGGCAGTAAAAGTAGTGGCAATACTTCATTAGTGGCTAACTCGTCAGGTGCAAACTGGGAGATGCTTGATTGTATCTGTTTTATGTTGCTTGACATCAAGATATCTAATAACTTATTCCTCTTCAAGGGCCAGTTCAGGAAGAAATTATTATACTTTTCACCAAACATCTTCTGAAAGTCGTATTCAACCTTAAAAAAATATTTAGACATCGTCCGAATTAAAACAACATACCTACTTACCAAACTATAACCCAGCTGATGTTTATATGCTGGAAAGCTATCAATTATTTCTTGAATTGCTTTATCTTTGAAGGCTTGCTGCCTCCCTATGAATGTGGTTTTCCATTTTGTCAAAACAATGGTCCACGGTTCTATTGAATTAGCCAACCATGTCATATCTTCCTGTTCATTTGAGGATAGTTCAATAGTAACATTTCCTAGAATTCGATGGAAATGGTGAATAATCAATACATACGAAACGGTTTTGAATGATGATTAGAACAAAGAAATATACTGTTGGTTACCAATAAACAAACCCTTTCTCTCTGTTGATAAACCACCCAGTGGTAAATCTCTAAGGACTATTCTTGTGTGGATTGGTGGAATTCAATGTATTCTTAATATGGCAAAACTTCGAAATACTAATTATTCCATTCAAAATATTTTTTTTGTGTAAAAACGTGATTTTTAGGAAAGACGCCTACATAAATCAACCTAAAGAGCAAAATCTTATATGACAAAATTTGATGCAAATCTTCTGAGGCTGCTTCTACTCAAAATGTATAAATGAATACATATATATATATCAATCGAAACCTTATCTAAATACAAAATTTGTATTTGTAAATATTTTTATTGTAGACCGCGGTTACCGCGACGCTGTTGAATTTCTGCATAGACTCGATTTAAATTGTGAAATCCCTCCATTTCTTCCCCGTGGTCAACGACAAATAGCTACCGAAGAAGCAAATCATTCTCGAACTAAACAAAAACGCGTTGGATTATAGAATCCAGAAACGGGCATATTAAATTAGTATTTAAAATGTTGTGATATCATCCCCATGCAACATTGTATTCATTTGAAAGACTTCCTTAGAATAGCTTGTACGATGTTGAATAAGTTTTATGAGCCTATCTATAATGATGCAAAATGCAGATGAACAACTAATAGTAGAAATTAGCCGAGTACAAAATATAAACCAATTACAACGTGTTGAAGCACAACAACTCATTCGGAGAGGTGGAGGGATTTGGCATGATATTCGTCATCATGAAGATTTACCATTTCCTAGAATCGATTGGACTATTTGAGAACAAAAACATTTGGAACACAGGAAAACATGTATCCAGTGCCATGTTCTTTGCAATCAATGCTCATGATAATTGATTGATAGTATAATATACGCACTTACCCGTAGTATGAATTCCTGTTACAGATGTTTTTTCGATGAGTCCTAATCTCAACAATTTTTTCTTTTATTACAGTAATGATCGTATAATATCCCTCTTGCGGACATTTTTCTATTGTTTACTTTTTTTGATGGAATGAAATAAATCTCCTATTTTTCCATTGTTTCAAATTCGTCTTTGGATATTCTAAAAATTATATCTTTGAAATCTATTCCTTTAATAGGGACGCAGTCAAGAGAAACTTAATAAAAGTTTGTGCACATCGAAATATTCTTCAAAATTTTTGAGGATAACAAGGAAGAGACCATTTGACATGAAATAAAGACTTACTTTTTATTCAAATCATTTTTCATTTTTTCCTCGATGAGAAATTTTGAAAGATTTCTTCTATTAAACTTTTTCTTTTCCGCAGATACTAATATGACTTTTCCATCCAGAATGTCTAAAAAGTGAGAAGTGAGAGTGAGAAGTTTTTTTTTTTAAATAGGACACCCTGTATATCATTGCATAATCGGTTATGGATGGTCGTAAGGAATCGCACGTTCTGCAGGATTCTGAACAATTTTTCTCACTACGGCGTCCGTTAACTTTTCAAAATCACCAACTCCATTTTCTGAAGTAACAAAAAAATTTGTATCATTCAGGTGTCCAATTGCGCTAGTTGGACCAAGAATTGAAATCCAAATAGGTGGGTACTCGGGTAGGTATGTATACTTGACATTATCATTTGAAATAAATACAGTGACTTTGTTGTTTCAAATAGAACATCTTGTAGAACTGAGTAGAAAAAATAAATCGAAATAAGTATCTACTATACTAGGTACTGTTCAAAAATTCTATCATAATAAATAAATGGGTGACTTATAGATCAATCACTGAAAATATGATTCTGAGGGTGTTTCGAGGGAGCAGGCAGCAGCCTTATGAACAAATTGTATACAACTATTTTTGATAACTTCTAATTATCGATATATGACGATATATGAAACCGGTCATAGCAAAGCTATACGGGTCAGTCAGTAGAAGTATACTCGAACCAACACTTATAAAAATTGCCAAATTCATATTTTCACATTCACAACGAAATTTATGAATACAAGGTGAATTATAAAAATATCACTTCCTCGCAATTTTTGTCATCACCAGCATCACCTCTATATCAATTTCGGACATGAATTCTGAATGGTTCGTAGTCCATTGAGTTCAAAATGTAAAATAAAAATATACAAAATGCCACCAAAAATAATGTGACTTTTTGACCCATACGGTAACTATCAAATTTTTAACTTGTCTTCCTTTTGTATAGGTGGAGGACGATTTCTGTTATCTAAATAACCGAAATCAAAACACTCAAGTCTGTTATTCAAGGATTCTAAACTGAAAATCTTGATGATGTATATAAAAAAATCATATTTGCAGTCTCCTTCAAAAATATCATGCATTATATCGACGTAATAATTTGTTGTTACATGAAAATCAGGCAAATCATTCCAAACACTTATTTTTTAATACCTGTTTTTGTAGGGTCATTCTTTTCTAGATCATTTTCATAGTTTTCTTCGTTTCTCTGTTCATTGATATCGGCCACATATTTCGTTTTATTTGCATTCTTCGAACTTTTACAGAATCTTCAATAATATGAGGCCGAAAAACTCTCCTCAAATCCAAGTATTGTATTAAGACCTAAATTATCACCCATTATCAAACCCAGTGAGAAGAATATAGTTTTTTCACCCTCAGATGTTTTGATTCTGATACCTTGAGATTCTAATTCATGAAGTTGCTGAATGAGGGGTTTGAAAATTTGTTTCTTCGTCAAGATTTTATTTATTCTTGAATGATAAAGTGCAAATAAAAATATGTTACTTAAATCTGATAAATATTCTGGAGGCATACAAGGTAAGGACACATATATTGCAGATAATTTTTGTGTACCAGGATGAGAACCCAGAGCGTTTCCTGGTTGGAAATCATCAGAATACAGAAATAAAGGAAATAATGTTTTATTGGGATTCATTTCGAGTTTTTTTTGCCCAAAGTTCTCCTTGGGTGAAATTACTTATAACTTGTTTTTCTGCCATCAACATTTCATTATATAATAAAACTTTACTCAGAAAATTTGGTATTTCGAACATTTTTTTCAATATACCCTTCAAATCTATAGTTTGAATTGAAATATTTTCATACGATATAGTAGTATTTTCTTTTCCATTATTTTTAATGCAAAGATGACTCCCTACTTTCACTTCAGATGGCTTGATTAAATTTCCAGTGGTGTTCAACTGTTTCAATCCCATATATTCACCCTGAGAACCTTTGAAAGGGTTTTGAATTATATCGAAAGACGCATTAATTCGAGAGTTAGTTTTCTGAATACCAATCAAACTTTCATTCTTCATGGTAAGTAAAATGATGTTTTTTAAATTGCTCACGAAGGAGTGATTCAAAAGATTTGTGATTTTTTCAATAATATTCTGAATGTATGATCTTGGCAGATTTAGAGCATATAAATCAGAAATAAAATGTTTTCTTCTCGGATTCAAAATCGTCTTCCAGTAGCTCGAACCCAACATCATCATTTGTTTGTGAATAATTCCCAATCCCATCATTTTCATTCGTGATGAAATTATTACAAACACCAGGCATATTTGATTTTGATGATTCATTCGTAGGCATATTTTGAGAATCAAGACTTTTATCAGTATTTTTTCTCATTTCATTCTCATTTCCCCGCTTATTCTGGGAGTGCTTCATTTTAATATGCTTCCAATACGAATTGTAACAACCGAATTTTCTATAAATTCGTAAGTTGAATTCTCGATCAGCTTGTGTATAAGTCTATAATGTTCAGTTATGGATTTCAGTCCATTGAACGTAGAATGGCAGCAAAAACAGATCATATTTGAATAAGTTATCTGAAATGTTCAAGACGGAATATAACCCATATTCATCAATTTTTATCTA
Organism: Chrysolina americana; assembly: GCA_958502065.1. Taxonomy (NCBI): domain Eukaryota; kingdom Metazoa; phylum Arthropoda; class Insecta; order Coleoptera; family Chrysomelidae; genus Chrysolina; species Chrysolina americana. The sequence continues at coordinate 63,021,590 of OY293415.1, read as the reverse complement.
CTTACCTTTGAGAGTAGTCATAATAGTCACGATAGTAATATTGTCAGGCCCCGATTCAGAAACTAGCTCGTAGAAAAATAGAACTCCATAAAACCTCTATATAGGTGTAAGAATCTCGTCAGACACCACCACTGCTTTGCAACTCAACTGTACGTTGAGCGCTAGTTTTACCTTATTTTGTATTATGTTTACCATTAATTTCTGTATGTAATGCTTTAAGGCGCAATGAATCCAAGTGAATATTATCCACTTTGAATGAAAAGTAATTTCGAAATTCGGTTCATATTCAGATTTACTGTGAATGTGATTATAAATACTGGCACCCTGTATGACCACAACATCGTTAGTGATTCATTTTTTCCATGGCAGTATCTACTATTATCAACTTTGGTAGATAATACTAGTAACTGAGTAGCAAACACGGGTGCATTTCTGTCAGGAGAATATGTTGAATGATGTCGCATCGTGGAGCGATACGTACAGAAAAGAGTCAGTATTAATTACCAGAATCTCGGAGAACACTGAAATATTTCAATTAGCCAAGTTATCGCGGTACAAATTAACGTTTATTGCAGTAAAATGTATCCACTAATTTATGAAAAATTCAACCACATTTGAATGTTCACCTTCGCTCTTGTAAGAGTACCGTTTACTCGTCGACGCAGCAATCTGTACTATTATCACAGTGTGACGAACCACGATTTTCAGACTGCCAAATTGTGGTGAATTAGTCCGCCGGATTTTTCTGCGTGTGCGATCTTTCCAAAGCTTTCGACTGTGTCTCTCATGAAATCCTTCTTGAAAAGTTATTATGGAGTAAGGGGGGTATCACTAAATCTCATAAATTCATATCTGAAAAATCGTTCCCAAGCTGTAGAAGTGAAAAATGTTATATCAGAGGTGAAATTTTTTTATGACCTTCTACAATTAGAAACTCTGTCGCTTAATACTCAAAAAGAAACCAAGTTTTTGGTTCCAAGGTTAACAAATCACAGCTTAATGATAATAAAACTCAAAATATAACTTTTTCGACCAACTCTTCTGTGCTGGAAGACAAATGCGTTAAACTGCTGAGTTTGACGATCCATGATAGGCTAAACTGGAATTATCATATCAAGCAATTAAAGCAAAAACTTTCGAGCACTTTGTTCCTACTACGTCAGCTCATATCCTACGTCAATACTGAAACTGTGAAAAGTTCGTATTTTACATTATTTCATGCACATATAACATATGGCGTTGTCATTAGAGGCGATTCCTCAAAATCCATACAAAATATCCGACAACGAAAAAAAAAAAAGGTTTGCGAATTTTGGCAAACTGTGGTTTCAGAGAACATCATCGGCCTCTATTCGTTCAATTCAGAATACCACCGCTTCCGTCAGTAAATATCGAACATTCTTTGAGAGAAATACATGAACCAACAGGTAGGCTGATTACCCAATCTCAAATACATAGCTACAGTGCAAGACAAGCAAATTTCAGTATGTTACCAATGTACCGACTTTCAGTTTCCCATAAGAATTCTTTGGACTAAGTACAATCTTTATAATATGTTACCAACAGAAATAAAGAATCAAAATGTACTTTCATTCAAGAGAAAAATCAAAAATTTTCTTTTACAACATTGTTTTTATTCGGTGTCTGAGTTTACTTAACATGTCAGGCGTTTTCCTATGCAATCCTGAACGTGCTCGCCATGCTCGTTGCAAATATCTTGTTTCAAGTGTGGACAAACCGCCAAAATGTTCAAGTTCATAATCTTGATATTACTTCTCTATATAAGTGTACTGGTATATGATGACCTTCAATGAGTATGTATAGTGAAATACAGTGTGGTCCAACGAAAACTTAACACCTCGATTTTCCGGCTTTAAAATGGAAATGTGGAAAATCGCTCGGACCCGTCAATTTCTAATACGGGGGGGGGAACAACTTTTCCGCTGTTTTCATCCCCGTAACTTCAACCCCACAACGGGGGTGAGCACAACCCCTTGATTTTGAATAGGGATGCGGGGTGTTGCGATACCTCATTTTGAAGATCTCATCGTGTACTATCTGACCGTAAAATTTCACTTCAAAATATCCATCGATAATGAAATAACAGCGAAAATAGTGAATGAGGCAATATGGAATTTATCTCGAGAATAGTATTCGTATCCGACGCATTTCAAAAGTATTGAGTCGTTAATTTTTTGTCAAAAAAAGTAGACGGACCTTGTTTTTGTACCTTAGTCTATCGTGAATGTTTAAGAACGGTACAAGTGTGTCAAAGCGATTGTAAATTGGTAGTGGAATTAAAATGGTGTATTCCGTAGAAGAAAGGGTGGAAATGATAAAATTATTTTTCCGAAATAACGACTCTGCTCGCACAACAGCGGCTTTATTTAACGAACGACATCCTGGAAAAAAACTGGTTGCCAAATTTAACGCTACTGGTTCAGTTGGAAACAAAAAGAGGGTGCATGAAAGAGACGAAGCGAGGGACGTGGCTGTCTTAGGTCATATAGCAATGGATCCGACCGTTAGTACTAGGAAATTGTCCGATGTATCTGGTGTTTCACGCACAACAATCATGAGAATCCTGAAACAACATAAATTCCATCCTTATAAGATACGATTGGTTCAGGAACTGAATGAGGATGATCCCGATCGCCGACTCCAGTTCTGTGAAGTGATCAGTGAAATAATTAACGGCAATCAAAACTACATGTTCGATATCTGTTTTTCGGACGAGTGTTCATTTTACCTTAACGGCATTGTAAACCGGCATAACTGTCGGTATTGGTCAGATGAAAATCCAAAATTATTTCGTGAGGTGTATACACAGCGCCCCCAAAAATTAAATGTTTGGGCGGGTATATATGGAAATCACATAATCGGCCCTTTTTTTATACCCGGTAATCTCACAGGTCAAATTTATCTCGATCTATTGGAGAACGCTATTTATCCAGCCCTCGTGCAAGTATTGGAGAATGCAGAAGACCATCAAACGATCATTTTCCAACAAGATGGCGCACCACCTCACTTTGTTCAACCGGTGCGTCAGTTCTTAGATGACAATTTTTCTCACGCCTGGATTGGAAGAAGGGGACATATTGAGTGGCCACCCAGATCACCTGATCTGGCTCCACTGGACTTTTTTCTATGGGGTCACCTGAAATCCAAGATTTACGCTACCCAGCCTGAGTCACTCGATGATTTGCGAACTCGGATCATTAATGAATGCCGTCAAATTACACCAGAAATCTTGAGTAATGTACGTGAACGTTTTCAGCAAAACTTATATTACTGCATGGAAGTGGATGGTGCCCATTTCGAGCATCTAATAAAGTAATCACAATAGTACGTACTCTTCCACTACTTTACCTGTCCTTTCGTTATCGATGGATATTTTGGAGCGAAATTTTACGGTCAGATAGTACACGATGAGATCTTCAAAATGAGGTATCGCAACACCCCGCATCCCTATTAAAAATCAAGGGGTTGTGCTCACCCCCGTTAGGTGGTTGAAGTTACGGGGATGAAAACAGCGGAAAAGTTGTTTCCCCTCGTATTAGAAATTGACGGGTCCGAGCGATTTTCCACATTTTCATTTTAAAGCTGGAAAATCGAGGTGTTAAGTTTTCGTTGGACCACACTGTATATGTATGTATGTATTAGTCAAATGAGTTGTTACTAGAAACTGACGCAGATTTTACTATGCGTTTTTTCGTGTTTTTAAATGATCTCAAATCAGCCCAGCTCAGTATTTGTTATACATTTTTTGCTATGTTGTAATGTTTTGATTCATTTGTCAGATTGTATTTGTGTACTTTTATTATAAGTAATCTCCATTTTATGTCATGAACTAGGGAAATTCAGCGACTTTAATGTTGTATCGCTTTCTTTGACTTATGCTTTACACCGTAGTGTCTGTTGCTTCAATAAATTACTTACCTACTAACTAAATTTGTGATATTGTCAAAATATTTCAAACATACTGTTTAATGAAATATTCATTAATATTCAGTAGGTGAACCATAAAAGAATTATTTATTTATTTATTTATTTCTCGAAAACATACAGGGGTTAGCCTAATTACATGTTTCCATTCAACTTAAACTATGAATTTATTCAATAAAAACTTTAATAAATGTAGAAATAGAACATAACGTAAAATATAAATAAAATATGAAATAAAACTAAGTATAATCTAAAAGGTCTTCCTGCTCATGAAAGAGAACATCATTTCCGCTCTTGAAGGATTTAGATGAAATTGGAGTTACACGTGAATCATTATATTCATGTCACGTGCTCGTATATGGATGTCTACAGTATGTCAGCTTTGTTCTGGTTCTGAAAATTATTAGTCCTGGGACGTCAGGATTATGCGCAGTTGAGAAAAAGTGAGCGACTATGAACCTTAAGAGCACACTTCTCGTCAACTGCGCATGATCCTGACGTCCCAGGACTGATAATTTTCAGAACCAAAACAAACCTGTCATGTAGTGTCCGCTGTAGGTAGTTCCACTGAGATTAAAGAGAGCACACAAATTATAGCGACAAGGGGTTACGTTGTCTGCTGCATAATTACCCATGTCCAATCCCTCTAAAGGAAAATCGATGACAACATTCAATTTTCACTGGAATATTCCTGTCGAAGAAAATCGTTTCAAATGGATCACTTAAATTTTCGTGAACTTATGAATTGATACGGATTTGATTATTTATATACTATAACTAATAATACCATCTTTTCTATCTTATTGTCAACAGGATGATTGAAAAAACATAATAAATGTTAGAAGATAATTTCAACCTGATGAACATTTGGAATAATGGATATTTAATTTATTAAGGAATAGATGCGAATGTTTGGATGTTTAATCTTTCAAGGGTTGTTGAGGGTTAGGGTAATTTATGAAGTTCATTTCTAAGAACTGGGAGAGACACGGTGTGCATATCTTTGGTAGGGACATTTTTTAACAAGAATACACATTTTATCAATAGGAATTGGTACTTTAGGAATATAAAATGAGACATTTTTTTAACGCAACACCTGTTTCGGAACATAGCGATTGACCTGGGATAGCAAGAACTTGCAGTTAATTCCACAGGTTGAAACTTTATGAAAGAAAATAATTTTTTGTATATGCCTGCTATTTTCAAGTTTTATCAAATTGAATTCTAGTCTTAAGGGGTCATACGATGAGTGGTCTCGAAGACTTGCTATATTTTAAGTAGTATAAATATGAATTGAATTTGTTTTGGACAGTTTCTAAGCATTTTTCAGACAATCAGCCCTATGCTGTATCACTTTCGTCAAAAATAACGTAAAATAACGGCGCTATACGCCATTTCCATTATTTTGTTATTACCAAGCAATAGCAAAATAACGGAAATGGCAGCAGAAGTGTAGTAAAGAGTTTTTCTTTTTTCTATATTTCTGAATTCATATGTGAATCGTTTAACAAATCCTAAAATTTTTTGGGCTTTTTGACAGGTTTTTGTTATACGCCTTTCAAATGTTGAATACGCTTGAAAAGTTACTCCTAAATCGACAGTTTCACGACCCCTCTCCAATTCTTGATTGTTTATGTGATAACGGTATGTTTTTTGACGTGCAAAAGCTTATCACACAGCATTTACTCAAATAGAGTAATAATTTGCTTTTTTTTACACCAATTATGAAGAGAACAGAGATCTTTTTGTAAAAGCATAAAATTGTTTTGATAGGTAACTTTTCTGAGAATTTCACAGTCATCTGCATACAAAAAACAATCACATGATAAGCAGTCATAAAGATCATTAATAAATAATAAAAAGAGTAGAGGGCCAAGTTTGATCCTTGAGGTACACCAGACTTTGCATAACTTTTCCTTTATATGCGACAAACTGCGTTCTTTCACGAAGATTGTTATTAAATTATATCATTGGCGAATTACTGAAAGAAAACATGCATAGTTTATCTATAAGAGTTCGGTAATCCACTTCGTCAAATGCCTTAGTAAAGTACGTGTAAATTGTATGAACTTGTGCTCCTTGTTTTTCCGTCCCTTCAGTGACCTTGGATAAAAAAGATACCAGGTTCGTTTCAATTGATCTCCCACTGCAAAAGCCATGTTGCGATTCGGATATATATTGTTTCGCACCTGCAAAAAGATTTTATGATATGAGATTAGACAACTTGTCTCTAGTAACTCTTCATAAACAAAGATCTTCGAAAAAATCATTGATAGTTTGATCACGGAGTCGAAGTTAGTCTTCTGCCGTGCCCAGAGGTAATAAAGGCAATGGAGAGGGGGAGTTTGGAACATGTTCAGCAATTCTTCTTCTAAAATAAAGTTGGAACAAATTAATAATGCATATAACTTGAACCAGAACGTGAATGAACTCAACTACGACCAAGGAGAGGATAGCCTTATAGAATTGATAATCAGCTCTTCTGATCTGAACCCCATCTTTCTTGAATGTGTGCTTATGACAAGAGATATGATAGATACTGGCTTAAATCTTGCCTCAATAACGCAATAAAAAAGTAAGAAATACCATAAACGTATTTCCTACAGGGATTATAACCATATTGAACTGACAAGCTTCGAAACACCCTTGAGTTCCCAATCGAGAATATTGAAAGCAATTGAGAAATTTGACGAATGAAGCAATTGAAAGAGACTTCATTTTGAGGACAGAAAACAGTTATCTATCCGTTTTGGAAAAACATGAAAAAACTTAAATTTATAAAGACACAAAACTACCAAGTTCCTTAGGACCTACTTGATGCGGAAAAACTGAACAATCACTATGTTTTGATATCAAATGAAAATAACTCAGAGAAATACTCAATTGTCAATCACTATTCCAGAACTACAAATGCTAACGTGAAAGGAGACTAGACTTGAGATTACGCCTATTGATATGCACGATATTGCGAAATATACATATATAAATATAGTGCTAAGTATTCGTGACTAGCAGTAATATGGAAGTTGAATTTCTGTGGGGACGCAGTCAGGTGAAGAGCTTTTTTAAGCAAACTCATTGAAATTCGTCAAGTTCGGCTATGTTTATTTCCTTCCTCAGGACGACTAAAATTATAATTAGTAACATTCTGAAAATTGTAAAGAATTTGGGTACTTGTTTTCGAACAATCCTTACAAGAGATTTCATATACAAGATTGGATTTTTGCTCATTTCGTAAGGGACTTTTCATTTTGGTATGTATGTTTGAAATTGTTTTTACGTTTTTCTTAGAAGATAATTTTTTTTACAAATTGATGAAATCGGACCCACATGTACATTACAACAAAAAGCTAACAAAATTGTTTCAAATATCGCATACTAAAATAATTCATGTTTCCCTAAATCTCTTATGATTTATAATTCAATGGCTCCCCGTTTTTACACACTTCCAAAAATTCATAAACCGACACTATCAATTAGACCAATAGTATCTTCCATTCATAGTCCGACAAGCAAACTTTCAGGGTTTTTGACCGATATACTACCAATGCTTATGAAACAGAAAATCCTCACTACGTCAAAGATTCCTTAACATTCACTGAGTTTATCAATAATTTCCAACTCCCATAAAACCACTCTTTTCTAATTTACCGATCATATTATTAAAAAAATCTTTGAAGTTATTGTCGAGTTTGAAAAGGGTGCATGCGTAGAGCAATTCTGGACGGATTCATAACATATTTCTCTTCCAACTTTGAACGTTTCCAAGACAACATGACAACGTTAACTATGTGAGTGGAAACTGAAGATTTGCGCCGTACATTATTATTTATTTTTGTAAGTTGCGCCTACGCCCGAGCACAAGCACAGCATATACAGATATGGAAAAATATTATCGGCATATAGCATTTCCAATACTGCCGCGACTGCGGTTGATATACTGACATTGTCACGTAAATTGAGCTTGAGGCAAACAGTTTGTAGGGAGGAGAACAGTAGCCCAGTTGAATGCTTGACTCTCCACCTCGTTATATTTTGTACTGGTCGACTGGTTACACCAACTAGCAGCCAAACGTCTTGGGAACGATATGTCGATAATATTTTACCATATTCGAGTTATTACAATTCACGCTGTATCTCGAATGTATATGCTGTGTAAATTGAGAAGAACCAAACCAAGAATACCTGATATGGGTAACTACCAGAATCTATTTTGGACCATATGAAATAACCATTGGTCGGAGAATGAAGGAAAGATATGGGGTTTATTTTATTTATCATAGTTGCTACCTATCTAGGAATAGGTGGTTTAGTGGGAGTAGCAGATGGAAAGACATAGTTGGGGTCCTACAAGCGAACTACTCCAAGATCTGTAAACTTGATCTCCTGGAGTCGAATGAAGAGGTTCAGAAGGAGTTTTTATCGGGGTAAAAATGTTCGGATTCAAGTATGTTTACTCTATATAAGAATGTTTTTTGAGTATCTCTGTATTATCACTTTTTTTGACTGAAATGTGAATTTCACAACTATTTAAGGTAAGTTGACGAACTTACAAACCTTTGGAGTAAGAAATGTTTCATCAGGTATGTTCGTTTCATTTTGAACAAAATACAAAATAACTACGTCATCAATCACGTCAGAATAAAGAAATATCGCATATTCGTGAAAGGATCGGGTTTTTATTTTGGTCACCAAATACATTTTGTCGATTTAATTCCAATAGTATCCTTCATTCTTCTTCGTTTCTATGGAAACTTTCTAGAAGAAAATTAGGAAAATATGAACCAAAAATTTCAGCAAATATCACAGGAAGCTATTTTCCAAAAGGCTGTGAGTGAACCTTTCTCAACATTTGCTTTACAAAGCGTTTTCCACTGTGTATCTTTGTCTTCTTTCGACTTCGAGTAAACAGTTTACGAAGAAAATTGAGGTTAATACCATCAAGTGAATAAATCGGTAGTGATACGGTCAGAAATCAATTTTTAAAACACATTATCACCTCGGGCTGAACACTTGTGGACACGGAGACGTGTCCATTATCTACTTTATATGCTATTGTCATCGTTATTAGTTATTAAATAAAGGTGCACGCCAGTTAGTTTTTCATGAAGCTGCGATCACTTTCTATAACCAATTACTCTTCGACATTACCGCTTTTGGTTCCGACAAATAGACATAAAGTTTGTACGAATGAATAGGTATATATTGGAGTCGTTTTGTAGGATTGGCAGAATTTATTATGGGAATATTCATTCAAACCAGTTGAAGCCGGAGGCATAATATACTGATGAAGTAATACCATCGATAGTATAGTTCTTCCTCAACTGGCACAAGTCTCACGGCGTCACCTAGAGGTTCTTTTACACAGTTAATACATCGATTGAAATTTGATGTCACGCCATAATATAAGGCAATTCTGTTGAGTAATAAAATAGAAACAATATGATGTCCGTGTATATTTGGAAGGCTCAATTCCAGTCAAGAAAATAGTTGGTTTATACGAGGGTCTGATAATATCTATAGCTAGGCTAGACCTAGTTGCTACGCTCCTAGCCTGAACATCCCCTTGCTCAGTGGAGATGGGTTGGGTGAATGCAAAATGAAACCAAGTAATCGCGGCGTATTCGTTCGAAGCTAACGAATATTTGTATTCAATATCGAACTGGCAAATAGGTCGTGAGAGCGCATAACAATAATCAACAGTATGAAGTTGGCAACAAATTCCATTGCCTGTACTACCAAACAAAAACATGTCAATATGGAACACTGGTGCTTCTGCACTTGTACTAATTTTCTCATCCTTAAAATAGACTATGAAAGTTATGGTTTTTTATTGCAATTACTGCAAAATAGAATTGTTCCCAACGCAAGAAATACTATCGGTCTATCAGAATCAGTTTATCAAAGTACCCTTAGCATACAAATACTGAAAGTTTACAATGTGTACCTACAAATATATTCGTAAGGCTCGTTTGATTTCTACAATAATCGAAATAAAGAAACGAATATATTACAAATTGGCAATGAGAAAAACGAAAACGAAAAACGAAAAACATACTGAAAACAAATACAATGAATAAACAATCAAAATTGAATCAATCAAATTATGTGGAGAAAGTTCCAGTATTTCTTACATTAATCGGTGAACCGGCATATCATATTTTTCGAGACCTTTGCGATCATGTGTTACCAAAAAAAAGAGTCTATCACTCAAACAAAGTTTTCCAGAAGTCTGTACAAAACTGAAAGTTGACCTGAAAATTCAAGAACATGACGAGCTCTTGTTTTGTCTAAAACGACCTGTAGCATATGCCGTAATTGATAGAGATGATCAAGAATCAGAAAGACTACAGTAATTAGGAATAATTTCGCTGATCGACTATTTATAATGGGCTGCACCAATAGTCGTTACAAGGAAATAAGTAGAGATATTCGTATTTCTCACTTCTATTTTTCAACAGATCGTCGATTCGTAAATAATTAGATTGGGGGGAACATCTGCATATATTGACAATATACTCATTTTTGGAAGAACTGTTCAAGAACATGGAGAAAGTTTGATGAAGGTTCTGAACCGTATTCAAGAGTTTGATTTCAATCTGAAGATTGAAAAATGCGACTTTAGTACGAAGGAACTGAAGTATTTAGGTTTAATTTTGAATGAAAAACGAATCCTTCCAATCCCTTCAAAAACCAAGGCTATAACCACATGATGATCCAGCACTCCGTTCATATCTTGGCGCGATAAACTATTACGAAATCTTCATTAAATATATGGTATGACTTCACAACAAAAGGAGAGAGACAAATGTTCATATAATTGTATAGGTGATGATGGGGAATGCGACAGAAGTCAAACAACTAATTGAATCAAAGTTTTGTGTAATTCACGAATATTTCTTGTGTCAAAGCACAACAGTATGTTAATATTTCTACATACAGCTACATTTTGTACTCAGATGAATGACATGATTGACGAGGTTCATAATACTCTGAACAAAATTCTGGTTTATGATAAAGCAACATTTGAGAATAACGACTAGGTCGGACTAAGTCAACAGACGTATGCAGTTGAAAACTCACTGGTTGACAGTTGAATACCTATAGCCATGGTTTCCTAATGTTTGGGTAGGAAATAGTGGTCTCATCATTGGCGACTACTTCTTCGACAGTGTGCTGAATGGTGAAAGGTACTTAAATTTTATTCGAGAACCTCTTTCCCGAATGCTAGAAGTGAATTCAAACAATCGAAGGATCAGCACAATAGTACTTCAGTACATAACCATACGATAGTTTGAGAATTTTTATATCTATTCAGTCCTAATTGTTCGACAGGCATAGAAGGTACTATTTCTTGGACCGCGAGATCCCCAGGCTTTACTCCAATAAGGTTTTTTTAGGTACGTGAATGAAAGGGTTTTTAGAGATCGTCTGACAACTGCAGTTCAACTTCATAAAGGAAGCCTTTCGTTCAACTGATCGAGCAATGCTTGCTAGAATTCAGTACTCATTAACTCAAAGACTCGCAGCTTATATGGAAATTTATGGTCACCTATTCGAGCATTTATAATCAGCCTTTCCTCAAATATTTCACATTGTTTTCTGTTAATCACTCTTTCCTGTTCTTGTCATATAGTTTACTTTCGGATGCTGCACACTCCTCTTTAGAGACTACTTGACTAGACTATTAGACTAGAGACATTTGAGATGTTCACCTAGCTACCAGTTGAAGTACTGAAAGTTATCTCGGTATTTTGTCCAAAGAGTCAGGAGTTCCGAAGGTTATCGCTATAATGCAATCATCTGTCAGAAACCCTTGTGAATATAGCTGAAAATATCGATAATAATACTCGCAATAGCATTAATAAATGGTACACTTCATAAAGGAACCGAATCACAATGAGTCTGCACGTTTCAAGTCGCTGAATAAAAGTCGAACATCGCTTCTCTTTTACAAAACGACTAATCATATAGTATCTGACTGATGGTCATCAGATTTCGGTGCCGATTTATGAACACCCACTCTCAAGCACCCACACAAAAGACGGTATTCTCACGATACTTGATGGACTTTAGTAGGAAGATATGACAGTGGCAGCGCAAGCAGTATCGAATTTTAGGAAACGTTTTCGTCAAAATATTTTGGAATACGTACGTATGGTGAGATATTTTCGGGGGTAATACCACGAGTGCTCGCAATACTATCGATAGTAATTCTGTCGCAATTCAAAAATATCAAATTGTTTGGTAACACCATGAGTCCGCTAGGACGAGGGGTGTTACCTCAAAGCAATTTGAGTTTAAGATTTCTGAGCACGAGTTGTATTTATTGAGATAATATCAAGAGCCAACGAAGTTAGGAAAACGTATATTCTTGTTCATTTTAGTTCAATGAATGAAAGCTGTCAGACTGACATGTATAATGTCATCCTTGCAAGCAAGATATATCCTTCATTGTTGTTTGCATGCTTGGTTGCCCATGATGACGTGGTATTATCGGCTCAAGACGAAGGAACTGTTTACTATCAGTGAAGCTCCATTTTTATTGGTTCTCAGATCGCAGGAGATGCGAGTTTCATATAGCGAGTGGAATTATCGAATAATGATGCCTGAGTCACTTTGACAACGATACAAACGTAGCCCTAATTGAACTCAAGTGAATTAGTACTCTCGATTCATGAAAAGTTGATATTTCAATATTATACAGGTCGTGCTAAAATTAATATTTTTTCCGTTATGCATAAAGTTGGTCAGAAGTTCGTGTAAATAAATGGAACCTCCCGGGTATTACTAGGTGAATTGAATGATAATAAAAATGCTGATGATGCCTCTATACCTAAATCATAAAATATTCTCAATACAGCCACAATTTTGAAAAAAAGTATTTTTTCAAGCATTCAATTAGGTTGCCGTGTAAATATTAAGTTTTTAACAGTTTGGTGACTTTTATAAATGAGTTATAAATAGTTATTGACAGTATTTAAATAAATCATTCAAAATGAATGGAAATATAGATTAATCAAGCGAAGATCTTTTAAAATTATACATTATACTGGTTTGTTGGTTGGTTTGAAGCTGACGGGTCAGATGTAGGGTTAACCCGTAAGGGTGTCCCTTAACACTGAGACCTGCTGGGGTCTATTATATTATTATGTCGCCAGTGGTTCCTAGTTGAATAGGCCTATGTCTTGAACCAGGTTTATCAGTTTATCCACTAGGTGTTTTGGACTCATGCCTATTTCTAGATTGGTCTGTCCGAATATTCTGTAGCGCCTGTTGTGCAGCGTCGAAGATGATGTGAGAGGTTGTTTCCTTCTCGTCACCACAAAATCTGCACTCCACGGTTTTTCTATTTATTCCCATAGTGTGCAGGTGCTTTCTGAAGCCACAATATCTGGTTAGTACGGCAATTATGAGTATCTTAAATCTGTATAGGTTGAGAGTGTCAGCCGTCAGTGTTTGGCTTAACACCATGGCTAAGCTGTGTTGATGCCCTTTGTTTTGGTCCCAATATGTTCGGTGTTTTATACACGGATAATAGGATCAAATCATTTTTTTTTTGTTTTTTAAACATGATATCCTTCATAAAGTGGATATTGTGGGTGAAACTGCGTCTAAGAAAGCTAGGTTACTTTAAAAGAATATTGCATTCGGTAGTTAATAAAATGCTGGAAATAGAACTTCTGGCTCATGTTAAACAGCATAAACAGCAGTTTGCAAAATTTATAATAGACGAAATGGTGAACCAACATGATAAAACAGTATTGAGCCTCCCACTTCTATCAAGAATTACGTGGCCGTTGGATACCAAACATTCGAATTTGCAGACATGATTTTTTGTTATTGAATCAGTTCTATTGTACCTTCACACATTGTATTGAACGCGTCTGTAACAAGATAGAACCAAAAACGTACACGGAAAGAAATGTATAGTACATAGTATTAAAAATATAATATTCATTACAATAAAATATCATTCCATATATGACGATTACCTATGATAATAAAACTTATAGTAATTTTATAATGATATTTCAGAACATTTTATTTTAGAAAAAAGTTCTTTTCATTGTGAACTATATTATAAATCTTTGATTTGTATCACAATTTTTTTTTTATTAAACTTATTATATGGACTTAATAATGTGTAATATTTTTTTATACTAAATGATTTAAGACTTTTATAGTAAGTGTTATAATATTACATAATAAATGTTATTATACTTTTATAATGAATTTCATCATAATGTATAATAATATTTTGGACCGATTTACACCGCTCTGCAAAATAAATGACCAATGAAAATTTGCCCCAATTTCAAAGTTCCGAAGCGCTGATTCTGCTGTTTTTTTAACTATAATAATAAAAAAATAAAACCATCAATATCGGACGAGCGACTTGGAGGAAGCCAACTTTAAAATCATAGCAAATTTTTGGAGGCCGTTTTTTTGCAGAGCAGTTCTGATTAAATAAAACAAGTTTTTATATATTTCAAAATAATTTATTGCACAAACTGATAATATATTTTACTTGAATATAAAATTTATTAACTTAGTGGGTACCTACCATTAAATAAAACTTAATGTTGAATCATTAGTTAACCTATTTGTAGTGATTTGAAAACGCTGGATGAAAAAATATGTAACAAAGTCTGTTAAACGCACAGAGGTAATCAATTCTGTCAAATAAGGTGCATCCACGTTTGAGTGTCCAGAACCGAATAAACTAAGCGTGAATTCAAGATAGTGTGAAATTTTATCTATGAGGTAAAAATTTAGTTTCTCGTGGTCAGATGTTGGTGTGGCGTGGTCGAAGTACTCTTCTAGATGTATCAACTGAAAGTTGATCAACTGAAAGATGACTGCCGCAGTTGCAGTTGAAACGTTTGGAGATTTGAACCAAAAAAGACCACGGCAAAACCCGGAAACCTGTTAGAAGTCCAATCATCAAGACCTACAATACTGCTTATTATATTTTATGATGTTATTCATACAGTATATGTGTTTCTGTTTAACTGTCTTGTACTTGTCAAGAATAAATTATATTGATAACGTCAAGTTCCAATATAAAAAGAGTTTTTCATTCCTGTAATTATTCCAAAGCATAGTAATTTCCAACAGCTTATGGCCCAGACCCTGAATAACTGTATTTTGCTTTGTGGAATTGTATTTGCACATAATATATACAAAAAGTTTTGCTGCTGAAGATGTCAGATAATTTGGAGCATAACACGTCGTATCCTCCTTTCATGAACTTGGCGGGACGAGAGAATTATCAAGACTGGAAATTTGGAATGGAACTGTATTTGCGAGATCTGAACTTGTGGCATGCTGTAATTCCACGGATGATAAAACTGATGATGCTACCAAGAAGAAATACGATCAAAACGCTCTCACAAAAATTGGATTGATGGTTGCACCCTGTTGTTATCCACATATACGCAACTGTGCTACGTCTAAAGAAATGTGGATAACAACAGGGTGCAACCATCAATCCAATTTTAATTTCATGATAGTGTGAAATTTTATCTATGAGGTAAAAATTTGGTTTCTCGTGGTCAGATGTTGGTGTGGCGTGGTCGAAGTACTCTTCTAGACGTATCAACTGAAAGTTGATCAACTGAAAGATGACTGCCGCAGTTGCAGTTGAAACGTTTGGAGATTTAAACCAAAGAAGACCACGGCAAAACCCGGAAACCAACGAAAACATTGACACCAGCCGTGAAAACCTACATTCCTAAAATCTTCTATTATTTGAATATTTTAAACTTTATTACCATAGCATTATAAAATATCGTTTCACCCTTAATAGTTTATAAACTTTAAAGACAACATATAAAACGATCAGTTTATTATATTTCATTATCAAAACTACTACCAACTTTGGGAGGTAATCACACTTACCAACTATTATTGTAAGATTAATTATATATTACCTTCTTTTCCTTTATATAAATTATAATGATTGACAATATATGAGTATGATAAATCGAATAAAAATTGTCATACATGGTATTATAAATTTTTTACTACACAATATATTAGATTTTTTTCCGTGTAGGAGTAATAGCTGAAGTATATCAGAATTACAATATGAATAATATATTCAAGTAAGTTATGAGCAATAACCCCCCTGAAAAATTGTATCCGTAGCAACGATTTTCTCAGGTTAACATGAATGAACGTACCGATTTGATCTGCATGTTTTCAAATTTATTCAATTTTCAACTTTCCTTCAAACGTATTTATTTGAACATTATTCAATAAAAACTTTTTGAAAGTACAATGACTTTCAATCCGATCCCTAAATATCCAGACCTTATAATTTAGGTTATACCGCACCGATGATGGTCTAAAAAATCCGATACATGCTTGCTGCGGTAACCTGTCATTACTATCATAATGGATTTTACGTACAATAATAAATATATTATTATATTAAATAGACAAAAATGTATACATTCAATAGGCCTCTGATCTATTTTGGCTATCACGTGCTTTTTTAGAGAAGTGAAGAGCTACAAACAACCATGTATTGACATCGATTCACGAATGTTTGAGGATAAATGGTCAACACTTCGGGCAAAGTATTGGTTATGAGTTATTTATTCTGAACGCATTGATACGAGTTATCATATATATTTCACAACTATCCCTATTTGAAGTAAAATTTCAATTAGAGGCGTGACTGCCCAATTCTTTTTAAAAATATTGTAATCTACGTTACTGATCAAATTTATGCGTATCGTTAACATGAATATAAAAACAAGTTATGTCTAATTTTATGTCGAATTGAACATTTTATTGCCATTGATCATGCAACAAATCTTTCCAAAAACTTTAATTTTCTCTTTGCATTATTTTAATTGTAATTTTGAGTCCCAGTAAGCTAGTTATTGAATTTCAGATAAAAATTGAGAGATTTCCACTAAGTTCAATTTCAACTGGAACCTCTCATTGCGATTTTAAAATTGGATGCTAGTATTAACAGTGCGGCTTTTAATAGCCCCCCTGTTAACAACGGGTCGACGTACAAACATAAAAAAAACGTTTGGAGGGTTTCACCAATACTACTTTTTGAAATGAAGAACATTGTGATTGCTCGATGGATGGCGCAGGGGGCACATAATCTAAGTATTAGATAAGTATTTAAGTAACAAGGAATGTAAAGACCTGTTAACATTCGAGGTGAGCAAGTGCGAGCCTAGGCTTGTCGCTTGCAGAGGATGTTAAAAGTCGATATATTCCATGTTACTTATTACGTTTTTCCCGCTGCTTGTTGACATTTCTCAAAATTTGCCTAGATTGAAGTTTGTTTTCTTACCCTTCCTTCATGATTATTCGTTCGACTATTTCAGTCTAAGTTGCTTGTGCGTGTAACTAAGTTACCGAACAGACAATAATATTTAAAAAGTTTCATTACATACGAATTGATATACATAAAGCTAAAGGTATTACTTGTCAACGTCAAAGTCATTATTACCCTAGGCAAGTAAATGACATTATTCACATTCCGTTGTCAAGATGATTTAGTAAACGATTGATATAGGCCATTTACCTGTTTTGTTGCTAAGCAGGTATGGACCATTTACAGTGTCGGCAGAGGGAAACATTTTATAACTGGCATGGGGATGGGGGTCATGTGTCACATCGTTGAAAAGATAATAATTTTTTTTTAGATTTTCGTTTTAATGTTATTTCACAATATTCATTTGAAATGTCGGAATAAATGCGAATCTGACGGATGTGAATCCCTTTTCTTACCTGACCACGATAACTTTTGAATGGTTTGATGTGAAATAATGGAACAGATATTTTTTTCAATGGAAAGAAATTTTATAAATTTTCAGATGGTTGAAAAGAGAATTAAATTATCTTTTCAACGATGTGACACATGACCCCCCATGCCACTTAAATTTTTTTAGTTGATGTGCCGCCTACGCCATCTATCGAGCACTCACAATGTGTTCTGTTTCAAAGAGTAGTATCGGTGAAACTCTCCAAACGGTTTTTTTGTTTGTACGTCAAATCGATCAAAAATCAAAAATATTTCAACTTGAATAATTATACAATTATACATTCTTCTTCTTCTTCTAAAGGCACAAATAGCATCCTTTGCTAGTTTGTGTTGTGGGCGTACTTTCGGTTCCCCTGGTTCCTTTTACCCGACACCCACCTCCGCACCCCATTGGCACACTTGGGGTTCGTCTTATCAGCGCCCCCAAAACGATTGGGTTAGCTTCCCCGAATGGGTTCCAGAGGTCCCTAGTTCGGTTCCTTCGGTAGATGGTTTCGGAGGACTCTTGGGATGTTCTCCTACTAACTTATTGTGTTTTGGGGCGTATCTTTGGATCCTCTGATTCCCTTTTTTTGGGTGCACGCCTTCGCACTTAGTGAGGCATCTCAAAGGAGCCTTTGGGGTCTCTCAGGTCATCGCCATCGGGACGGTTGGCTTCGCACCCCTAGAATGGGTTCCAGAGGTTCTGCCTTGGTTCCCTTGTGGGTGTGGACAGGCATACCATACCTGGGATCTATTATATTTAGCTCCATGTCCACAGGGGCAATTGATAATACATATGAATAAATACAGCACTGAACATGAATATGGAAGCGCCCAAATATATGAAAATAGGTTCTTATTTGATTATAATTATAATTGTTTTACATATTGATTTTGAAGTTTTTCAGTTGAATAATATTACCATTACCAATCAGGAGGAATCATGATTGATTTGTGTTGAAATATTTTGAGCGGAATCAATAGTTGTGCTGCTACCCAAAAGATATCTATTTCGTGATATCTACTCATAAATCTATGACTGGCAGCTCCTTTGGACAGAAATTACTAAACCGTAAATTTAGATTTAACACTCTCCCAAACTTCAAGAATCGGTTGATAGAACATAATTATAATAATGAATTAGCAGGTAACCGATCATCATAGAAGGACTAGGTGAGTTGTGACACCACTTTCCTGAGCAACAGGTGCAAAAACAGACCGGCAGCCATGGGCACCCTGGAAGGAATGCTCATTCCGTCTGATGTAGGCCTTGACTAGGCTGCCCCCCAGTATACCCTTGGTTCCAAATGCCACGAGGAATAGGTCCCCCACACTTAACCACCTCGGAAAAGGAGTGAAAGGCAAGGTGGTGGGGCCCAGAACGATATATTGCCTCATGATGATGACCGCAACGACAACGACATTTTGAGTGGATGGACGAACTAAGGGACGGTCTTCTGCATTTGCTATAATAAGAATAATCCCTCATAAACACTAATAGAATGTACCCAAAGGTATAGCCGGTACGGATAGAGGACGGCTATTATTTTTATTACTATTAGCCGTGGCGCTTTGAGAGCAGTAAGCCCACGCGAAGAGGATACATATCGAGAATGTATGCTCTGTGGTGTGAGATAACCAAGAGCATGCTGCCATTTCCGCCCAAAATCTTAGGGATTGTATATCTCATCTTCGGTGTCGAGGCTATGTCAGAGCCGGTAAACGAAGTAACAGAAGTGGTAGATATGCCACGTGTCATTATGGCTTCAGAGGAAGCCCGCATCATACCGCCACCGGAGGGCATCATAACACCAAGCAAGCCCCTGAAGGTACATCAACGGGTGGATGCGGAGATTCCCGATATTCTTTCAGAAGAGGCTGACATCTGCCGAATCAACTATGCCATGTATGACGCCGCTCAGACTTTGTCTCCAACAGAGAAGAGGTATACCGCCTCTCAAATTGGGAGGCATACGCAGCGCGTACACAAGATAGAAGCTGAGATCAAGTCGGCGAGACAACACGCATCTAGTACACAGTATATGGCAGACTACGTGGCAGCCAATAGGCCCTTTACGCCGGCAGTGCAGTCAGTTGCCGCAAATTTAAGACGAGCTCACTCCACACTGAATCAGTGCGTGCTGTTTACCTTCAAACAGCATTGTCTTGATAGAATACGAATGCTGGTAGCTGAAAACATAAAGTTCTGCGAAAAAATTTCTAGCTCATTTCAAGATTCTCCACGTATTTTATACTGATCTGGTGGAAGCTTTCTGGAAGAACTTATATGAGTTTCCGCGAACACTCATCGTAGATTCTCCAGCCCTGGCGCCGTTCGAAGATTTCTGCAGGAGGATTCGGCAGACTGAGCTTAATAAACTGCGCAATCTGATAACTCCGGAAGAAATTATACGGTCCCTCAGAGGCTCGAAAAACTTCGCTGCTTCATGTCCTGATGGGCTGAATAACTATTGGTGGAAAAAGTTCTCAAGTACCCACCACTGTCTGGCAAGTTTTCAACTCATAGATGAGGAGCAGCAGATTCCGGATTGGTTTGTCGAGGGGCGAACCGTGCTTATCCTCAAATATCTATTCCGATAGCATGCGTATACTTTTGCACCACCCATGAGGACCGATAGCGATCCTTTTCTCCCGAGGCAAATAGTTTGAGGTCATGCATGTAAAACAGAAGGTTGCCTTCCGTTGCTGAGGGTGCTGCAGTTGTATCCGAGGGTTTTCTGTAATGCAACGGACAATGGCAATAATGAGATGCAGAGATGAAGAAGGCTGAGGGAGTCTCCCTGAAATACGCCCCTTCTGAAAATAACCTTTTCTGTTTGGACTCTGACTTGACCAGATGTTATGGTGAAGCGAGTATTCCAGCTTCAATGCGCCTCACCATTTGATCGGGTACCGCAAGTATTTGAGCGAATGCATGATGTTCTCATGCGATGTTGTATCAAATGCCTTGTGATAAATGATCCAGACCATTGAAAGGTTACGCTTATACTGCACGAAGTCCTGCGTGATGCATCTGTCGATGAGTAGGTTCTCCTTGCAGCCAGCGTATAATTATTGTTACTGTAGAAAGAGGTATATTTGAGAGTCTATGAATTCATTCAAAAGCTTCCATTTTATGCTGATGATGATGATATGACAAACTTCTTGTTATCACATAATCAGTTCGTGTAGATTTTCTGTAAACATTGAATTATAAGTAAGTAAGTAACTATTGTTTTTGTGAATTTTTAGTTCCATGAAATGTTCAGTACCGCTATTGTCAGTATTTTCACACAATATCAAAATATCTCTAGGTGGTCGGTGGATCAGCGGTCTAATGCACAGGCCGTTCGAAACTCTAGCATAGCGATAGTCGGTTCGAATCCGATGTAGGTACGAGAATTTTTCTCAACTACTTTATATCGGATTCGATAGGCGGCCGCATGCCTTGTTGAAAAGCAAGTGTATTGTGAGTTGTCTAGATGCCAATCTCGTCTAGTGCTAGCTTGGAGTGCACACCGACCACCCGAGGTGGTGCTGTAGGTTTTCCGGGTTTTCCTGCAGCTGAAAAGTGAATACATCACCTAAAACATCAGTAAGTCACCCCGGAGCGCCACGGCATAAAATAATAATAGCCGTCCTCTACCCGCACAGGCTATGCCTTTGGTTACACTCAACGAGTGTTTATGAGGGAGTATTATTATTATTATTATAGTATTGAAGCACTTGGATGCCAAAATGAAATCCGGAATAATCCTGGAATAGGATACATTTTAAATATTCTAAAATAATAATTCAAATTCAGAATTTCAATCCTTCACCTTTTCTGAGGACTTAAGATGTCTTTATGTGACTTCTTGTACACGTATCAAAAAAAAATTCAATTACTACTTGCAGGTATACATTGCACACAGCGTGACAGTGCCACATAATTTTTCAATACGTCAATTCTTAAATGAAACATTACTTGAATTTATTCACTGTTATTTCCAAGAACTATTCAAAACGGAATTTGTATGTTGATCAATAATAATTTTCATGTTGGAAAAAGGGAATATTCTCAAGTAATTAAATTTTTTTTTTCTTTCAAATGAAATAACCAACGAAAAAAATTAATGAAAATGAAAATTTTCTCTTTCAGATTTTTTATTTCTAGTTAGGGTCGTTTCCCAATATTAATTAGATGTAGTTCACTATCCAGCGTGGCTCTTGCCGGGGAAGTAGTTCTTTCCTGTTAGATATCACAAAAGAACCTTCATTTTTATCTTAGGTTGTTTTCATTTGAAAAAAAATTCAATTAATTTGAGTATATTCCTTTTTTCCAACATGAATACCTTCCAAGAGGTTATCTTGAACAATGTAAAAATGGTGACTAAAGTTCATCTTTCAGTCGTAGATTATTCCACATAACTTTATGAACATCCTGTACATATTTTCAATGAAATCAATAATCTCCAATTATGATATCACTTGTTTTCTTTCATTATTCCAGTATATCAGTAGATCATTGTAATGCTATCAATGTAATGACCGAAAAACGGATATAAATAAAAAGTAAAGCTGTTTCACTCTATAGCACTTATAACTACAAAACGGTAATATGAACAGTAGACAGTAGGTAAGGTTTATTCTCAATTCTTCTCACAAAGTGGTAATTACTCAGCACATGTAAAACCGATAAAGAGTAGTCTTATGAATTTAATTCATCGGTTGAGAATGCCTCCGGCATGAGCTATCTTGAATGAATTTTCCCATAATAAATTTTGCCAATCCCATGAAATGGCCCCACGAGTATCTTCGTCTTCAAATTGTTGTATTAGGATTAATATGAGAATATATCAAAGGCTGGATAATATTGTTTTATAATAGTGTGATCAATAAAAGCAATTTTGTACAGAACTGAATACTTGACTAGAAACATTTCTATAATAATTATAATAATAATAATTTGAGTGGATGGATGAACTAAGGGACAGTCTTCTGCATTGCCACGAGAGCAGTGAGCCCGCCCGAAGAGGATACATGGCGAGAATGCATGATCTGTGGCGCGAAACCCTCCCAGAGCATGCTGCATTTTCCGCACAAAATCTCAGGGATTATGTATCCCACCTTCGGATTCGAGGCTATGTTAGAGCCCCTCCTCAGCCGGTTAACGCAGTGGCAGAAGTAGCAGATATGCCACGTGTCGACCTGGCTGTAGATGAGCCCCGCATCATACCACCAACGGAAGGCATCAGAACCCGCTTCATAACACGAAGCCCCTGAAGCCACAACAACTGGCACGGGTGGATGCGGATATTCACGATGTCCTTTCAGAAGAGGCTGACATCTGGCAGATCAACTCTACCGTGTATGACGCCGCTCAGGCCCTGTCCCAAGCGGAGAGGAGGGATACCACCCCTCTGATTGGGAGGCATGAGCGACCCTGAAGATCAGGTCAGCGAGACAACACGCGTCACGTATCCAGTGTGTGGCGGACTACGTGGCGGCCAATAGGCCTTTCACGCCCGTAGTGCGGCGAATTGCCGCAAATTTGAGACGAGCTCACCACACACTAAATCAAGGCGTGCTTTTTACCATCAAACAGCACCGTCTTGATAGGATACGAATACTGGTGGCTGCAAAAAAGTCACTAGTGAGGCGTGCGATAAACATCTCAAAAGAGGACGATGCGAGGAATACGGAGAGGACGCTCAGCTCGTAGACGGTATCATCCTACATCATCTGGATGCCGAAGAGACGTATAACTTCCTAGGGGTGGAACAACGCCACACCCAAGAGGTAGCTACTGTCAAAAGCTCTCTCCGCGGCAGATCTGGTCTTCAGAACTGTCGGGGAAGAACAAAGTTGCTGCAACTAATATGCTGGCCGTTCCGATTCTACTTTAGTCTTTTGGAGTAATGAAATGGACTCAGGAAGAGCTGCGACAACTCGACGTAAAATCTTGCAAAATGATGCATCTCCATAGAAGCTTGCATCCTAAATCGTCTGTTTCACGGTTATACTTCCCCAGACAACGGGGAGGCCGTGAACTTTTGAGTTTGGAGTGTCTACATAACAGAATGGTACTGGATGGAGCCTGTAAAGTCATCAGGAGTTTAGATCCTTTTCTCTGCTTGGTATGTGATCATGAAATAGCAGGAATTGGAGCATTTGTTTTCATATTCGACACAGAACGAACGAACCCAAACTCTGTCACCGTTCAGCAAAAAGCCTACGTGGAAGCTGCGGAGTGTGACAGGCTCCTACAGCTACATAAGGATAAGCCAATGCATGGGGTCTTCT
Source organism: Chrysolina americana (assembly GCA_958502065.1). Classification (NCBI taxonomy): domain Eukaryota; kingdom Metazoa; phylum Arthropoda; class Insecta; order Coleoptera; family Chrysomelidae; genus Chrysolina; species Chrysolina americana. The sequence goes on along the minus strand of OY293415.1, from coordinate 62,997,580 downwards.
TCAAGAACATTGAAGACTTTGGCTTATCCAGAAACTTGACCTTCGCTTTTCTCAAGTCAAGTGGGCTGAAGTCGGAAACCGAGGCATTCATAATGGCCTGCCAGGATGGTGTCTACCGTAGTCGCGTGATGGGTATAGAGGTCCCTGACACTAGATGCAGATCATGTCGTGGGGCAGCTGAGACCATAATGCATTTGCTCTCAGCTTGTCCAGCTTATGCGGTCTCAGCCTGTATCCACAGGCATAACGCGGCCCTACGAGTGTTGTACTACCATCTACGGCACTCGTACGGTGTAGACGAGACACCGGTGTTGCCTTATGCTCTGGGGGATATTGAGTCTGTTGTAGAGACCGAGAAGTGCCGAATCTATTGGAACTACCCATTCCCCACCCTCACGCAAATACAAGCTAATAAGCCTGATGTAGTCCTTCTCGACCACCGAAGTAGGACGTTTTTCATTTTCAGCTCCTAGCGAAACGAATATCGCCCGAAAGAGGAGAAAAAACGGACTAAATATCGAGAACTACTCTTTGAACTCCGCAGGCTTTATCCAAACCATTCTGTCAAGATGGTGGTTCTGATAATAGGGGTCCTTGGTGGAATGATGGACACGCTGCTCTCGAATACAAAAATCATACCGGTATGCCGTGATTCGGCAGAAAAACTCCGTTTACTCAGGGTACATGATTCTCGGACCCAGTAATCACTCACCCCACGGACTTGGGGAGTGTTTGATGGGGTTAATGATACACCAGCTCGCCCTCCGGTAGTATCGGAGCTCCGGGGACAGGGCCTGACTGGTACATTCCTGATGGAAAAAAAAATATATTATAATAATAATAATAATACCCAAAGGCATAGCCTGTGCGGGTAGAGGAAGGGTATTATTATTATTTGCCGTGGCGCTCCGGGGCGACTTACTGATGTTTTAGGTGAAGTATTTACTTTTCAGCTGTAGGAAATCCCGGAAAACCTACAGCACCACCTCGTGTGGTCGGTGTGCACTCCAAGCTAGCACTAGACGATATTGGCATCTAGACAACTCACAATAGACTTGCTTTTCAACAAGGCATTCGGTTATCGATCCGATATAAAGTAGTTGAGTAAAATTCTCTTGTACTACATCGGGCTCGAACCGACTATCGCTATGCTGGAGTTTCGGACGGCCTGTGCATTAGACTGCTAAGCTGCCGACCACCACACTACCACTGTTTGTGAATTTACTGAATCATCACGTTACACGGTAATTCTTGACGAGGATTTCTCATATGTTTTTTGATTTATAATACTCCAATGTTCAGTGCCTCACGAGAAGGACCCTACCTAGAAAATATATTACATTTTATTACAGTCATCATAAAATAGCCGTATTAAAGGACCCTGGAGCGTTCTTATGGAAAAAGTGTCCCAGTCGAATTGGCTAAAAATTTGTTGAAATGAAGTTCATAATGTCTTAATTGAATGTCTTCATGGGCACAACAAGATCTTATGGACAGACAGTTTTTGAGAAACAGAGTTGTCACTTTTACCTATAAAATCAATAATGTGGCAATTAATTTGTTACAAAAAGTTGAGGATAGCGATTACAATCTCAATATATTGGACAAGACTTGCAATGAAATGTTCTTTGAGTCCGTATACAGAGTGATTCTTTTTCTTCTAGTCAATTTTAAGATTTTTATGTGATTCTTTCAACAAACTCAGTCACAATCTAAAGCTCGTGGACTTGCAAATTGAGTAAATATCAATTAATTTTCATATTGGGTTCTCTGAGGTTACTATTATACACGGTCACTCAGGATTGTCTTCTTAAGTTGATTTATATTAATTTTTTGAAAAAAGTAGAAAACTAACTATAAAATAATCATTATTTCCTAGCTCTTGTCTATTCGTTACATCTTGTACGGATCCTGATATACATTCATACATACATTAATGATATAGGCAAGGTATTGATACATCGAACATTACATTTACAAGTGGAATTACAACGATCTAGAATGTCTTGTTCAATATTCATTTATATGTGCATAACCATCCAAATTCATTGTTACTCAAACTACTCTCATTAAATTTCTTACTATATATTTGCAAGAATTACAATATTCCTAATCTTATGATCGCTGTATATATCGCAATCCAATGATTATCAATTAATAAATAGTTCTAAAATATATCATTGTCCATGGAAATGATGTGAATATGATTCGACCTTTTCTGGAATAAACCAAACATTTTGTAAAATTGAAACATGTTCTTCATATTCGATAAATAATGAAAATCATCGTCAATTATTAGACATTTTGGTCATTTGCACCATCTTGAACAACATTTACTCTTGTACCAATACTCGTTCCAATCCCAAGCCAGCTGATTAAACAATTTCAATCTTAGTATCTGTTATTACTCTAATTTTACAGTTCGAGAGTTTGTTTTAGATAATTGTTAAAATTCCAAATCAGCATACGTACGTGTAGTATAATGAATAAATTCTCCTGTCTAGTAATTGTGAACCACTCTGTGAACAGATAACATGTATACTTATTTAAATTTAATGTATTCAGTTTGAGGAGTTTTGATTATTTTGATTAAATTACAGGATCCGTACAAGATGCAATAAATAAACGAGAGCCACAAATTATTGATCATATTATATTAGTTTTCCACTTTGATCTATTTATATGTCCCTAAAAAATGCATAAAAATACAACTGAAGAAGACATTCTTGAGTGATCCTGTGAATAGTGATCAGATCACCCAATATTGAAATCAAATGATATTTATTTCATTCGCAAGTCTACAGGCTGTAGCTCTTGAATGAGTTTGTACAAAAAATTACCTGAATATCTTAATATTGACTACTAGAAGAAGATTCTTAGAACTCTGCATTGCAACTTGTGTCGAAAATATTATGATTTTAATCGCTATCCTTAACTTTTTATAACAAAATAATCATTATTGATTTTATAGGTGAGTAACAACCCTGACTCCGCATTTTTAACACCTTGTATCTCGAAAACTGTAAATTTTTTCTTGTTGTACCCATGGAGATATTTGATCAGGATATCGTAAACTACATTTTATCAAATTCAAAGTCAATTCGACTGGGACTGCAGGGTCCTTTTGTCAAGCATCTTATTTTCGGCTCACACGTTGTGCATAAACTCCTGTAAAATATAGAAATTTAAAGAATACTTCACTACTTCCAAAAAACTCTGTAGTTTAGATGAAAACTCTTGGCATTTGACGAAATGCAATAAAAAATATAGGTTCATATGAAAACAAATAGTTGAGGATGGCCGGGGTTGTACAATACTTTGTATATAATTTTTAATAGATAGAGGGGTGCATAAAGATTCCACGCAGAACTTCCTGCCTTTCGGCCGATGGCCATCCCCGCTTCATAATAATTGTAATAATAAATTATGATAGATTGAAAAAAGGCGGTCCTTTGATCTTATGACGTAAACTTTCTGTTACCTTGATTCAAAATTTAGCCTGTATAATCCCATTTCTGGGCGGTAAATTCAAACTATCAATTGAAATACTCTTTGGAATTATCTGATAAACGCTTAGCTTACTTACATATTGCAGCCCCCCGAACACATATTCAAATTCAACACGGACGTCCCAGTTTGAATTTAAGCAGAAATATGAGTGGATTTATGCAGCACAAATTTACACTAAACTTCAACTTGAACTAAACTCCAACTAAGGATAAATTAAATTTAGGTTTGTATTAACATTAACACTAGAAAGATGAAAGTTTGCCAACTATTAATTTAAATTTAGTTTTAATTTCTCTGCATAAAATGAACCATGTCAAATGAGAGGTTCATCTTCTTAGTTGAAGTTGAAGTGTAAATGTTAATTGTAGTTTAGTGTAAATTTGTGCTGCATAAATCCACTCTTACACTGTACAAACCCACCATTGAAAAAATATTTTGTTTGGGCGAGAACCTTGAATGACGTTTCTCTGTAATAGAGTCAGTTTGAGCGGGATGATTATTCTGTTCCATTGACATGACTCTAATTGTGCAGGAATATATTGAAGTAAGGGATTTTCAATAACTTTGAGATATTAATAAATATTGATGAGTATAAAATGAGTGTCAAAATTTTAGTGAGCATTTTGTTTCAATGTAGCAATATTAGTTACAATGGAAATAAAACTAATTGTTTATTTGTTGAGTCGTAGACACAATGGAAGTTTCATGTAAAGAGTTTTCGTTTTGGGATTTTCCTACCGTACCTAGAGGATAACAAGATTGTGACCATCAACTTCTCCAAGAAATTTAAATTCTCTAAAGTTCTACAGAAGTTGGAAGTCAAGGACGTCTCGACTAGCGTGAGATTCCTGGAAGTACAGTTGGACAAGCGTACAACAAGGCAAAAGCACCCAAACCTGGCTATTTAGAGAGCTGCAGATGCGATAAAACTCATGTACCCTCTAACAGCCAAAGGTTCTCATATGAAGCTTGAGGCCAAAATGGCAATATACAAACAAGTCATACGGCAGGTGATGTTGTACGCCTGTCCAAAACTCTTTTTCTGAAGTTGGACAGGAAGCAGAAGAAAGTGCTTCGTATCATCACTAATAGTGCTAAATACATTTGACTGGATACGCTGCGCGACCTTGCTGGTGTCGACTCGATGCCGACACATGTAAAAAAACTTGTTATATACATTTTAAAAGTTCCACCTCCCGAAGAGTTCCATAACCAGAGACCTTACCAGGCTCCGAACACACAATAATGAGCCCCGCCAAGACGGTGGGCTCATCTATAAAGCGCTGGATATCTTCTAGGAAAGATGGGAAGAACCGGTTCTGTAGGGAATCTAGTCGCATGAAGTAAGAAACGCCCAATACCTTGACCCGTTTTTCTGCTTTCAGCCTTTTTTGGGATTAGCTCGCAATAATCAGGCTCACACGAACTTAGACAATGGCAGTATCTACATAGAATGCAAAAAAACACGCATAAGCTTCGGAGGAGGCGTGTATTATGCCATCTACAACCCTCTACCACTTGGAACAAGTGCTCGCCCCCCTCCTCAGCAATGGGGGGAGCTCTCCGTGCGTCCATCAACCATCGTTGGACTTCCAAACCCACCTAGGGTGAAGAAAGAAGATGCTGTGTTTTTTTTATGAATTAGACAACTCTGCGGTGATTCTGATTAGAAATTGTACAATAAAACCCCATTTTATTTATTTATTTAGTTTTGGGATTTAGGATATCAATTTTTCAAATGAAACAGGATGCAAAACATAATTAAAAAACAAAATAAATTTTACCAACAGGATTGATAGTGTGGTGTGATACAAATAATAATGGCAATGCCTATTTCGTGTGGAAAAGAAATCCAAAATTACAAAAATTTGAACCAAAAACAAAACATCCATTGTTTTTCAGCCTTTATTCCATGTTAAATCACTCAATATCAGAATTATACAAGGTAACATGACTGTATTGAACAGAGAAATAATCAATTATACAAAATAAATGAGCCCCAGATGTGAATAGCACATTTAACTTCCTTTCATGACAGATTCGTTAATTAATCGTATTAATACTAATGAAGTGAATAATTTGGATATCTCGCCTTATTGTAGTAATATCAATAAGATCAGATGTGGCAAAAACTATTCATTAGATTGCTGAAGCGGTATCCTCGGGCAGTAGATAAATATTCAATTTCAGTCAATACATCAGCATTCAGAATGGATGTAGGAATTTTTTGACATTTCTATAAAGCACCATTAAAAATTAAATTTAAAAGTTATAATCAACATTTTTATCCCATTTCAATTTGTTATCAGACCAAATGTCTGAATATTTATTTGCGTCAATTTGTCTCTGAATGCCTATTTACGTATATAAATTTCAATTGAATATATTAGTTCCTAACAATTTGACAAGAACAATGTAAGGCAATATAAGTATTGAAACCAGAAAGGCATTCAAATAATATAAGGTCAAGAAACGCACTATATAGCGTGAAATTATTTCACAATAATTTGAAGGTGACACTCAACGAGATGGACGTTCGTTTTACTAGAGGCAAAATATAAAAAAAAGTACTTGATAGAAAACAGTACAGTAGCCTTAAATCTGTGCAGGAGAATGTGAGGAAAAAGTTGGAGAAATAGCAGACAGGAATGCATGGAAGGAGAGACCTCCTAAAAATGCGAAAATCGCTGTCTGAATGGAATGCTCAAAATCTTAACATTCAAGAGCATGCACAAATGGAGTCAAGCCGAAGACAAGAATCTCATTGAGCCTTGGCAAATATCCCACAATATTTCAGGCGGAAATGGTTGCAATACCCTATTACACACATAGGGCAAGAGTTTTCAGGGAAAAATATAATTTCATACAGCTAAGCGAAAATAAGAACAGTCAAGCTTCAAAAAAGCTGGAATGACATAATAGACCGACATTAAGATGAAGAAAAAGTTCAATTAATGGCTCGGGGCTCATTCATTAGCTAAAAAAAGAGCAATAAGGCTTTGAATGGCCTGAAACCATTTTGCGGTATGCCAAATGCTGTACTAAAAACAAGAAAAAAACAGTTGTACTCCTTACAAGGCAGTGTAGGCTCAACAATCGTGACAAAAAGGAATCCGGTAAAAGTAATGTCATGCCGATTCTGTTAGGAAGTCAGTGAACTGCTTTCCACCACCGAACTGAAAAGGTCTTCAAAGTCCATTTCTGACTTCTGTTGACATCCTCTCACAACTAGTCTAGCTTTATGTCTTCCACCCTCTTTGACTTTGAAAATCCATCCACTGGTTAAAAATACTTTTTCTTTTACTTGTTTTTCATCAACAAAATCACAGGTGTTGTTCTCCTCAAGTGACTGTTTTTCTTCTTGTATTGCTTGTAGCCATTTTTCTTCATTTTCATCCGTCATACATTCCCGATATGTTAACAAACTTTCTTCATCTTCTGATTCCATCATATAGTCAAAATATTCTGTTCTAATGCTGGGAGAAGAAAAAACAATGGGGGTTTTGGTATCGAGGACAGGGCTGAATAAAGAACTTCAGAAGTTTTCGCGAGTATTCACTTATTTTATTTTATTGATTTTGATTTCTCATTTTTGACAGATATGTATAAGCGATGTCCTGTTGATGGAGTATAGTGCCATAAGCTTCAAATAACCTGAAAGTATCAGTTGTTATTGAAACTTTTGGTGCCATGGCCTGTTTTTTTTGAATAGTGCACACAGGATCAGGACATCAAAATATCGGTAACAGTATTTTTATCTTAAAGTCACATCTCAGAAAATGCCGATTTACCGTACCTGTCACCATATTTTCATTAACTATGTGCATTTTGGTGAGCATTGTACATGGTATTCCACGATGAGCTGAGTCAATATGTAAATGGGAAACTACTGGAAAAGTTCGTCTGAATATTTGTAAGCGTTTCAATTGTCTACGACTTTCGGTTTGTTTTTTTAAATGGAATACCCTGTTTTTTATTTTCATTTTCATGCGAGAATTCAAATCCGTTCAAAAGTTAGAGGGGAGCTTACTTTATGGACACATGTATATGCACGGAGAAAAGTAATCATTATTCCCAAGCGAATATTTAATTATGACAAGTAAAAACGTATATACTATATCCAGCTAACCTACCACAAGTAAAACGAGGTGGCTAAAATGAATCACTTACCATTATTAAGTTAGTTTCAGCAACTGTAATCACTAGCCACTAGTTAATTGGTAAACCAAAATTAAGTTGTTTTTTTTTTGCCATAACTAAACGTTTTCTTATGACGAATCACCAGTTATTTATCATTGAATCACTGAATATCTTCTTATAATTAGTTTGGAACCAAACATAAGTGAACAGATGTCTCCCAGTAAGTTAGTAACTAGCTTGCCTTAAATTAATAATTGGCTTATGGTGAGTTAGTAATCTTTTTCCTATAAGTTAGCTGATAATTTTTAGTTATCAAGCAATTATTACTGGTCGGTCGGTGGCTCATCAGACAGACGTTCAAGGCTCCGGTACCGAATCTTTTTTCTCAAGTACACGGGTCTCTTTAGGTGGCCACATGCCTTGTTGTGAATCAAGTGTGATGTGAGTTGCCTAGCTTGAACTGCGCACCGACCAACCGGGATGGTGCTGTAGGTTTTCCGGGTTTTCCTACAGCTGAAAAGTGAATACACCACTGAAAACATCAGTAAGTCGCCCCGGAGCGCCTCGGCAAATAAAAATAATAGCCGTCCTCTACCCGCACAGGCTATGCCTTTGGGTACACTCTACGAGTGTTTATGAGGGATTATTATTATTATTATCGTCTCATGAGTATACAGATAGCTAGTGACCAAAGGACAACTACGTTTCTGTTAGTGAACATCAGTGAGCTCCCATAACATACGGTACAGGTGAGAAGAAACTGGGTACATGAAAAACTTACGGCCAAACTCCACCAAATATAATGTTGATTACGAATGTAAATCTTAGTCAGAGGACTCACATCAGCACATTGTAGAATATGTGAAAGATTTACGTCAGCAACAGTACGTTTTGAAGGATTATTCTTTCAATTTCAGCAGAAGGTGAAATTGAAGATCAATATATGGCGAAAAAACAACATAACTATCAAACATTGTTTCAACCAATTGTCAATACGACATTATCTGCAACTAGTGGATTAGTCCTACTTAACATGTCCTGCTGCTGATGTAAGTCTTCCGACTACATCTACATTCGTAATTACTTAACAGAGATTATTTTTGGTGGCGTTCGACTGTTAGTTTTTTACTCCTCAGTTTTATGTTCAGTTAGTTCACCAGAGAGATGAAAATTAATTATCATCAAACTTTTGATAATAAATACTACCAAATTCAAGTGAGGAGTTGAAATTACATGAAATGAATAAAGAAAAAACAAAACAACAATGACAGAGGATGGTTTAAATTAAAATCAACAATGAAATGAAATAAACTTTATTGAAAGCTACTATAAAGATGCCATGGAATTAAAACATTTTTAAAACGTAACTAAAACAATTTCTCACACATAACTCAGTCTACTCTAATATATTTGAAATTAAAACCTACCCTGAGATACTATGGAGACACAGCCGAACTCGTAAGGAAGCGACCGAAAGCATGGAAATTAGGAAGCAGATCATTACTGGTCAATATTTTGTAATCTGCAATAATTGTTCCCGTTGATTATGGAGGCAAAATCAGCTGCTATGGCAGATATTATATTTCAGATATATCGGTTCAATAATAACAGTTATTGTTTCTGTCCCACTTAGTTTTCTATGTCTCAGTATTATCAATTTATTAAACCGAATTCTAATAGCAAGCAGTTATTATTGCTGTGACAAAACTCTTACTTCAGAAACATGGTTTTTTCTCGGTGTGCCTGAAGCGTTCCAGTTTTCACTTATATAAATGTTTTTGATGCAGATGCAGCCCCTCACCAAGAGAGAGCTACAATTTGCCTGAATGAGACGTGAAGATTGATAAATAATTGAAAACTATTAAAAAAAAATTACAAGGAGTGCTCAGAAATTGGCGCCGAATTTCGAAAACAGTATGACTCAAATTTTGCAAATATCAAACCCATTTTTAATCAATGCTAGTGGATTCTACGCTATGAAAATAATAATTGATTATTGATAATAATGGAAGTATACAATAAAACAAGAACATGAATTGAAATAGAACAAACACTTTTCGAAATTAACTAATAGGTAGTATAAAACGTTCTATTGGAAACGATGTGCAAAATACTCTTCCAAACTGTAAAAACACTTCGTTTTCGAAAGGTTTTTCACTAATTTTCTGAATTGTTTTTTGTCAGTGGTTGTTGTAAATTATTTTGGCAAATTATTATATATTTGTCTACTTCTGTATATTATAGAATATCAAGTTAAAGATGATATGGGAACTGGAAGAGCAAGTTTTCTACCACTACGAGTATGCCTTTCGGTTTGGTTCACAAACTTTGCTTTATGTTCCTAAGTAAGCAAGTGAGTAGGTAGCTTTATCAAATGGGATTTTCCTAATATACAAAATACTAATGCGTTATTTTCATATGAATAAAATAAAATAATACAGCTCTACCATCAATTGAATTGATGAAATCAAACGATCTTATAGATACATTCCAGTGTCCCACGTGTAGTTTTTCCATTCTGCTAGAAAACTTTTTTATTATTTCATCAATAAAAATTATGAATAAGAATAGACTTAGTCCTCAGCCTTGCTTTAATCCTTCTTGTGTTGAAAAAGCTTCTGATGTATTCTTTCTGCATATTACACAATTCATGTTGTTATTGTATATTTTTAATTATTTCTATTGTTTTGTTGAAAAACTTCCCTCTCTTCTAGTATTTTCTGGAGAACCGTTTCAGTGTATCGAAAGAATTGTCAAGGTTTATAAATCCTTTATAAATTTCTCTTTTTTGCTGTAAGAACTTTTCATCCATTTGTTTCACCGTAAATATATGGTCCTGTATACTTCTACCTTTTCAACATACACTTTGTGATTCTTCAAGAGTATATTCTTTATTGTTTACATCATCCTACTGTCTCTAATGTTTCCATATATTTTCATTACTGTACTGAGGAGAGTTATTTCTCTATAATTATCATACACTCATGCCTTTTCCCCAACGCTGTTTTCCAATATTCCGGTATCTGTTCGTTATTCCAGGTTTTATTACACAGTCTTTAGAGTATTTTCATTCTTGTATCCCCCAGATTTTTGAACAACTCTGTTGTTGATTTTTCTGTTCCTGGTGACTTTCCATTCTTTAATTTCCTTACTTTTCCTTGTAGTTCGTTTATGATAATATTTTCTTATCTTTCTTTTGATACTTCCTATTGTATGTTTTTATTTTATAGAAAAAACTGGAAATATTCTTTCCATTCATCCGTCATTTCATTTTCCTTTGATATCTTTTTCCAACTCATTTCTTGAGTTTTCTTTTTTCCTAGCGAATATCTGACAGAAAACAATTACTTCCCCTTACGGACATTGGACTCCATTAGGGATGTGGAGATCACAGATGTAATTCATTGTCCATAAAGGAAAGTAATTGTTTTCTGTCAAATATTTGCCTCATTTTTCCAATTTGTGAAAATGTGTAGTGAGAAGGGTATTTTAGAACTTGGTCGGATTATTTTTTTATTTGAATATGTTCTTGTAGAAATGCATTGTGTATTATAAGATCTTTCAGGAAGTCGCCTTATAGTCTCTCCAGACACCACTATATGAAGGTCTGTGTTCATACCTATTATCAAGATAATAAAGGTGCGTCAAGCTGGTGATTCATATATGGAACTTTGATATTTCAATGATATGGGTAAAGTGTGCCTATTTTGCGCCAATTTGTGCCTAATGTTGTGAATTTTGTGCCCGTTCAGTTTTCGAGATATTCGGAGTTTTTCATGTAGGTTACAAACTTGGCACAAAAAAAATATTTGTTCAGCCATCTACACAAATTATTTGCCGAGTAATCAATTCACTCTTCTTGGAGAAACAGTTCGTCATGAGAAGTAAAGTCACATTTGTTCATGAAATCGAGACATATTTTACAATATTTCATCATATTTATCCAATGGTGACTAGCCATTTACTCAAAAGTGAAATATTCCGAAAAAGTCACCCAAATTCCAGATATGGATCACCAGCTTGACGCACCTCGCTTCAACATCGAATCTCATTCGTAATATTATGAAATTGGGTGAAAAATATCTCGATCATTAATCGCCTTCATTAATTAACTAGTTGATTTCCTTTATGTGTAAAAACCGTTCGACGAAAGTAATATCCGCTAGTACGATTGATAGACCACCCTGTAAATGCCAGCAGTTCGCAACAAAAAATTATCTTTCAATCCATATAATGCCTCATCATATTTTATGTTGCATAATTATACGCCTCTTCTAAAACCACACACCAGCTGTGTTTTGTTCTACCTGCTAGAGACCAATAATAATTACTACATACGACATTATTAAGCGATGTTTATTCGGTTTATTGTACATCACAGGCGGCGAAGAGGTGCAATGTCACTGTACAAACTTGCAGAAAAAAAATGTTTTTCTTGAAGAAGAGTCTGAACGTCAAAATAGACAAAGTTCGTGCAAAAAGGTAAAATTTGGAAAAAAATCAAAATTTCAAAATATAAAATGTCGGAATAACAAACTTTGAATTACCCTCAAATATTTTTTTTCCTACTCGTTTAATTTTTCATGAATGACAGAGCAGAATCTCAACGCTCGTATGGGTATATCCAGAGGCGGGAAGAAGGCTATTATTATTATTTAGCGTTGCGAATTCGAACAATTTTAAACTCGTGTACCTTCTGAGCATATTATAATCTCCGAGTTGTAATTTGAGTAAATGAACTGACTACCAATTTACGATAGTAATTAACTGCCGAAGTTTCACCTCCCTTCACCATCCTCCTCCTGTTCAAGGCTATTAAGGAAAATATTTGTCAGGAAACAACTACCACAGCTACTGCCAGAACGTTATTGAAATATTTGGAACATATATGTTTGTTCAAAGTCTATATAAATAATGGTATGAACAATGATAGAAATCTGAAGAATATACTAGTATATTAAAAAAAATATTTTATGGTTTACTATTTCAAATTATGATTGTCAACAATTTGAACTGTAAACAGTACAATATTTTTATAGTGATGACATTATTGTTGTTCTTAGGATACTATATTATGGTATGAGAGGTATCAACAATGTTGAAAGAATACGGGGTACCCTTCTCTCTGGCACAATATATTCGAACTTGTTCGAATTTTATAGATTTCTCTTCCCGGAGACGGGGCTGCTTGGGAGTGTTTTGTCTTGTTCCGTACGGATGACGCTTCGATCAACTTGGTTGTAGATCGTGGTGTTATCCGTGGGAAAATGTTAGTTAAACAGTTAATTATCATTCATTTGGCAGGGACAGGACAATTATAATGTTGTCCGACCTACCCTGTCACTGATGAGAGGCAATAAACCTCGAAACATGCATGTCTGAAGGAGGTCATTCCCAGCCAAATGAAGGATAATTTTCTGTTTGATTACGAGACAAGCACTTGCAATTGGGTCTTCTTTGCACAAATATATGTCAGTTGTAGTTCAATGTCCGTCATGGTATTAGCCAGGGAAGTAGTTGTTTACTGACAGATGTTTGCCTGTTGCTTAGAGAGAAGGGGTATACCGTATTCTTTCAACAATAGACACTTTAGTCTTCGCTTTACGACTTTAATTTTTTTGGAGCTCTCTTTCTTCTTGTTTCTCTCTTTTGGTCTTTTTTTTCTCTTCCTCATTCCGTTTCCTTTCCTCCCTCCTTCTTTTCTCATTTTCCTCTTCTTTCAATTTTCCCATCTGCCACTTCTTTGCTATGATTACTGAAGGCACCTTCTCTTTCTTGGATCTTTTCGAGAGTTTCTTCTCTTTAGTCTCAGGCCAAAACAGGGCTCTTTTGAAGGGAGATGGAACCAAATAAGAGGATGTCGTTGGTTCATTTGGTTGCACTTCGAACTGATCTGGCGTAATTTCATTTTTGTTGATTTTAGTTGGTGTTTTCAACATGGGAGTTGATCGAGGGGTTGATGGTTTTTTGAAGACTTCATTATCGATGTTTCTCCAATTTTGATAATCTCTTTGGTTACATTCAGGGGAGGATACTTCATTCGGTTCTTCCTCAACGACAGCGTTTCGATTCTTATTATTTTGTCTCTGAGAATTCAGGTTTTGCAGTTCAGAAGATTTCTCTTTATATAATTGAATAAAGAGTGATCATGTTCATCTCCCTCCCATACATCACAGCCTTTGAATGCTAACATTTTTTCTGATCCACAGTTGTCTTCCAAAAATTTCAGACCTGCTTCCAAGGCACTGATTTTTGATTCAAGTACCTCAGTGCTAGGGACATTATTTGAAGGTTCATCTGTACCGGTGTTGTTTATTTTAAGAGCATTCGGGTCCCAAGGAAAAATGCCGGATTTGCGGAATCTATTTTGGAGCACAGACGGTGTTACTCTTTCCTTCAACAACTCGGCAAGCAGTGGTGATAAAAGGACTTTTTTAATACCGGTGTATCATAATTTGATATTCTCCATTGTTGAACTTTATTTTTCCAACCATCCTTCAAAGTTCGAAACACTGCTACATCCATTGGTTGAATAAGATGGGTGGCATTTGGATAAAGAGCTATCAATATTATTATGTTAAATGGGAAGCGTGTCCATCAATGAACAAACTTATTGGCAGTGTAATATGAGCTTCCAACAACCATGGGTGAAAAACATTGGTTATGTATTCGTAAAACGTTTCCCCTGTCATCCACCCACTTTCACTCTACACAATACCATTGGTGGTGCCATGTCTCCACAACATGTGTGAACAAGAACAAGCAAATGTTTTCAGCATCTACACTAAACAAAAATATTAGTTCGCTGATATTTGTTCTTGTTTGTTTTTTCGGTCTGTACATGCCTTGACAGAACAGTTAATTTTCCAACTTTTATGTATCCAAACCCTATTCGTCATAGTAGGGGAGCCCGATAGGAGATTTTGTGATTTTCTAGAGCGCGGCTGCTTAACATAAAGGGGATACCAAACACCCTGTACGTACCTTCACCATCTAGAATCCCTCAATATAGGATCGCCTATCAGATTAGTAAAAAAATCGGTCGTTCGAAATACTCGAGGGCGTCAGATTAAGGTGAGGTGAGGTAAACAGGCTAAAAAATGTGCATTTAAATAATCTGACGATTTGAGCGTGACGTTAGGGAGTGTGAGGTGAGGGTCATAAACTTGCAAAAAAAAACGACAACTTGACTTTCTCGAGCGCGGTCGATTATTTTATAATTTTGAAAGAAATAATTCAAGAATAATGGAAAAAAAATAATCTGCCGAAGTACCACAAATCGTCATTAAAGTTTAGGGCTTACAGCTGCAATAAAGCTTGTAGTGCACACTCCGCCACAGAATATCTAACATCCGCTCCTCTCTTTCCCCTTAACTTTTTCTGTATCTCTTATTCTCTCGCACTGTACCCATGACGCCATCACAGCTGATTACACGCGTTCATGTCAATGTCAATCATGTCATTATAAGTTATATGTTCAACGCTCTGGTTTGTTTATTTAAGTATTTTAATATTTTTTTGATCAATTTTATGAGTTCAATTACACCTACTACGACGAGGAATGATGATACTTATAAGTGGACAAAATAAACTTCAAAAAAATTGTGAAACTTACTTCAGAGACAATAAAAAAATCCCTTACGATTTTGGAATATCGCCGGAGCAAACCGGTCCTCAGAAAATCATAACATTTTACGGTATTTTTTTTAATAATATTATTTTTAAGAAACATTCTAGAATATGTTTTATAAAACAGTTGTTGACAACGTTATAAACATTTTGAATGCTATATGTTCAATTTCGTCTCTTGTCCAAATTTGTTGTGAGTAAACAAACTTGGTTTTCGGAATCTTAATCCTAAAGATGAATCAATTCCTAGGTTTTCCCATTTAGTTTTCCATTCTAGGAATCGCACGTTAAAAGGTAAGACCTCGTTAATCCTTAGCTCGCACAAGTTTCGACTTCTGAGGGCTGTCGTTCGTAGGGGGATGACAGCTGGTAAACGAAAAAAACAATTTTTAACAACAATTTTTTTTTTAAACAATTCAGTATCAAACAGATAACGGGTGGACCAATGTAAAAGGGAAATCGGGGATGAACTGGTTTATTGGTACTCAATTACCAGAATCATATGAAAATGTAGTCATAGCACCTGATATTATAGGAGATACTCCAGATTCAGGTATATTTTCTTTTCAAACCTTCAAAATGAATAAAATATTTTTAGGTATTTTAACGATGTTTTGTTAAAGGTATGCGGAGGAACAAATCGAACCAGACTTGCATCATGACGACAATTCCACAGATGAATATGAAGAATAAAAAATATATATTCTTAAAGTTTAAAGTTTATATTTTATTTTTTCCTGAATTTATTATAATAGGAAGAAATAGATTTTTTTGTGTATTTCATTTGTTACATTGAGTGATTTTTTCAAATCGTCAGATGAAGAAAATCCCTTCAAATAATCATCAGATTATGGTTCAGCACAACTAGGACATCAAGCTGAATCGCCTATCTAATAATCTGACGCCCTCGAGTATTTCAAAATCGCGAATTTTTTGCACTCCAATATCATAGACACGTGGGGCATACCTATAAGTACACCATTAATATCTTATCTTCAAAATTCAATAGGTCTGTACGACGCTCGATTATATCCCAATTTAGCATCGTGGGATGGATCTCTATCAGGACGGAGTCGAAAGTCAGTTGAAATTAATTGCCATATTTATAAGTTTATTGAGCACGGAGAGGTACTCAGATAATCAGTTGTTGTTCTCAGAGTTTATTTCAATAAATTCTGTAGATAATTATTGTTATCTTCTCCTAGACAATAGATAAAAATAAAAAAATGCAATTCTCATAAATTGAATTTTGAATGCCACAACCGAAATAGGCCCTTATCATCGAAGTTGATATCTCAGTTTGAGTCGCATCTATTACGGAGACATTTCATGTATCCTTGCCTATATAAAATTTATTCTGAATGAGTATTGAACGCAATGAACAGATATAAAGAGCATGACATGTTACCGTCGCGGCTTTTCAGTTGACAGTGGTGTCGAAATGTAATGACAAACTATGACATCTAACACAAATCAACATTTTCTAACAGAATGTACTTAGCCACTAAGATGTTTAAAAACCCTGGTGTGTCGACAGATGAGATTAGTTTTTGTTTTTTGGAAGACACAACAAACGAAATCGCGTTCTACTTCTATGATCGGTTCCAGAGATGGCGTCTACTTCCGCTTGTCAATATTCCAGAGACACAGTAATTGTGTTTGCTGTTAATTGAATTTCAGAGAATGTCAACGAACTTTATAAAGATCATATGAAAGTAATAGTTCATACTCGAAGTCCAAGTTTGTTTGGAAAAATAACAGCATTCAAACAGTGCAATTTTTCCAAAATAATGTAACCGGTTGAAAGTCATTAGTGGGGGCGGAATCAAAAATAATTTCCTCATATTACTGATTTTTATTGCTGTGCATTTCTTTATTTTCCTGTATTTCACATCATTTTCTTGAATACATTGACCAAGTTCCGTTTTTGTGTGGGCAATCCAGAGAGATGAACAAAATACTTCATTTTTATATTCAGTACCGAAAGTGAGTACCACTTAGAATCTGAAACATGAAACTGACATCTCCATTCTCAGGTTAACAATACTTTATTGCAAACATTTTTTCAAATCGATTCATCAACCGAATGCGTTGTTATACTGTTTCTTTAAATCTTCCAAAAGTATAAGTGACATTTATCACTTTTGCATATCATCATCAAGCTTGTTTAGGTTTCGATTATTTTATTAAGTTTTATTGGTTGAAATGGTTGAATATTTTCAGTTTAGTTAGATGATCATAATGAATATTAATTTCTTGTTGAACAAAATTGCACAAGTAGAAACATTTTCACTACTACATGACATTGAACAGTTTTTAAAATAGTGAAAGAACAATGTCATCACACATTTCACTTCTGAAAAGCAATTAAATTGAACTTGGAGCGACAAAACTAGTATTCAGAAATCTTTATAATGAAAACGCGGACACAATTGCGCAAGCTTTGGCAGAATTCAGATATAGGCGAAAAATTGACAGGTTCTAATGGTGAGTTACCATGCATGTGAATTTCAATACTTCCATGTGAAATGTAGGGTCGTTATTTATTCCAGTATACTTCATTTTAGCAAAATAAAATAATGATTCGAATAAAACTGTTTGCGGACAGCGATTCCGTAAACGAAAACATATGTAAAATTGGCTCTCGGTCATATTGGCTGAAATTTTATTATGTTATAGTGGGATGGGTAATTATGAAAATGTGCGAGTTCAAATAACTTTTTATGTGTTGCTTCTGAGATAGAAGCAGCCAAAGTTCGAAAAAATGGCAGAGTTGGGTAGGGTTGACAAAGGAAGAAATTGATTTGTTAGTCAAAATAAGACAAATTCAGGATGAAAATATATTTTTCGCAACTTGTTAACATGTCCAATTATAACGTTATTAATGAAAATACATTAGGGTGTATACAGGGTATGGTAAAAAATCGTTTTTCAGGATAATTTTTTCTAACAACAATTTATATTTTGGGAGAATACCATAGTTAGAATAGACTGATTCTAGGCGATAAGAACATGTTTTGTATCTCGACGACTTTCTCTGTTTGAAATATGAATTTTCAATATTTTGGATTATACCCTTATACTGAAAACAATTGACAGATTTTTTAATACAAAAAAATTATCTTTAACCATTGTTGATCGAAAAAAAGGTAAGAGAACTCTTTGTTGAATTAGGTTATTCAATATTACCTTTCGTTTAGATACAGGTAGCGTTTTTTTTTTTTTTGGTCACTCACAATGTTTTTGTTGAATATCTCAAAAACTATTCCGTCAAATTAGAGCTAATTTTACTCTCACTATTATGAAAGTGTTGACTATTAAATATGAAAGTTTCGTTAACTTCGAATGTTTCGTTTTTTAGATATGCATTTTTGAAGTTTACGGTATTACGATATATGGGGTTGCTAGCTACTATTGATTAAACAAAATTTAAAAATGCATATCTTAGAAACGCAACTTACAACGTTGACCAAACTTTCATATTTAATAGTCAACAATTTCGTAATAGTGAGAGTAAATTTAGGTCCAATTTGACTGAACAGTTTTTGAGATATTGAATTAAAAACATTGTAGTTGACCTAAAAAAATTAAACGCTCCCTCTGTATTTAAATGAAAGGTAATATTGATCAACTTAATATACCTTACCTTTTGTTCAATCAAAAGTGACAAAAGATAATTTCTTTTATAATCAAAAACGATCTGTCAGTTGTTTTCAGTATAAGGGTATAATACAAAAATTTAAAAATTCATATTTCATACAGAGAGATTCATCAAGAAAGAAAACATGTTTTTATCGCCTAGAATAGACTGAAACTATGATATTCTACCAAAATATAAATGGTTGGTTCAGTTCTAGTATCCTGAAAAACTATTTTATTTTACTATGCCCCGTATACATCCGAAGGTACTTTCATTAAGAACGTTATAATTGGACATGTTAACGAGTTTCGATGTAGTTATTATCCTAAGAAGTACGGAAAGAGTATACTTCTCCCGCATGCGACTACCGTTACCCGAACGACGAAAAGCGGAGTTCGGGTAAGCAGTCGAGTGCGTGGAAGTACCTTTTCGTATGAGTTAGGATCAATATTTTCTCTACAAGCGAATTAAAAAAAATTATGTAGAACAAACTTTTGCATGCAGGAAAAATTTTACCGGCACTAGCGCGGGAATAACTCACTTGAAGTGACTTACGAGTGCGGGAAAATGATACCTCTCAAACTAAATTGCGTCCGGGTTTACTGTGAATCATGCACGCTTGTAGGAAATAGTTATTTTCCTAACAAGTGCGAAAAGTGTTACTTTTCCGCACGCAAATACAGATAGGCGAACGACGCGAAGCGGAGTTCGTATAAGTTTTTGCGTGCGGAAAAGGCACTTTGCGCATGTGTTAGGAACAACATTTTTCCTACGAGCTTCATATTAGATAACGAAAATAAAAAAATTATAACTTATTGAAAAATTCTTAATTGATTGCACATACGGTCAGTTCAGAAGGGGAGTTAATAATATGGTTTGATGAAGGTTGATTTACCTCAGGACAGTTGTTCAAATGGGTCGATGCAGGTTGACTCAACTTATATTGCATAAAATAGTCTACAGCAACTAAAATAAATATAAATTTTCCATACCAGTGAGATTTTTCCTAATTACCCATCCCACTATAACATAATAAAATTTCAGCCAATTTGACCAAGAGCTAATTTTACATATTTTCGTATATAACAGACTCGAGAAGATTGGGAATGAAATGACTGAAAGCCAATTCAAATAATTGACTGACAGACTCAAGATCATAACTGAAATTACTCAAAATCAAATCTAAATGACTCAAAGCTGAAGAATGGGAATGAAATGTCTGAAAGCCAAATCAGATTGCCTGAAAGACTCAAGATTGTGACTGAAAAGACTGAAATTCAAATCTCAATGACTCAAATAAGCATTGGAAATGCAATGACAGAAAGCCAAATTTCATTGACTGAATAACTCAAGAATATGATTGAAAGGACTCAATTGCAATTCTAACGACTGAAAATTCTCAACGTACTAACAAATCAATCGACATGACTTGAATGCAATAATTTTTTCTTCAAATTATTGGGTAATAGAGACGTACTGGTACTTTTATTAGGTAGAATTTCGACATTTAAAGGGCAACTCAGATGAAATTTCAATTGGTATAACTACCAGTAGTAGTTTCAATACTTGTGGGGAGGCTGATGCTTGACATGTAAGCCTACATGGGTCCTTTTGCCAACCTCTGTTCTCCACATTCCTGTGCATTTTATTAACTCTTCGTTTTGATACTTTGTGACCTTCTCATGAAGGTCTGTACCTACTTTATGTTCCAAGTCGATTAGTTTCTCATGTCGGTGTTTATCAACCCCAAAGATTTCATATCGCAGCCATATGCTTCAAACTCGCCGATATATTTGAATGAATAACTTATTGACAGACATTATGTCATATCAATGCTATTTAGAAATAATCATAATAAAAAAGAGAACTTGAACTTTAGTAATCAAATAAAGAATTATGAAAATGTACAATTCCGTAATGGTAAATAATATATTTTATTATCATAGAATAAGCATTTTCAATATAGCTAGGAATTCATGTTATTAAATTGAATAACCCTTACAATTGACCTTATTATTATTTACTGTAATTTGTAAGCAATATCGATTCATTCATCAAAACCGAACAAATGTGTATTATTCAAAGAAACAAATTGAACTCCAAATTCAAAATTGTACGTCCTCCCCGTTGTCTAGGGAAGAATTACTGTGGAACAGATGATTTAGGATGCAAGCTCCTATGAAGATGCATCATTTTGCGAGTTTCCACGTCGAGTTATCGCAGCTCTTCCTGAGTCCATTTCATTACTCCAAAGAAGTAAAGTAGCATCGGAACGGCAAGAATATTAGTTGCGGCAACTTTGTTCTTCCCCAACAGTTCTGATGACGAGATCTGTCAGAGTTTGTGCTGATATTTACCGCGGAGAGAGTTTTCAACAGTAGCTACCTCTTGAGTGTGGCGTTGTTCCACTCCTAGGTAAGTATACGTTTTCCGGCATTCAGATAATGTGGGATGCTTCTGTCTACTACCTAAACGTCCTCTCCGTATTCCTGGTATCGTTCTCTTTTGAGATGAAACGTGGCACATTTGTCGATCCCAAACTCCAGTTTACCGCATGCGTGTACTCTTGCCCCACCCTCAAAGACTGATGAAGATTATCTTCTCCGGAGGCATAAAGTTTGAGGTCATCTATATAAAACCTTATGCCTCCGGTTGCTGGGGGTGCTGCAGTTGTATCTGCGAGTTTTCCATAGTGCAACGGACAATGGCAATAGTGAGATGCAGAAGAGGAGAGTGCTGAGGGAGTCTCCCCGAAACACGCCCCTTCTGAAGATAACCTGCTCTGTTTGGACTCTGACTTGACCAGATGTTGTGGTGAAGCGAGTCCTCCAGAGCGGCATCAGCTGTTCAATGCATACCACTATTTAATCGGGAACTGCATGCGATGTTGTATCAAATGCCTTGCGATAATTGATCCAGGCTATTGAAATGTTACGCATATACTGCACGGAGTCCTGCGTGATGCATCTGTCTGAAGATTGATTCAAATTACTCAAAATTTCTAGTTGAAGAAGATTTGAAGTAGATCTTTGCCCCGCGGAAAAAACAACTGTTTTTTTGGGAACCGCCAAATCGTTAATAATACGTTCATTATGACTGTCATTAATTAAAAATAATTATTGAAATATAATTCAGAACTTCTTACATGGTTGTTCTACTTCCAATGGTTGGTATAGTGCAGTATGCCATAAAGTGTGGAATAGATTCGTTCTTTTTCAATATGAAGATATTTTGAAAAAATCTTCGAATAAATAGATCGTTTTTTTCTGATGGGTCAACTTTTGAACCCGACCATAGTGATATCCGGCTTTGGGTAATACAGGCCTTTTCTTTTATAATGTGGTAACCGGGAACTGCATCGATCAATATAATTATAAAAACCATAGGTGGACCGAATATGAAAATTTGGGAGTTCACTATTGTTGATAAGTGCTATCCGGCTAAAATATTTTGAAGATTTTGGCACTTCCGGTTGTATCAATGAACTTGTGATTTAAGTAAAATCTTTCTAAATGAACGAATACAAATGCTACAGGATACGCAAGCAAGTTCATCACCTCAATGAAAAGAATTACGGAAGGAGAGTACGATGCATGGCATCACACGTTAAAAGGTGAGGGCTACGTCTTCCCTAGCTCGCACAAGTCTTTCGAAGACTTCTGCGGGTTGTGCTCGAAAGGTTGCAGCCGGTTGACGGATATAAAAACAACAATTTGTAAAGTGGTTAAGACGTAAAAATAAGGAATAAGTTGAAAATATTTGTAAAAAATTCATACAGACGGATGAATCAAAATTCTCCAATGATGTTTGATTCAACAAAAACATTCATCATGGGTGAAAAAATACAAATAAATATTCACATAGAGAAACCAACTTCCAGGAAGGATTTGAAATTAATGTTTGGTTGAAAATTTTGGGAACAAACATACTAGGTCCTTTCTTTTATGATGAGCATTTCAATGGTGGAATGTTTTTACATTCTTTACTCAATGATTTTGATGGCTACTAAATTGCCACTGAACATCGGCCATGAAATACAATATTTCCAACAAGACGGTATCCCCCTCCCTAATGCAGCAGTATGTAGGGAACATTTTAAGAGGCAATATTTCGAACTAAATAGATTGGAAGCAATGGAGCAATTGCCAGCTTGATCCCCAGACCTTACTTTATATTTTTCTCTGGGATACATGAAGGATACAATTTTTTCGACAGCTTGCACAGATATCGACCATCTCAAACAAAAAATAAGGGATGTATGTAATAGCACGAGTTATAGCATTACAATGTGCTAGAAAATTGCCACAGGAATTGTACAACTTATTTGCATTAAACAAAGAAGTCGCCAATTGGAGCATTTACTGTAGTTTGTCATTTTCTGTATTGGTTTTATTTTTAATTGTTTTTCTGTTTGTTTGATTTCTTCTACTCGTACTTTATTTCCGGGCGCGATGAAAATATCCAGTGTGATATTCCACTGATATGTGATTTTTTGCTCTATCAATATTTGTCATTAAAGAGAAAGGTCCATGTTTGAAAAAAAATTATGGTGGCTGTGTGACGATAAATCTTTCTTTTTCCATTTTTATATACCTACCTATATATAATTTTAATAACAGTTCTATTCGATAAAAGCCAAAAACATCATTTTTAGCTATCCCTGTATGCCTAAGTCAAAAAGGGCAAGAGTCCCCGTAAATTTTCTCTGGCCACTTTACTGCTCACCGATACCTTTTCCCCAGCGCTCTATTTTATAGAAATCCTGAAGAAATATTCTCGTCCCTCATGTCAAATAAACACATTGATTAGTTCATTCAACATTAAAGCTCTCATTCTACCAGGAACCTCGTATGCTGATTTGAATATTCAATTTACTTCATTCCGTATTAAGTGCGCAATCCAAATGCCTACTATTTGGTTTTATTTTGACGGTAGTGAACTAAATACTCTATCCATTTTATACCTAGATTCCTGCTCCACTAAGTACTATTGATTATAATCTGAAATATACAGTAATGAATATACAAATTGCTTGTTCACGTAGGTATTCTACTCGATTCTCTATAAGTATTGATGAAAAGTTGTTAAAATTCCTAAAAATGTGTAATGCTTTTTTGAAAATTGACGGATTGCTTGGGAACCTTTACAATAATGTTTATTTCAAAAACAATTAATACCGAACCAAATCCGTCTTATACGAATACAAAAATTAGGAAGTACCTGCCTAGATTTTTTTATCGATATAGCCGATACTTGAAAATCCATAGTAATATTTATAATAAAATTAAAACTTATATGATTTTCACAAAAGAGGTTTACAAAATCACGACAATTTCGGTGTACAGCAGCTTCTTCAAATGGAGAAGATAGGTAGGTATACAGTATATCTTCTCCTCTTGAAGAAGCTGTTGTATTGCGGAACAATTGTCGTGGTTTTGTAATGCTCTTTTGTGAAAACAATCATATTAAATCATAAATATAAAATACCTAGATATATATCAAATGTATCAATCTTTCTGAAAATTCCTTAAGGAGGTAGTAATAAATCATGAATGACTATCATGTCATGAAATGAAAATGAGTATCCTTGACCCATTGAGGTTGTCTGCTACACAAAATATTCATGAATAATTTGTCTATGTTATTTTAATGAATTGAAATTCACCACATCATCCAAAATTTTTATAAACCAATTTATCGGAAGAATCACTCACCAGTTTTTCCACGAACGCGTCTATCTTACAAACTATATCCAATAAAAATCGTCCGTAAGCCATACATATCCGAAAAGTTCTCACGATTTTAGCACGCAAGTATTATCAAAGGATCCTCAAATTACCTATTGGTCTTATCGATAAACACTCCATCAGAAGACTGATCACAGAAGAGTTGAGAATTACCGACCATACCCCCACTACCATCCACTAGTTTTCTTTTATTTTCTCTGTCACAGCCCGCCCTCCAATTTCCGAAGAAGAAAGAATAAATTCGTATTGCATTTGTTGAGTGTTAACTAGCTCGTAATTGAATTAGAGTTTGAAACTAGTCGTCGTTACAGCTACCAGGCTAGGCCAGACTGGAATTGTTAATTTCATAGAAAGTAAATCCATATAGCATATAGTTCACTAGTCACCGTCGCTTCTTTTAAATACTGACTTGTTTCCGTAATAGCCCAGGAAAATGTTCTTGATATCCGATTCGCTGTTTGTTCACGGACTCGCTTTCATTTTCGTCAAGGGTAATTAATTTTCAGTTGATTGATTGACTAGGTAATTTTGAAAAAAGCGTCCCAACATTCAAAAAACTTATTTGAAGGATGGCGATAACGATTTATGTCTTATTTTATGTTATTGGATAGCCGAGTATCTTTTTTCTTTGTTTAGGCATTTGAAGCATATTTTATTTTGGCAAAGGTGGCAAAGGTGGCCAAAATGAAACTCCGTGGGCAGATATCTTGGATATGAAAGATGATATTCAATTTCTTGAAAGCAGATGTCGAAGGGTCCTTTCATCTACCTAGAGATTCACCACTAGGCGTCATCGGTCAAGTCGCGCACGACTTGAATTTTTGGATTTTGCATAAATTTCTGATTTCAGCCACATAGCACACTTGTAGTTTCGCATGGATACTAATGAGAAATGGCAATTTCTATGCATTATAAAGAAAGCAATGAATGAGTCAAAATAAAAAGCAATAACACGGGTTTAATGAAATGGATATACCTATCAGTTATAATTGCATTGTTTGTTCAGTTTCATCTAGTAGTTGTTTGTTTCTGTAAAATCGGAGACAATACAAACTTGAATATTTCATTAAAATTACAGATCAAAAATATTTTTGACGCCGGCGTGAGATGTTAATTTCTCCGGTAACAATATAGGGTCAGAAGTAGCGTATTATTCTCTGGGGAGAAAATGTGACATATTTTCTCCCTAGGGAGTTTATACAGGGTGGGGCACCCCATACGACACTTTCCCTGGGAACCAAACCATTAATTATTTCGGGAATTTCCCCATCTCATTATTGATTAAGGCTACAAAAGGAAATCATTTCGGAGTCTACAGGGTGGCTCAAAAAAGTGTGACATATCAAAGTTGTGTTTTATTTTAATGAAATACCCTGTATTTCGTTACATTTTTGTAAAGCTCAGGCAAAAATAATATGATTTCATATAATGTTTTATGTACCTAACTATAACCGTTCTCGAGTTATTTTCATAATTTCGAACAAAGATGACTTTGTTATTTCAAATAGAACACCCTGTATTTTTTGGTCTGAATAATATAAAATTAAATTATCTTTCATTTTATATTGGGGTTCCCTATACTTAACCTAAATAGTTTTTCAGATATTGGCTTTCTCAAATAGTAGTTCTTATTTCAATGCATTTCGAGATAGCTTTGAAAAGACATTCATTCGATTTGCTCACAAACCATTTATTGACAGTTGTCATACATCGAAAATAGTTACTGTTCATTAAAATTAAGCAAGTAAGTCATTCACATTCATATTCTGACATTAAATCATTAAACAGAATATACAATTTTTTTCATTTGAATTAAATACACTTGTGTTTCATATTTTGTTGTTTCAGTTGAATTAAATACACTTGTGTTTCATATTTTGTTGTTTCAGTTGATTAAGAGGTGCTCGAAATGACGACCATCCTGTTGAATACAAAGAGCCACTCTCTCTTTGAAAGACTGCTCAACATGAGGCGTCACTCTTCGAAAAGCATTATTCTCTCCTTAATATTTTCCAATGAGGTTGGAGGAGTGTCGTAAACATTATTCTTCAAGTATCCCCATAGGAAAAAATCAAGGCAAGTCAAATCTGGTGATCTCACTAGCCAATTTTGTGGTCCTCCCCTATCAATCCATTTACTCGGAAAGCTGTCTGACACTGAATTTGAAAAGTGCCGGAGCTCCATCCAAGTGTCACCACATCCGTTGTCTGATATTCAGCGGCACATTCTTCAGAAGCTAATGCAGATCATCTTGTAAAGTTTGTAAAAATTTCAGACCATTCAAGTGTCCATCTAAAAAGTATGGTCCTATAACTTGTGTACCTATAATTCCTCCCCACAAGTTAACAGACTATCTATAATAAAAAATGAGGATTCACATCACTGTAATAATGGGAGTTGTGTCTGTTCACTAAGCCATTGTTATGAAAAGCAGATTGATCAGAAAATAAAATAGAATCCAAAAAATGTTCATCCTCACTAAACTTTTCCAGAACCCATAGACAAAACTCGTCTATGGAAGTCTATTTCATATAATTCCTGGTGCATCTGAATACCCTATAAATGCTCCGTCTGCTTATCCCTGTATCTTTCTTGATCTTACGTTGACTCGTATGAGGATTTTCTGATAGATCCCATAATAAGAAGTTCATTCTCCTCATTTCCAATGATAGGTTTTGGTCTATTTGCCTTTTCATAAGCTACACTTTCAGTCTTACGAAATTCATGTAGCAATCTTTTGAAAACCACCTTGTTTGGATGATTCCGGTCTGGATATTTTTGGACATACACCCTCGACGTCTTCACACTCACCAATAGCTAAAATCATATCTATCCGCTCTTGAATGGAATAGGTTTTCATTTTCGACAGTAATAATTCAGTGGATGTTTTGAATAACATAAAACACAACTGTCCATAAGAATTCTTTCAACAAGTTGAATAAATGTCGTCCTAAACCTATCTTGATTCAAAAAATGCATTGAAATAAGAACTACTATTTGAAATAGCCACTATCTTCTCGATCACCAAAGTAGCATTTCGCGCACTAGATGCAAAATAGTTATTTTTGTATCTAGTGCGCGAAATGCTACTTTGGTGATCGAGAACTGATTTTTTTCAACGAGGGCACTTTTTTCAAAGGGGCACTTAGCATATTATTGTCAATGCGCGAACCTAGTGATTTTTTGACGTTTGTAGAAAAATAACTATTTTCTACAAACGTCAAAGTTCGCGAAGTGACCCTTTTTTTCATTTTCCTTCCTTACCATGACACTTACTTCGCACACTGCATGTAAACTATATGGGATTTTAATATTTTAACCTTTATGTTCCTCAATGAAGCAAAAATCCAATTGTCAACAAATACCATTTTATTTCCATAGTTACAGTAATCACTTGATTTGGAAAAACAGTTTAAGCCAGTTCAATACTATTTTTCATATTAAGCTAAGCATATTACTTATTTTAGAACAATATTTTTGACGTTTGTAGAAAAAATTTTGTTTGCATCTCATGCGCGAAATACTTTGGAGATCTCGACTATTTAAAAAAAATCAGTTTACCAAAGTAGCATTTCGCGCACTAGATACAAAAATAATTAAACTTTTCCCGGAATATACCTATTACAAATATTATTATTTGTACATAAAAATAAAAACCTGTATAAGTTCAGTCAAGCTCCTACTCGTCAATATAGACAATTAATAGTCTTACCACAACATAACACACAATTGTATGAAAAAAGTTGTTACTGCATGGGGGCAAAATGCTACAATAAATTGTCCGGAATTGATTTGAGTTTCAGGACAATATCTTTGATACTTGTTTGTTTTCGTGAAATAAATTCAAAGTTATGAAATATTTCAGAGTGAACTAAGCCTAAAGGGGATACCATTAAGGGGAAAAAAAACGCGCCGGAAACTCTACCTCTTGGGTGGTGTGGAAACGAGTTTAAATATTAAGTATACTATATTGATTTTTGTCGCATACTGAGTTAACAATAATCATTAAATACTTGATGTGAAATGACTCATCATTAGTACGCTATCAATTTGTGTAGTTAATAGTCTTTTCTTTCGAAAAATATCTCAATTTTCCAGAGCGATAAAATATAAATAGGCCACATAATTCAGGAGCATAAAAGGGAAAAACGAGGTTGGTAATTAGATTCTTAAATTATTTTCATTATCACGAAGGTAATATTCAAATCATGTCATTATTGCAAAAAATTCTACCTGACAAAGTACAAGAAGAAAAAATCGATTTCCTTGAGGTTATAAAAGTATACATTTTTTCAAGCTTGACAATGTTTCCACAATCCATCAAAAACTAGTCATAGATAAAAGCTGAAAATTCTACAGCTTCTAATTAACAATATTTTGAATAGAATAATGAGAAAAAAAATACCAACATGTGTGGTTTACATTGGTTTTATAAATACTTACACCCTGTATGCTCTAGGTTCCTCAATGACATATCCTCAAAAACTGGAATGAATACAATCTATCCACTCAAACATGCAAGGAGGGAGAGAAAACTCAAGCGAAATTGATTACGGTATACCACAGCATTTGTGAATCGCCTTGTATGATTCAGACATGGGATGATATTACATGAAGCGACAACAAGATAAGATGTGATAATTTTCATCCTGCAAGTGTTTCCAAACCATATAGCATCAATATTTCGAAAAATCGCAAGAGTATGAATTGAAATCACCCTGTAACGGAAAAGAGTTCTTGAGGTTTATTTGGGGAGGATGGTTGCCAAAGGATATTTTCGAAATACTGCATACAAAAAATTCAAATAAATTGATTATCTCTAGAGATACAAGATGGGGAAAAGTCGTAATTTCTCAACTTTAACACCCTATATTTTGAAAGCTAGTCATAGGATCGAGTTGGGCCCGGTAATATTTCTTGAGGAGACCGACTCCTACAAAATACAAAAAATTTGGAACATTTGACAGAACGCCATTTTATATAGCAAAAAGTGCGGGGTCCGGAAAATCTGGTGCTAACAGCTGCAGGGTATGTGCATAAAATATGTTCAGCTCATATCAATTAATATAACTTCAACATTGTGTTCCAGTTCCTTGATCCACCCACAATTATTTTCTTTCATTCGTCCTCATTCTATTGCAACAAACTCGTGACAAATCATAATAAGAACATTAATTTGAACACAATAAGTATATGACAACATGAGATTCAATTCAGGGGTGAGAATTCTTAAAAAGTTATATGCAAAGTGAAGGTGCGGGACTAAGATATCAATGGTTTCCGGCTTGATGATCGTATGGTCCAGAGATGAGTTTACACCCACTCTCGATTTCTAAATTGACAAAAAGAATTTGATGCCATCCAAAATACTAATTTCCCCAATGTGATTGTCTCTTTTAGGTACGCCAATGGACGCAAACAAAGCAATTATTTTGATATATAGTAAAAAATAGAAAATATGGTGAAAGGGTATTAGCAGAATTACCCACTTGCAGTAGCTTCAAGTAAATTTTCACAAAAAATCGTTTTCCTAACTATATGATCGCAAATGTAGAACTATTCATCAATGATTCCGTAGAATGGGATTCGATAAACACCCGTATGAATTCCTAATCATATTGAAAAAAACGCAGATCATATACCCCCATACTGGATGTTATTGTCAGATATATTCATGTATAATACAACAAGTGCCGATACAATTGCCGATTATTCTTCTACTTCACTTGACGAGTTACTATAAAATTTGGCAATATATTACCTAAAACTTTATGATTTAGTTGAGAGGAAGAATAGCTATGAGCTAAACTACGCCAAGTAAAATAAAGTCCATTATTTATTTATTTTTTTAATCTGATAGGAATTACCCAGACAGGCCCTGTCTCCATTCTTCCGGCTAAGTTTTCTGCCGCATCATGGCAAGCCAGTATGATTTTCAAGTTTGAAAGCAGTGTGTCCATCATTCCACCAAAGACCCCTATTATCAGAACCATCATCTTGACAGAATGGTTTGGGTGAAGCCTGCGGAGTTCAAAGAGTAAATCTCGATATTTAATCCGTTTTTCCTCCACTTTTTGGACGATGTTCGTTTCGCCAGGAACTGAAAATTCAATGTCGAAAATCGTCCTACTTTGATGGTCGAGGAGGACTACATCAGGCTTATTGGCTTGTATTTGCCTGAGGGTGGGGAATGAGTAGTTCCAATAGATTCGGCACTTCTCAGTCTCCACAACGGACTCAATATCCCCCGGAGCATAAGGCAACACCGGTGTCTCGTCTACACCGTGTCGTAGATAGTAGTACAACACTTGTAGGGCCGCGTTATGCCTGTGGTTATAGGCTGGGACCGCATAAGATGGGCAAGCTGGACAAGCTGGACAAGCTGACAGCAAATGCATTATGGTCTCAGCTACCCCACGACACGCTCTGCATCTAGTGTCAGGGACCTCTATACCCATCACGCGGCTGCGGTAGACGAGAGTGTTGAAGACAACATCCTGGCAGGCCATTATGAATCCCTCGGTTCCCGACTTCAGCCGACTTGACCTGAGAAAAGCGAAGGTCAGGTTTCTGGATAAGCCAAGGTCTTCAATTTTCTTGATTCCATATTTTTTATATTTTTTTTTCGTTAGGAATGTACCAGTCAGGCCCTGTCTCCGGAGCTCCGATACTACTGGAGGGCGCGCTGGTATATAATTAACCCCAGTAAACACTCCCCACGTCCGTGGGGTGAGTGATTACTGGGTCCGAGAGTCATGTGCCCTGAGAAGACGGAGTGAACCAAGACTCACGGCCTTCTGTATTCTTCCGACCAAGTTTTCTGCCGCATCATGGCAAGCCGGTATGATTTTCAAGTTTGAGAGCAGTGTGTCCATCATTCCACCAAGGACCCCTATTATCAGAACCACCATCTTGACAGATTGGTTTGGATAAAGCCTGCGAAGTTCAAAGAGAAGATCTCGATATTTAGTCCGTTTTTTCTTCTCTTTTCGGACGATGATTATTATTATTATATTATAATAATTATGAATTAGAAGAATAATCAGGAAAATGTCATCGACACTAGTTGTATTTTAGATGAGAATTTAAAAAATTTGTCTCTATTTCTCTATTAATAATAATTGGAACGAAAATTATTTATTTCAACTCATTCATATTCATAGATAAGTACGATTCATTACAACTTAAATTTTTAACATTGAATATACAATTCTAAATCCTATTTTCGAATTTTATTACTTATTTTTCGTCTTATTAAAGCTGCTACAAGAGTAAACGTTTTTGTTGGTATCGCTGAATGTAAAACTTGGACTTGGCTCTCATTTTGGTAGGGATTTCAGAGTATCCTTTTGGCTACATGTTCATTCAGGATTGAAAAGAACTGGAACTGCTGTGTCCTGTTATCTTCATCATATCTTGTCAGACACTTCAGCTTGGGCAAAATGAGTAACAGCGGTAGCCCTATGGTTGTGATTGCTGAATTTTTTGTTCTGAATATCCAAACCAAATTTCTGACTAGTTTCTCCAGTCCATTTTGACAAAGAGTTTATTCCAATAGAACAATTTTTGTACCAACCAATACTATCAGGATTCTTCCATCTAAGATTCGGATTAAGAAAAAGCGGTCAGACGTAATATGTGCTGGGTATTTTTCCATCACTTTGTGGAATATGCGAACAGGGCAGTATTTTTTATTAGTAGCCACTTGCTTGGAGTACATGATTTTGACCAACCTTGATTAGTTTTGTTGATTACGGGATTATATTCAATACGTACAGTCGGCCGTCCAAAATTATCCTCTTCCACTATACTAAAACTAACCTTCGAGTAACATCCTTCATTTTCCTTCATTGACTGCAATGCAATTTTTTTTTCGATGAGTACCACCGGATTGTTTCCTTTCCAATATCTCAGTTATCTCATATTTTTCTCAATTGTAAAAGCAGTTGAACTCGTTTTCCTTTTTCGACATCTCTCTCTTCTCTATCTCTTCGCATCTCTTGCATCACGGTCTGATCTCAATTATAAGTCAGCAAATGGATTCATTTTAACATTTTAATCATTATAAAACTTGTCTCGTAGCAGTTTTTATAACAGTTTCTTTATATTCACTGTCAATATTTTCGCAATTTCCAATGGGGTAGTTTCCTTTTCGATAACATAATTTCTGGTTTGGCAAAAGTCCATAAATTGATTCCAAGCATACTCTTTAGATTTCCTTGTATTTTTTGGCGTATTCTGTGCATTTGTCAAATTAATTTTGTAGCAGCTTCCCATCTATTGGATTTCATTTTTTTTTTCAAATTAGCGAATAATATTCCGAAAGCTAAACGATTATCAAACGTCAGTTATGCGTCAGAATTTCCGTTACCATGGATATCAAGATAGTGGTATAATTGTATATTAATTCGCTGCAGGATTAAATAATCAACAAAGCTTCAACCTCATTGGATGTGTCTTGTCATTAGGAACAATTCCATTTGTTTTTGGACAGTTGCGTAAAATTCTCATTCAAATACATAGTCGGCTAAACAAAATTGAACCTATTTGTGGTGTACAAATTATGTTTAACTTTTCTTTTTAAAATTTATTGACAGACATTACAATCAACAAAATCAGAAACAAAACACAAATGTCTCATAGTTTGGGAAAATAGACAATATTTCAAGTAACATTTAATAGTATGGGAACTGAACGATATTCTAATTAACATAAACAGCCTCCCTTGAAACGTTCCCGTTTCAATGAATAAACGTTTTAAATTGGACAACTCAATTCTAGAATAATCAGTGGACTGTAACACAATTAATTCAAAACATCCTGATTTGAATCATATTCAAAAAACAAATCTATGAAATGTATCTAAACTTCTGTAGGCACTATGCAGATCTTGGCAATTGCACGTTTCAAAATACTATTTTTTGTTTTAACACTGACGACTCGCACTAATCCATCTGCCCCAAGATGTAGCGCCGTAATTCGTCCCAAGTTCCAATGTAAAGGTGGCGTATTCTCCTCCTTCAGTAGTACCAGAGCACCAATAAGCAGAGCGGGATTCTCCTTGCGGAATTTCCATTTCGTTCCTTCCGTTGAAGTAAATGTAGATAGTCCCTTGACCAACGGGTCCATATTTGTTGTGTCAGTTTACATATATGGTTGTAACGTGATAAATAACTGAATGGTGTATCTTGCAAATCTAATTGGGGCAATGAATTTAAAGCATCTCCGATTATAAAATGTCCAGGAGTTATAGCATCTAGGTCGTTCGGGTTGTTGGAAAGAGGAATTAGGGGTCGGGAATTCAGAATAGCCTCCACTTGTGTAAGAATGGTGTAAAATTCCTCATAAGTGAACGAAAAATTTATTGTTACCCTTTTTAAATAATATTTCACGGATCGTACAGCAGCCTCCCATAAACCTCCCATATGAGGAGATTTTGCAGGAATAAATTTCCATTCAATATTTTGTAGTGATAAGTATTGTTGAAAACGGTCATTTTGTAATAATTCATTTATTTTTGCTAATTCACTATTAGCGCCAGTAAAATTTGTACCATTGTCATAGAACAATTTTCTGCAAATGCCTCGTCTTGACACAAATCGTTTCAACGCGTTTAAAAACGATTCAGTAGTGAGATCACTGACTAATTCCAAATGTACTGCTTTACTAGCTAAACAGATAAACAAACATATATAGCCTTTTACTAATTTTCTATTCCGAGTTTTGCCATCTTTGATTTGGAAAGGACCAGCGTAATCAACACCACAGAATGAAAAAATTCTAGATGGTTTTACACGAAAATCGGGTAAATTACCCATTTGCTGAGTTGTACTTATTGGATTCACCTTGAAACAAGTTACACATTTACGAATAATCGATTTCACTGCTTCCTTTCCATTCAAAGGCCAATAATTCTGACGAATGAAAGAAAGTGGACCTGAGTGAAAATTGCGAATATGTTCATATTTTATTATCAAGTTCGTGAATTTATGATGTTTTGGGAGAAGAATTCGATGTTTTTGATTAAAAGATAATGAAGAATGTTTAAGCCTGCCTAGCACACGCAAAATATTATTTTTGTCGATAAAAGGGTTCAAGGATGCAATGTTACTGTTTGATTTCACTCTACCATGAGATTGAAGGGATTTAATGTCATCTGAAAAAGCTTGGGCTTGTACTAGAAATAACAAAGTATTTGTACTACTGGATAACTCATCAATAGTCAGATTTCCATGTTGTCTAACTTCAGGAGTTGACTTACAATGTCTTGAAAATCTAAGACAGTATGCCACAACTCTCTGAAGTTTTGTGAAACTGGAGTAACTATCAAATAAATCAAATGAAATAGTGCATGCGTAGGTACTAGTTTTACGTTTGAACTCTATCAAGTCTGAGTGTTTACGAGCAAAATTTGATATATGTGTATTTTCTGGCCAAAATTCGCATTCTAATGTTAAGAATGAAGGGCCATGCCACCATAAAGTTGATTTAGAGAGCTCAGTCGGTTCTATCCCACGAGATATTATATCTGCGGGATTGTCTGCAGAACTTATGTGGTGCCATTTTTCTAATTGTGTTAATGTCTGAATTTCCGAAACTCTATTACATACGAAAGTTTTCCATGTATAAGGTTCAGCTGATAACCAAGATTAAACTATTGTTGAATCAGTCCAATAATAAATATCCTCTTTAGGTAGTTCATTCAAGTAAGATTCTATTTTATTTATCAATTTGGCTAATAACAAAGCCCCACATAATTCTAACCTAGCAATGGAAATTGATTTTATAGGAGCCACCCGTGACTTTGCACATAATAATCTCACATTTATATCATTTTCATTCTTTGACCTTATATAAATTGCTGCTGCGTACGAATATTCACTGGCGTCGGAAAAACAATGAATCTGTATTTTTGATGCCCCTCGACAAATTACTTGTCTTGGTATCCGAATGGTATCCATTTCATTCAACTTACTGTAGAAGTTTTTCCCTGAAGTATACAAATTTGAAGGAATAGATTCATCCCAATCAATGTTATATTGCCAAAGCCTCTGTAAAATAACCTTTGCCTGTATGGTTATTGGACCCAACAATCCAAGAGGATCAAATATTTTGAAAATATAGGATAAAATGATTCGTTTCGAAATATTATCAGACAAATCGTACTTTTTCACGTGATATTCAAATTCATCAGCTGAAGCATTCCAAGAAATTCCAAGAGTTTTTGTATATTCATTATCTGTAATAATATATGGTATATTCTGATTATTGCATTTTAAATCACCTTTGGTTCATTTGAAGAAAACTTCCGGAGTTCAAAACAAGCATCTCCTAAAATTTTTGTTAGATTTCTTCTAACAGAAATAACACTTTCTATATCATTCGAACCTGTAAGAACATCATCCATCTAAAAATCTGATGAAATGATATTACATTCCTTTGGGTATCAAGTTTGATTATCTAAAGCAACCTGTTTTAGACAACGCGTAGCTAAAAATGAAGATGGTGCCATGCCATATGTTAAAGGTTGAAGTTGAAAATGACACAATTTTTCCTCAGGACTGTTTCGCCAAACAATACGCTGAAGATATCGTTGTGAACTATGAATCTTTATTTGTCTGTACATTTTTGTCAAATCTCCGATCAGTACAACATTATGCTGACGAAACCGAACAATTATGGAGAAAAGATCACTCTGTATACTTGGACCTACCTTCAGAACATCATTCAATGACAGTCCAGAAGAAGTCTTTGATGAGGCGTCAAATACAACTCTGAGTTTAGTTGTCAAACTGTCAGCCTTCTCTACGCAATGATGTGGTAAATAATAAGTGTTACTTTCAAAGTTGTCATCGGAATTGATTTGAATCATGTGACCAAGCGATTCATATTCTTTCATAAATTTGCTGTATTCGATTTTTAATTTGACATTGTGAGAAAATTTCTTCTCCATTGAAAAGAAACGTCGAATTGCCATCTCGAGTGAATTACCTAATAGTGAAATGTGATTTTTAAAAGGAAGTTTGACAATAAATCTGCCTGAATTATCACGACTGTAGTTTTCAGTAAAATGTTTTTCACACTCATCTTCTTCCTTTGAA
Source organism: Chrysolina americana (assembly GCA_958502065.1). Taxonomy (NCBI): domain Eukaryota; kingdom Metazoa; phylum Arthropoda; class Insecta; order Coleoptera; family Chrysomelidae; genus Chrysolina; species Chrysolina americana. The sequence goes on along the minus strand of OY293415.1, from coordinate 62,960,813 downwards.
TATTTTACTTGAGGAAAATTTTCATCAACCTGCCAAAATCTCTAATTAATTTGAAGTTCTGAATTAGCTACAACGAATCAAGACGATTGTTGATTTATTTGTGGAATGAACATACTACCTGCTACGATCCAACCTAATTGAGTATTTTGAAGGCAAGGTAAATCCTTTCCTAATTTGATTTGCCCTACACAAAGTAACTCAAAAAATATACTTGCCCCTAATCAATATTATTAGGCTTATAGAAGTGAGAATCTGCCATTCTTATGTTATCGGGAATTTTCAATTTAACTTTCGCTGGGGTATAGTGTCAGTTATTCTATGTATAATCAAACAAGACAAACTTGTTCTATAATCATTAAATAATGATTTTAATTTTATATTACTATGTTTTGTGATGTTTGTTAAAGATTGATAAATTCCAAAGATTGGTAAGTTAATAGAAGAAGTGTGAAGATTTAAACGTTGAATCAAATCGCTTGTGGCAAAATTTGACTGTGATCCGCTATCTAAAAGAGCTCGACATTGTACGTATTGATTATTTGAGTCACAAACACTAACAATAGCTGTTGGAAGATAAACAAAAGAATCTAAAAAAGAGCAATTTTTATGTGAACTCAAGCTATAATTATCTTGTGCAAAATTTGAAACTGTTGTTTGGAGCTTTTTCGTTTGATCATTATTATGCGAATTTTCTGTTTGCAATACATTATCATCCTGTTAACTACCCTCTTCATTAACACGAGTGATAGACTGTCGACTTGAAGAATTTGAAGAAGGAAAATGTAAAAGGGAATTATGCCTTTTTAAACATGACTTGCATGAGCTTTGATTTCGACATTCAGAACTTGCATGTCCCAATCTTAAGCAATTTGTGCATAATTTCAAACGTTTGACTTCTGAATATCTAGCTGATACTGGCATGTCTAAAAATTTCTTACAAGAAAATAGGTAATGATAACCCTGGCATAAAACACATGATATTTTATTTGTTGTGACATGTGTCAAACTTCTAGTCCCTTGTTTCAAATCAGGAGATTTTTTATTGAATGCATTTTGATATATTTGTTTGTTATTTCCTTTCACATCAACAGCTTCTAACAAATTACACCTTTCTGATAAAAACTTTCTGAAATCCTCTATTGTTGGAGATTTATTGTCTTTTATGTACCTTTCCCACTCTTTTCTTGAATTAATATCTAATTTTGATATCAATAAATATATTAATAGAGTATCCCAATGTTTTGAGTCAGGTTCAAGTTTTTCGAGAGCACGATAATGTTTCAAAGAAGTATCCAAAAATATCCTTAAACCTTTATATGAATCTTTACTATTGTTTGGAAGTTCGACTATACCTCTAATGTGAGAGGAAATGATAGCTTTAGTGTTCAGAAATCTATCTTTCAGGAGTTTCCAAGCAACTTCATAATTGGCATCTGAGACTGATAAAGAACTAATAACTTGAGCAGCCTCGTCCTTTAAAGAAGCTTGCAAATGATAATATTTCTGGATCTTACTTAAAGTTGTATTTTTGTTTATGAGTGCGTCAAAAGTATCATGAAATTGTGACCATTTTTCATAAGATCCTCAAAATTCGGGTAGAATGATTTGAGGCAGTTTTACATTAGAGTTTGTGATATCAAATGGATTGTTAATTATAGAAGTACTTTGAGAAATTCCAGTGTTGGCTACTGATTGACTGTCATTCTGTGTATCTGCATTTGATAAAGGTTTCTTCGCACGAGCTACTAAATCGAAATATTTGATTTCAAATTCATTACGATCTTCATTGTTTACATCGATTTGATCATCTGGGGACAAAAATTCGATTTCAGATTGAGCATTATCATATTCTGAATAAATATTTGTGATTGTATCAAGTCGGGCTTGCAATTGTAGCACATATGTAGCTTGTTCACTGGCTTGTTTATTCTCGAATGCGTTTAAAAACGTGTTGAATCTCGTTAATTGTGCTTTCAAATCACCTCGTCGTGATATTAACTTCTTAATATCAGCCATGGTGTGATTATTTTATTATTACAAAATATAGAATCTCAATGAAAAAAATGAGAAATGTTTATATGCTACTTACTAAACTGCTGGTACTTCCGCTGAAATTATTTAAATCTGTATAGCTTGTTTAAAGGTGAATGAAGCAAAAACAAAGTGGTTGCATATATCTGAATGAGGAAAAGGAATATGATAGGTAGGATGGGAACTGACCTCAGCTCGGCTGCTGCTCACGTCGTTGCCGTTAATCGTTGAACTGGATCACTTCTAGTCGTCCTTACTTGCTGGCTCGTATCGTAAACCAAAAATGCCTTTACGTTCGGCTCGAAGACCAAAAAATGTGGTGTACAAATTGTGTTTGACTTTTCTTTTTAAAATTTATTGACAGACATCACAATCAACAAAATCAGAAACAAAACACACATGTCTCATAGTTTGGGAAAATAGACAATATTTCAAGTAACATTTAATAGTATGGGAACTGAACGATATTCTAATTAACACTATTCTTGATCAATTATTAGGAACAGTACAATCGCAAATAGAATAGAAGAAATAGGTGAAGGAACTAGTAAAAATGAAGGAAGAGAACCAGACTCATTTGAGTGTACTTATTATGAATCCATAAGTGGAGCTAGACATTTGATTTTTTCATTTTCCAAAAATGAATCCATTATTTCGATAATTTTTGCAAATAAACAGTCGCCTTCTAATTTAGTGTCTCGAGTCCAATTCAGTGTAGCAATGAACCAATTTTCCAAAAAGCTGATAGTATACCATCTAAATTGCACCAGGTGAAATATCCTCCTATAGGTACGTTTGTCATCTTTCAATGGATATTATTATAAATGGCGCGAATTTAGAGATGCTCTCAATGCTTTACATGAAAATAAAATTTTGAATGACATAGAAAGAGTCCATTATTAAAAATCATCTTTACAAGATGGAGCTAGCGAAGTCATTCAGTGAATTGAAGTAAATTCAGTGAATTATCACATTGCCTGGAATATACTCAGTGATCGCTTCGAAAACAGATCTTTGATAATATAGCATACTCATCTGTTCAAATAACTCGACTTATAAAAAATACGCAACCAAAATTCATCATTTTACCTATTGTTCGGTGACCTGCCCCGGAGGACCTGGTGCACCGGATGATCTGACTAGTAACGTCATCCCCTGGAGTTTTGATGAAACAACTCACCGAATCGTCGGATACTCGCCGTCCGTCCGGGAGTTTTTCGGGTCGCTCGTCAGAAATTTGTATTAACACCCTTTAAAATTCTTCATGTATCCAATAGATTCAATAGTGATGGTATCACGGTTATTGATGATATGAAGAACAGCGTCAACTCGAAAATTTATGAAAATTGTGCAGTAAAAGATTGACGATCTTCCGATCGAATACCCAGCTTTTCTAACGATTCGGTGTCTTGTTCCATCAGAACAATAGGTTATCAAGTTACTAGTCAGATCGTCCGGTGCACCAGGTCATCCGGGGCAGTTCACCAATGTCAGATTCGTGACGAGTTGCATACAAAACCCCCGGGGTACGAGTTTATCTTGATTTATCACAAGTTAGGCTAAAACTCCAGTGGATTATGTTCCTAATGCTGTCCTGACCTCCAGGTGTACAGGGCGCTAATTAAGACATCATATTCAGATTTTGCGGCATGAGAAATCCCCGGGTGCAAATTTCGTACAGTTCGGGTAATTTTTGTGGTAGAAATGATTTTATTTCCATCACTTGAAATTATGCAGTTGAAAGAATGTACTTTTTGATGCACAAATGCGGTTTTCATGAAATCTGGGAAACAAAATACCGCATCTCGATCCGTTTGTCTGCGCAAATTTCTTGTGATTTGGTGATTTCAGTGCCTTTCCTCGCATATTACTTGGGTGGATAGTAACAAAAAGTTTGAATATTTCAAGACAAGTTACGGTTTCTGTTAATTAGGTATTTCAACTTTCATTGTGAAAATGCTATGAACAAATATTCAGTTGAATTTTGGCAGTTGAGAGAATGCAATAACTCTGATGTACTTTCAGATTCAGAACAGTATTTTGAACAGAATTTCAACGATAATTTGCGTCGCAATGCAGATGGTCATTTTGTAGTAAGAATGCCAATGAAACTGGGTGCTCGTCTTCTGAATCTTTCCCAAAAAACTTAGCTCTAGAAAATTTACCAGAATAATAAATTGTGCCAGTTGTGGTTTCGGAAAACAATGATTTCAATATTTTTGATTCTTATTCCTCACTGAATAATAAGTAAAGAGTAACAGTATACTGCATTCGATATACTGATAATCTGAAAAAAACAGTAATCGATCGTAATTTTTGGTATTATCTCTATTCGAACTGACGAAGGTTCTTATTGCATTAACCAGAATCAGTCAACCCCATAGTTTTCCGAATCATAAGTTTACGATTCCAATTCTAACCGATGAGCATGAGAAAATATGTCATTAATAAAAAAAACTGTTATAAAATTGTTATATGCGTCAACTGTGGTCCTCAACAATTACACTTTTCCATGTTTCCATGAGGAAATGATACTGGCCACTTTGAGGTCGCAGTAAAGCAAGAAAAATCTTTAGAAAATACGTTACCTGTTCTGAAATAAACCATGTCTCAGAAAAATATATCATGGATATTTTGCAAGAGTTTCGTGTAACTGAAAATTTTCCTTTTACTAATATTGGCATTGACTATGCGGGTCCCATGTTGAAGGATCGAAAACTTAAGAGATCAAAATTAATTAACAGCCAGTTCCATAATCAACACCATAAAGACTCCTTCATCCAAAGTCGGCTTTACGATAAAGTGTTCTTGAAAGTACCCTTTAAAGTGCCTTTCGTTCCATAAACGTACCAACACCTCCTGTTAGATAAAGACCCCTTTAAAGTGGTATTCGTTATATTTATACTGGTGGCTGCACTGAAGAGTAGTATTTTTTGGAATACAGTTGTGGTGATCTTGATTATTTTCAAGGTGTTTCATATTTCTGAGGTTACTGTCATCTGGTATTATAGGTAATGGGTTTGTAGTTTCATAAATACATATAAACAATCTTTACTTCAATGTAAGATTTAGGTATTATGGTTACAGTAAAATTTCAAAATTAACAGTTTACGGTAAGTTCAATTTGGAATTCACGATGAAATCAGACAAGAAAAAAATGTTTTTCTTCTAGCGTGGAGGAAAAATTACGTCTCAGATTCAATTGCCAGGGTAACTACTTTTTTAGGACGAAGCCTGGCAGTGAATTACAACAGCATTTAATGCCGTAGCTGTGCATCGCATAAATATGGACCACATGAAGTGAAAATACCATAATTTGAAAACAAAAACAAGGTAGGTGTTAGCGGCACAATGTAATTATTTTGAAAGGACTAGTGGTGGACCTCCTGTAATTGAGAGAGCGTTTTGAAAATCATTGATATCAAAACAGTGCAGGGCACTGGCAACATTGTCGATTCTGACACAGTATGAAAAGTATAATTTCATTATTATTTATTATTTTGTAAGACGTAAACACAGATACAGGAAACAGAGTGGATGATTTTTCTAAAGCTGGCGATAAAAAGTCTGTGGAAACAAATAACTGAACTATCGTATATTACAGTTATTTACATATTATGAAATGAGGAAAACTAGCCTAATAGAAGGCACATCGCCCTTGGAATTATTCCACATTCCACTCAAGACAATGAGGTAGTAAATGTTGGCTTGTGTCTCTGAAGCAGGACAACGTGGACTTGGTCAATGAAGTTACTTTACCAGTATATCTTGTAGTACGTGGGTATATTTTCCTCATGTGATTAAACTTTATGCTGTTGCTTCTGTTATAGAAAACGAAACGTGAATGGTCTCATTATACACCATATAAATTAAAAGAACCTGTTACAAGACAATTAAGGCCAAAAATTAACCAGCAATATTATCGAAAGAAGAATATTGAAAGGAAAAGATTGTTCATCTTGAATAGCAGACTTAGGCAACTGGGGAGGAAAATAGAAGAAAAGAAGCTCGTGTAAAAAAACAGATTTCACCTATTAGATTTACAAATACGTGTACAGCAAAAATAATTGATCAAATTTAACATTTAGTTTTTTCAATAAATGGGAAAAAATGAGAAAAACATTGTAAACAAGGATTTTACTTTCATAGGCAATAGTTTGTACTTGAAAAATACACTTCTTTTTCACATTTCATTTCATTTCATTAGATTTACAAATACGTGTACAGCAAAAATAATTGATCAAATTTAACATTTAGTTTTTTCAATAAATGGGGAAAAATGAAAAAAACATTGTAAACAAGGATTTTACTTTCATAGGCAATAGTTTGTACTTGAAAAATACACTTCTTTTTCACATTTCATCTAGAAGATGAATGATAATTTATATTATCCGTTCAACATGTATGAGAATGAAAAAGGTAGTTTTAGAATCGTTGAACTATAGAACACTGGTGGATGACAACACAAGAATATCTATCAAAATAAAAACAGAAAAAACCTTAACTGAACAACCCGATGAAAAATAAGTATTTTTTTAATAAAAAAGTATTCTAGACTGTATTCGTATTGTTCACTGTATCTTCTAACTATCATTTCCTCATGATCTGATAAAGAACTAAAATTTGATGAATTCATCAATATCTATTTACAGTAAAGTCTACCTCTGCTAACTTTCAACTCCAATATGAAAATTAAATATGACAGGCAGAATATAGGTTATGTTTACCTCAGAAGGATACTTTTCTCTAGTAGAGAGCCGATATCCTGACTTTAAAATAAAAAGGAAAAGTGAACTTTCCCTTCAAAATTGGTTTATGGAACTCATTTTGACATTGAGGGCCCCTTTTTTGAATAAAGGGGACTTTAATTTTGATTATGAAAGTGGCTTACATATGTTTATTTATATGTATATCAATGAAGGCAATGCCTATCGATCTTGTTACTGATCTTACTACTGAAGCATTCATAGCAATACTCAGACGATTTGTGGCTAGGAGAGGTAAACCTAGTAATTTCTATTCTGACAATACTACTGCGTTCGTAGGAGCCAGTTCTCAAAAAAACATTTATTTTCATTCCTCAAAGAATCTGTACCATATTCAGTATTTTATACCTGCTAGATCTCCCAATTTCGGGAGATTATGAGAAGCAGAAGTGAAACGAATTGGGTACAATATAAAAAAAAAGTTGTGGGTACAAGCGTCTCTCCAATGATTGGTTAGGTTTGTCCCGTAGCTGTTTCCAAAACCATATTCCTCTTTATCGGCTTTACAAATTTTTGTATGAGGTCTGGACGAACAACTGTTCTGGAAGCTCCTGTATCTATAGTGAAGGTGCATCTTCGATCTTCTAATTGGCCTTGGACTAGTAGACTTTGTCCATTTCTCTTCAACGTCGAGATAGGAATCTTGGGGCTTTGAACACTGAAAGTCGACACACGCCCCCTAGTGCCGACTAATTCTCGTTTTCCTGGTTGGAAGAGAGTCTTCTTTCAGGCGTTCGAGGTCTCCCTTCTGGCGTGGGTGACCTTCTGTAGCCTCCTCTGATAAAACGACCACGTTGTTCCTTTCTTGGGCTTGGGGATCTCGATCTCGCTTCATTGCTTGTAGATGTCGTCCTTACCCTCATTGGACTTCTGGACCTTGATCTTTCCCAGCAGCTTCTTTGTAGATGACCAGTTTTTCCGCAGCTATAGCAGCGCCTCCTTTTATTTTCTTCAGAAGTCATTTGTTTACCCAATGCCAATATGGAGTCCAATAACTTATTCAACAGCGCCTCGCTCGTAGAAGAATCTTCGATGAATTTGACTTCTCGTAACTTGGATCTCGTATTTCTTGATGCATTTTTAGCCGCTTCGAACTCCAATGATGCTATTAGTACCCCGCTTATGGTCTGAAGACGTCCTAGTCGAAGGGCTTGCTGCATGTCAGGATCTCTTAGGCCGTCGATGAAGGTTTGCACTCCAATTTGTTCTATGAACTCTTTCGGTGCTTGTGGATAGGCCAAATTCGCTCCACATCTACTCCATATTCCTGCAGTGATTCGTTTGGTTTTTGGGATCGACTCTTTAGCTGACTCTGGAACACTTGTTTAAGATATTGCTGCCCATATCTTATCTCTAAAGCTTCCACGATTCTAGAATACTCCTTCTGCTTATTCTCGGGGATATTCTGCAATATCTTTAACGCTTGGCTTCGCAGACACAGGACTAGTGAAGTGGCCTTTTCTTCCTCGGACCAGCCGTTTGCGTTTGCTGCCGCCTCAAATTGACGTCGATACATAGACCACGAATATTGCCCATCAAATGTTGGAGGCTTCAAAATTTTTGCTTGAGCAGGCCTTGGATATGTCAGTGAAAATTGCCTTTCACTGGTGGGAGAAATTTCCTCAGAGGGTGCCCGCTTGTGTGGAAGGTGTATTGTTTCTATCCTCTCCTTGATCCTATCCACTTCTTCGTTGAATTTCTTGTTTACTTCTTGTGCCACCCGTTCATTCATTTTGGACAGTTCAATTTCGACCTCGTGGACTCTTCCTCTGACTTCTTGGACTTTTTCGGTGTTTTCATTCTGGAAGCACTGTTGGCTGTGACTAAACTGTTGCAGGAGATCGACATGCTGCTGTTGTAACCGTTGGACTAACTGCGCCTCTTGCTCCTCTTGCTCTTGTCTTCTTTTAGCTTCTTGTTCCTCTTGCTCTTGTTTTCTTTTAGCTTCTTGATCCTCTTGCTCTTGTTTTCTGCGCAGTTCAAATTGTTGAAAAAGCCCTTCTGGTTTGTTTTGATCTTCTCTTCTGTGTATTTCAAATTGTTTGAGAAGCTCTTCTTGTTTCACTTTTCTTTTCGCTTCTTGTTCCTTCAAAAACTGTATTATGTCTAACGTCGCCATCTCGTCGTAATTCTGTGCTCGAGTATTCACCATCAAATACTGTAAATCTGCTCCACTCTTCTTTCTTCAGTACCACTTATCCCACCGCTGCCACCAAATGTTGCGTTTTTCAGGTTCAATAAGTGGTACACTTACTTATAAATTCGCCTTTATTGTCACAGAACAAATAATACAACTGACAACACTGTTTGACACTTTGCAGTTCAAATAAATACTTGATGGTAGCCATGGACTATTTCTCCAAATGGCCCGAAGTTGTGCCCATTCCAAACCAGGAGGCAAAGACAGTTAGCCAGACATGGAGTTCCGCTAGAATTACATTCAGATCAAGGAAGAAACTTCGAATCCGAGTTATGGCAGGAAATGATGAACATTTTAGGCGTGAAGAAAACTCGCACAACAGCCTTACATCCACAATCAGATGGAATGGTTGAACGACACAATAAAACCATCAGCCAGTATCTGTCGATGTTCATCTCCAAGAATCAAAAGGATTGGGATGAGTTGGTGCCACTATTTCTCCTATCCTATCGAAGTGCCCAGCATGAGTCCACCGGATATACCCCTTCAATGTTAATCACTGGGAGAGAAATGAAACTGCCAATCGATCTGCTATTTGGAATGCCACCCGCCAGGAATGTAGATGAGGACAAAGTTCTTCCAGAATTTGTAAAAGCATTGCGAGAAAGACTGGATCAAGTGTATGAATTCTGCAGACATCGTCTTCAAATCACCAGTGACAAGATGAAGAAGAGATTTGACAGACTATGTTTGAGCCAGGTGATGCTGTTTGGCTGTACCAACCTCAAAGAAAGAAAGGACTATGTCCCAAGCTACAGAGGAACTGGACAGGCCCTTATGTCGTCGTAAAGAAAATTAACGATTTGGTGTACCGCATCCAGCTTACCCCAAGGAGCAAACCCAAAGTTGTTCACGTGGAGAGGTTAGCAGAATACCGAGGCCACGACCCTCCAAATTGGTTCCAGCGAGACGATCAAGAATAACCTCAGAAGAGGAGGCAGTGTTACGAACCTGGTAGTAAATAGAAAAATCATGAATCCTTCTGTTTGCCTTCTAGAAACCCATTAGAATGTACTAGAATCATTGAAGTTTATTCGAAAACTCAGAATGGAATGTTCTGTTGAAAGTTCTATAGCTTCTAGAATAATGTTATCCTATAAATACGATCAGATTTGCCAAATTTGGAAGTTTTTGAGTTTTGTTTACTTTTTAACATTTGACTGTTGTAACGTTACCAAGTGAAGTTTGAAGTATTTATTTGAACTGCAAAGTGTCAAACAGTGTTGTCAGTTGTATTATTTGTTCTGTGACAATAAAGGCGAGTTTATAAGTAAGTGTACCACTTATTGAACCTGAAAAACGCAACAGTATTTACACTTGTAACTTCTGCAGAAGCCAAATTCTCTTGTTGGCAGAACGTCAAAAGCCAAGAAAAATATACACAACCGAATACACCAAAGCCATATGGAACATTTCATATCATTTCAAATAAATACCGTGAATCTTGAAAGTTTGGTGCTTCTAGAGTTTCAACTGCTTGTTGATATGGAACATGCTCCATTTGCTAGTATGAGTTGATGACAGTCAAAAACAAAATTATTTTATTGCAATCATTTCAACCAGAGCAAAGCTCTAATGTTACCGTAGATGATGCAGTTTAAAAATCTTGCGTGTCGGTGCAAAAAGGCTCTAATCTTGAAGTATTCGGGATAGCACAATTCTTCAATTTTTTAATATTCCCTCCAATATAATATACTTGTCATTTGTGAAATGGTGCGAACAAACCTATGACAAAAGTGGTTTCAAGTAATTGGAAACACATTATTGAGGTATACTTAAAAATTTTATTCTCAATAAACAAATAAAAATAGCATCCAACGTGTCATCAAGGACTGCGGAAAATATATCATATGTCAATTGTCACATTGTCAATCAAGGCGGGGAATTTTGTCGACCAATAAAATAAATTCTTAGCCCACAAGTGGCGCGCGCAACTTTCACCTGCACAGGTAATTCTGGAAAGGTCTATTATATATCCGAACTCCAGGCACGTATGAAATGGAAGGCTAATTCGTCCACATTACTGAATATTGATAACCTTGTTTTACTGAAAGAAGATAATCAATCTCCACTGAAGTGGAAAATGGGAAGAGTTGTCAGACTTCATTCAGAAAAAGACGGTATACTATCAGACTGTCAAATGGTGGTGAAGTTCAAACAATAGTTTCAAAACTTGTGGCCTACTTACCCGAGGAAAGTGATCAGTAACTTTGAATCTACGATATTCAGTATTATTTTTATTCATTCATTGCTGCAACATACAACTATTAGTTTCGTTGTTTGCATTTAACATTCAAATTATCTATTATCCTGTTGAAATTTAGTCGACATTTTCAGTTGTTTATAGAAATCTCAGAATAATTGTCAATGAATTACGATACTTCGAAATAGTACAAATTATTTGTAATAGACACATTCTTCCAAAAAAATTATACAGACCACTTTATTTCGATATTAAATAGATACTGTACAATAAATCATGACATTTCTCCAAAAGTGAAAACACTACCAACTTATGGTGAACTTTCTTCATAAGGATGATTAATAAAAATCGTTGGATGACAAACATTGAAAGGTGCTTAATTTAATAATTTTTGAATGAATTGTACGTATCCGATCAAGTAACACCTAGATAATTTCATAACGAAATCCCTCAAATCATGACATTGTTTCCATGTCGCATGTCAGCTAGATTTTGATTTCTGTCGGGTATATTCATGGCAACAAAAACCCAAAAATACTGCGTTGGACGAAATATATAACAATAAAAAGGCAATTGAAACATTAATTGCAGCTTATTGGGAGCATGTAAAATCGATAGTATTTTCATCGACGAACGGAGATTCTTCGTAGCATTTGATATTTGACAGAACATCAACCAAACATTTCTGTTTTTTTCGTAATTGGCTCAATGGAGTGTTTTATCGTGAATAAACGCCAAATTCTGAGTTGACTTCTGTAAAACTATCGTTAGTTTTCATTATTAAGCATTGCGAAATGTGTTAAAGACCATTTGAAGCTGAAAATCAAAATATGTCATTTCATAGGTAAGCTACCAGTGTCGTTTTATTGAACCTCAATATTTCTGTGAACAACGCACGACACTGCCAGTGAGGGAAGAGTCCCTTAAAAACAAACTCAAAGGCATTAGCGGCGAGTTACTCATCTAGGTTATGTTATTGAGTAGAGCACTCTAGCACTCACATCTTCAATTATTTCATCAGTTATTGTAGGTAATCGTTTTGAACCATTTTTTTTCGGAATTGTGATTACAAACACGTCTCGTTTGTCTTGAATATTTTTCATAGACATTCATTTTACTAAATTCCACCAAAAAGCAAGCACCAGTCAGCCTAATTATCAAACACACCTGGACATAACAAAATATATAAAGAATTTACTTTAAAAATACCAAGATTATTACTTTCCACAATAAATGGTTCTCAGTAGTAATATCCCGACAAAACGCTGAATTTTCAAAAAATACTTTCACCTTGCTGTCACGAAAAATGTGTTGTTTAGAAACACCACGAGAGCTTGCTCGAGTGGTGTTTTGTACAGCAACACAGTTTGAGCACATGGCAAGGTGAAAGTATTTTGGAAATTCTGTATTTTGAAGGGATATTCGATCAGAAAATTTCGCGAATACATTAAATTATTATGGACTAAATGCGTATTGCAGGAATGGTTCATCATATGTGTCATTAGTCAGTTGAAGAGTTGAACCGTCAAACTGACGTTTCTATATTTACCGTGATCAAGATGCATAAAAACCCTAGTGTGTCGACTGATTAGATTTTGTTTAGATTTTTTTGAAGACAAAACAAATGAATTCGTGGTCTATTTCTGTAATCGAATATTCCAGGGACATAGTGATTGTGATTGTTGTTGATTGAATTTGACGGAATGTCAATAAACTTTTTAAATATCAATCTAAAGCAATATAGTTTCCATAATCGAAGTGGAAAACCAAATTTTTGGAAAAATAGCACCACACAAAATGTGTAATTTTTTTTAAATAATGTAAATACCGTCTGAAAGTCAAAATAGTTGTGGCAGAATCAAAAATTTCGTAGTGCAATGTGAAAATGAATACCTACCACTTAAAATCTGTAAAATATACTTTGGAACCAATATGGAACTTACATTTTAATAAACAAGGCAAACATATTTTCAAATCGATTCAATCAACTGGGTGCGTGTTGTTATACCCTGCCGTTTCTTTGAATATTCCATAACTTCAAGTTGCGAAAGTTCGTGACAAAGAAAAAAAATCACCACTTCTACTGAAATCTATCAATTTTGCATATATCATCAAGCTTGTTTAGGTTTTCTTATTTTACCAATCGTTTTCGTAAAATCTTTTCAGTGTGGTTAGATCATCCAAAAATAAATTGTCTGTCGAGAAAGAATTGCACAAAAAAGAAACATCTTCACTATTACATGGCATACACTTCTTAAAATAGCGATAGACCATTGTAACACACAACTCATCACACATATCACTTCTGAAAAGAAATTAAACTCAAAATAAGCTACAAAATTATTACTTTATATAAATTTTATTATAGAGAACTGTAACGAAGTTCCTAAAGTTCGGTTGAATGTAATACAGGATATCGAAATAGTATTATCTCCGGTAATAGTAAAGTTAAAAATACGGTTCTTTTTGGAAAGTATACGTATCACTGTTGGGAACCTGTTCAGATAGCAAACACCCTCGCGTTTCACTCAGGGTAGTAAAAGGGGGAAATGCCTTTGTGTGCCGTGCTCTTTTCGACATCAATAGTTGACGAGCGCCGACAGGGAGCACCAGCCATCGGCTGAGCGCGCCGGTCGTGTGGTGGGGAGAAATTCGAGTCCCTAGCGAGAACAACGATTTCAGGCAGTAGCTGTACCGACCGAACCGCAGACCAGACATACCAGAGCAAGCCAGCACCGAGCCATCCGAACGAAGCCGAGAGTGACCGACGGGCCAGCTGTAATGGTAAGAGATTTCCGATTGTGCTTTACTTTTTTAATATATTTCCGCTTTGAGGGCTGTAGGGCTGTCTCCGACCGGGATAGACCGTTTCATTGTTCGTATCGAAGGGAAGGCCTCTCATACTGCTGAGGGGTGGCACTCTTGATAGTTGGCCGATCCAGAAGGATAGTGGGATCCTCCCTGCCTTGTTGGATTGCAAGCCAAGTAGATACGGCCTTTCCGCACCCGCAGAAGTTCTCAGCCTTAAGGATAGTGGGGTCATCCCTGCCTTGTTTGGAATGGGAGCTTCCGGGCTGCAAGATAGTCAAAATTGCCCTAGGTCGCGAATAGAGATCCTTCCGACTCAGTGGTACCAACCCAGAAGGAACGTGGGGTAATCCCTGCCTTGTGCAATCCGAGACAAATCCAATCGCGTTAAATAGCTACTACCCGCGAAAGCTCCAACAGACAAGGATCGTGGGGTACTCCCTGCCTTATTTGAGTGGACTACGGGATTTTGAACTGGTAGCTTTCCCCCCCTGGAACGTTGAACCAATCGGATGACAGCCTGATACCTTATTGCTAAGATACAGCTTAGAACTTTTGATGTAACTTGACTCCTCTTACCGGCCCCGCTTATAAGGTTGAATTGTGCTTGCTAACGTAGTAGTAGAAAGCTTTCACCGGCACCGTTTGTGAGGTTAATGTGCTTGCTAACGTAGTATTCTAGAGCTTTCACCGGCATCGTGTGTAGGGTTGGCTTGTGCTTACTACCGTAGTGTCACTAAGCGTAGAATCCGTCCTAACAGTCCTGTCCGTACTTAACCGCTCGGGATAGTTGTGCGTGCGCGTTGGCAGAAACTAGGTGGTATTTAATTAGAATAAATCATATAATAAATCAGATATACCGAATCCGTGTCTTTTTATTGTTTCCTATTAATTCTTTTGCAGCTGGTAAGCAGTCTTTTCTCCCAGTCAAGGTCAAGTAAAATCTGCCCTTCTGGCCACATTTTATTAGTCAGTACACAGTGACCCCTGACTTACCGTATCTCCACTAAGCTGCCCGGTGCAGTGGTGCTTCCCCACGGTAAATAACGAAGCTGGCGCCCGAGGTAGCCGTCCACGCATGCGCAGATTGTAAAGTGCTAGGAAACACGTTACAAATTTGGCGCCCGAGCAGGGACTTGATTGAAAGTATACTAAGACCGTAGACCACCCAGCTTTTGTCAAAACGCAAATACGACCTCTTCAAATTAAAAAAACTGTTTGAGATCGCTGAAATTACCGCGAAACGTTTCCGGACCATCGTCCAGACCAAAATACACAAAATCGCTAACAGGTTGTGTTAGTCGGGCTATTATAACGAGTGATACGTCGAATGATAGGTTTTCGGGGACGGGGAATCGAAACCAATCATTTCGAAAGCCGTTCGACTTATCACTATCGAGTTACCGGCATCAGAGTGCTCAAAATCAGGAGCTTGCGTAGCTGACGCAAGAACCTGAGCTCTAGTTGGACAAGAGCAACTGATATATCATGCCTGATTCACCCGATAAGTCTGGGTCCCCCTCCGAAGGGTCCCGTCACCCCAGACCTTAATTTCAACACTGTTTTTAATTGGGGTAATGCCCCAACAGATACACGTGTGGGATGGGTGTAACTATTACGGAAAGACAAACTGGACGTTGAGCTTTCCAAGTTTCGATTAGACATGACTGGCACCGTCGATGAAAAACGGAAGCGCTTAATAAAGTTTATTCGAGAAGGCCGCCCATCACCTAGTGTTCAAACTATACCCGCATCTTTTAATTTTTCCCAACCGCCAATTGCCGTGACTCAAGCGGGAAGGGCTGTGCCCGTGACGACGTCCATGTCGACAGCTAATCCCAGCATCACAGTGATCCAATCCAGTAATGCTCAGTTCGGGAACCTATCTTCCTTTCGTTTGGGTGCTCCCCCTGCTCCTAGAGTCACACCTTTACGGTTGCAAGACTGGAGAATTACCTTCAATGGTGAAGGAGACCCAGCAGCCTTCTTAGAAAGACTGGAAGAGATCTGCGAGGCGCAGAACGTTCTTCCAGATCAAGTATTACCAGTAATGCCAGAGTTACTGGAAGGCATGCCTGCGCTGTGGTTCGGTAACAACCGCTCCGCATGGCCAACCTGGTCGGCGTTCGTTGCCGATTTTAAAGAGTTTTTCTATCCGGTCAATTATCAGATTGACTTGGAAGCTGATATTAGTAGACGGGTACAAAGACCCAATGAGAGGGCGGCACAGTATATTACTGATCTGGAAACGTTGATACGCCGCCACGGTAATATATCTGATGCCCAAGAACTACAATGGCTGTATCGCAATCTAAGGCCAGAGTATCGACAACAGATTCGCAGGACAGAGTTTACCGACATTGCTTCGTTTTCGAAAGCCGTCCGAGAGTACGAGCTACTCGAAAGTGAACTTCGAAGCTCGGCTCGTTCCTCAAACCAATATATTCCCTGGAATAGTGCACCTAACACATCCAAGACCTTGAGGGTAGTCCTTGCCAAATCAGGCTTACTTCCACGCCCCACCAGCGAACGCGACCGAGCGGGTCCCAGCCGAACTACCCACCAACAAGCCGATTGTTGGCGTTGCGGCCAGCCAGAACAGAAGCCAATGCACGGCTCCGCCAAAAAATTTTTCTGTTTGCGATGTAAACAGGAAGGCGTGATGTCCCGGGACTTTCCGTGTCCGAGGTCGGGAAATTAGACCGGCGTTGTCTCGACCCGAGGTACGAACAATGCCGCCACCAACCTACCTCGAATAAACCAGCTCCAGTGGAACATGGAGATAACCGTCTCCACATTACTGTAACGTTGCCAGGAGGGACGGCCAGAGCCTTGCTGGACACCGGGGCGGCCAACTCATACGTGGGTGATCGCCTCAACGACAGTTGGCTAGGGATGGAGAATGGTCACCATATCGCTGTGCCGGATACATACCATGTAGCCCTGACCATAAGGGTAACGTACAGCGTTGAAGCGTTTGGATATCTGCCCGGATTGTCGTCGGACATGGTTCTAGGTATGGACGTGCTGACGAGACGTCATTTCCGTTTGGAACTCGATACCGGAAGTATCTGGGTCGACGACTCTCCAATTACGTCATACTCGCGACCGGTACCGTGTAGTCTCATCGATACCCTTACTTCTGATACCTCTGACACGGTCAGAGCGCTCCTCACTCTGACTCCGGAGCAGGAGAGGCGACTCAACTAATTCTAAGAAATTCAATAGTATCTGCGGGGTTACTCCGTTGCTGGAGCATAAAATTCGTTTATCCAACTCCGAACCCATCAAACAACGTTACCGGCCGCAAAACCTGCGAATGCAAACTATTATCAACACTGAGGTCGACCGTATGCTTCAGGAAGGGGTAATAGAACCGTCCGTTAGTCCGTGGAGTTCCCCGGTTGTTATAGTCCGCAAGAAAGATGGTAAACCCCGTTTTTGCATTGACCTCCAAAAGGTAAATGCGGTATCCTTGAAAGACGCGTATCCTCTTCCATTTATTAATTCGGTACTAGACAAACTTTGCCGGGCACGATATATATCTAGCATCGAACTCAAACAGGGATACTGGCAAGTCCCACTGGCGGAAGAGAGCAAACCGATCACAGCATTCACAGTACCTGGCCGCGGCCTGTTCCAGTTTCGCGTTATGCCATTTGGGCTCCATGCCGCCCCCGCCACTTTCCAGCGCCTAATGGATCGTGTCATAGGGCCAGAAATGGATCCCTATGGTTTTCCTTATCTAGATGATATTATTGTCTTGGGGGACACTTTCGATAAGCATTTGGTCAACCTTCGGGAGGTGTTTCGGCGCCTAAGGGCCGCGAACCTACGGGTGAACCCAGACATTTGGGCGTAGGTCACTGAGGTATCTGGGACACCTAGTAACGTCAGAAGGGATTCGAACGGACCCTGAAAAAGTAGCCTCCAATGTAGGACTAGCTGCCCCCAGGAATGTGCGAGCCTTACGCAGATTCTTGGGTATGGCCTCCTGGTACCGTCGTTTTGTACCTTATTTTTCGGAGATAGCTGCTCCGCTCCACAAACATCTAAAGAAGGGGTACCGATGTCGATGGGAAACTCCTCAGGAGAAGGCGTTCCAGAGGCTCAAGATGTGTTTAACCGAATCCCCCGTACTCGCCTGTCCGGACTTCAGTAAGCCTTTTACGCTTCAGACGGATGCGTCAGAAAACGGCCTCGGAATAGTCCTAACTCAACAGGTGGATGTGAGCGAACACGTCATCGCTTACGCGAGTAGGTCACTCACATTCTCCGAAATTGCTTACTCTGTTACCGAAAAAGAGTGTCTAGCTATCGTATGGGGAATCGAAAAAATGCGCCCGTACCTGGAAGGATATCATTTCACTATACTGAGTGACCACATCTCCCTTCGTTGGTTGCATTCTATCAAGAGTCCTTCTGGAAGATTGGCTCGATGGAGTTTGTTTCTCCAACAATATGACTTTGATATTCAATACCGCTGAAGTACTCTGAATAAAGTGGCTGACACCCTATCTCGAGAACCCATGCCGTTCGATACTGATGAGGAACTTTTCGATGAGTTGGCCGCAGTCATTCCAGAGATTCGGTGCTCTTGGTATGATAATCGGAAAGCGGAAGTCGAAAGAAACCCGTCTCTGTATCCGGACTATTGTATCCGAAAAGGGCACTTGTATCGCCATTTTTGGGATCCGAATAGTATCATGGAGCCAGAATTGTGCGACCCATGCAAACTGTGACATCGCCGAGTACGTACGCTCATGTATGTCGTGCCAACAATATAAACCTTCGCAAATGAAACCAGCCGGTAAGATGCAACCGTCTCCTAACCGCCAACCCTGGGAGTGTGTTAGCACGGACCTAGTGGGACCACTACCTCGGTCCAGCCGTGGTCACAGTTATTTGGTTGTATTCCAAGACCGATTTACTAAGTGGGTGCATTGTCGTCATTTACGTAACGCGAGCCAGGCGCTATACGAGGATATAATTACTGGCTTTGGGTGCCCAAAACTCGTGATAAGTGATAACGGGTCTCAATTTACTGGCCAGACTTTCACCACTATGCTGCAAGATCTGGGCATTAAACATTGTCGAACGCCGCCGTACACCCAACAAGCTAACCCGGTCGAACGAACTAATAAAACACTCAAAGCAATGATATCCCAGTTTTGCGTCGATGAACACAGGACTTGGGACCGACACCTTCCTGAACTTTTATTTGCGCTTAATACGGCTCGACATGATGCCCCGGTTATTCTCCGGCTTTCCTGAACTTCGGTCGTGAACTTGAAGTGCCCAACGCTGTGTACCGTACAACGGCTGCATCACCCGATGAAAACTCGAACTCGGAAAGCATCGATCAGAACGGCGAACAGAAACAACGCTTGCACAAGCTGCAAGAAATCTTTGACATAGTACGTATAAATCTTGGTCGCGCATTCAGTAACCAAATTCGACATTATAACTTGAAACGACGAGACTGGCGCTGCCATCTCGGGGACCGAGTGATGAAAAAAGAACATCATTTATCATCTGCCGGTGAGGGTTTTGCTGCAAAGTTGGCTCCAAAGTATTCAGGTCCATACACCGTAACCAAAGTTTGGTCCCCGGTTGTATACAATCATAGAAACCCTGGTATGGTCTCTCATACCTGTGATACTGACATACAAAAGTGTTGATGTACGGCCTATTTGATTCATGTTATTTTTATTGCATTGGTGCCGTTTCACTTCTTTAGCACAGATGGCGGCAAAATTACAGATTAATGTTGTCATTGACGATTGACGGTTGGACAAGCGACAAGTGTCATGTCAACATTCAAAAACAATCAAATGACATATCAAGGCACCGTGGAATGTTGGAAACTCGGCTATTTTCGACTTCTGCGCCATCCATCGACGAATGAAGCCAAGAGTATCAATGCAATTACAGTATCAAAAACTTTGGTGGAAACAAAATCGAATCTGAGATCGCACCAGGGTTTCTATGCATCTTGTATTTGTTACAAAGTGTTGTTTTTAATTTCAAATGAGCGTTAACGGTAGATTTGGTAGTGCAACTACTCAAATAATAAATTCTGCAATAGACAACGCCACTCCAAAAAACACCAAAAAAAAACAAATCATCAATTTGGAGGCAGTTTGAATTATTTTGTCGAGAAAAGGGGTATAAACTATTACCTTCAACGTTGCAGCCGGAAATCTCAGGCATATTGGCAGATTGGGCGTATAATATGAAGAAATCAGACGAAAATGACTACAAGGAGTACGTAGTTAAAACAATGTGGAATACTGTTGCCAAAATTGTGCAAGAAAAATATTATATGGATTATAAGATTGTGTTTGACCCATTCAAAGATGTGACATTTCAAGCCGCTAGAAACGCTAAAATTGCTAAACGCAAGCAACTGCAGATCAATTTTGATAAAAGAAGACAAGGTTCTTATAGCATTAAGTAAAGAAGAAGTTATAAAAATGGCAGAGCAGTGGGATGAAAATACTCCAATGGGACTTCAAAAAAAACTTTTTCATATCGCCGCTTTTGAATTAGCCTGGAGAGGTTGTGAAAGTACGCAGTCTAAAGTTAATTATTTCAAAGCCAAAAAATACAATAATGAAACATTGACAGGCAAGGTGGAGTACAACACGGTCTTTTCTAAAACAGCTCAAGGTGGAGATAAAAGGTGCAGTGAAAGTAAGTGGTTGACTACAAATAAACAAAATCCGAACGTGTGTCCTGTAAGATTGTTGAAAATGCTTCTAGAATAACGAAACAAACATATTTCTTCAGATAGATTGTTTCTAACACCAAATCCGTTTTGGAAAAATGAGAATGCCAAGGGATGGTTAAAAAATGTGCCCATTGGTGTAAACGAAATTTCAAAGTGGACCAGAATTTCTGCAGAAACAATTGGTCTAGATCTGAAAAGTAAAATTACTAATCACTCCCATAGGGCTAGCACTATTTTTACTCTTGCCAAAGCAGGAGTATCAGAAAAACAAATTATTAAGCTGACCGGACATTCGAACACCAATTCTCTGAAGCCATATCTTCAGTTAGACTCACAGCATCATTCCACTGCAGTGACAAATCTAAGAGAGGAAAATAATCAAATTCAGCAGTCTTCTTCGAGTTGGGACTGTATACCAAAACTGTACTTTCACTAATTGTATATTTAAATAATATTTCCTGTTAAATGTACTCTTTGTTCAGTGAATTATTGATTGAATTTAATAAATTATGTTTATTCTCTTTCGTTTAATAATTCATTTATTTGATTCGTTAAATTATCTCCCTAAATACCACTCGAGGTTTTGTTTTCATCGTATAAACTTTAATTTTGTTCCACTCAAACTTGGTAGCTTGTAATATGACTCGACCAAATAACATTAGATAAAATCACTCCACCTTCGGTCTCGTGATTTTATCATGTTATTTGCTCTCGTCAATTACCGAAGCAACCAAGTTTTCGTGCAAAATGAAAGTTTATCCGATAGAATAAAAATCTCTTGTGGTATTACCCTCGATAAAACTGCTTCCTCTTCGATAATACCTTGTTTACATTGAAACGTCAAAATTCTACTCTGAATTTGTCATTATTGACAGCTGAAAGTTCTTCGGAGTTTATTGAAAATGAACACAAACCGATTCAGTGCCATCACCCAAGAGAATATAGATAAAATCACTAGTCCTAATTTTATCAATCGGTTTGATTTCATATTTTTGCCAAATAAACAAGTTTTCGTGGAAAAGACAAAATTATCGATAAAATTTGAAGCAAACGTATTACCTTTGATAACACCAGCTGTCTTTGAATTCTGATTGGAGCATCAGCTTCGGTATTTTCAACGACGTAACCATGGCAACACAAAGTTTGGCAGTTTTATCAATATTAATAATTGTACCTGATTATGTCAAAATGAGTCGCTTCGGTGCAAATTCAAATGAAATTATGAAACGAAACATAATATTGACGATTTTAATAATTTGTTTATGACTGTTATACATTGTTCGTATTTATATTATTGAAGAAACTTTATTCGTGAAATAGTCTAATAAAATTCAACTCGTGACTGAATTTATCTCATAAGTCTGTATTTTATTTCTGAACTCAACTAAATTGTTTTGAGACTTATCGCGAAAATTCAATCATTCGTGGTATTATTCCTGAAAATACCACGGGCTGGAGGAATTGTTTTCAAAAAGTCCTGTTCTCATTGGTTCGAAATGAGAAAATTATGGCATTTGATTGGTTTATATAATATGAAGGAAATTGTCATCTGGATCCTCTATTCAGAATGTATATACATGATTTCTTGGGAAAAATTCCAACATTTTCGATTCGTAATCCACATTTTGCTTGATAAAAAAACAATCAATTCTGAAATTCTGTTGATAACAATGTTATTATCTGCAATATTTGTTGATTTTCAACATCGAGTATTTGGACCATAACGTTTAATACCTACTGTTTTTACTATGTATTAACTATTCATTATGATTATTTTTTTACAATTCTTTCAATCGAAATCATCAATTCAAAACATTCATGTAGGTTCAGGCCAATCACAGTATTATTATAGTGGGAATTTTCTACCTTGAAAATTGCCGCTGGATTTTTTGAGGTATTTTGTTTTTATTGGGTGACAACTGATACTTTCGATTTGACATCTGTCATCAGTTCGCATGAAAAGTAAAAAATGATTCGAAAACGGTTTAGTACCTACATCATCATTCGATGGAAAATCAACGAAAATGCAAGAAAACTATTTTGAGTAACGTGTCAATTTGGAAAAAATTTCAATTGATAACGTAAGGGACAGAAAGAAAGCAATAAACTTTCAATTCAACAGAACAAAACAATGTAACGAAATCCTCCAGTCAAAGAAAAACATCCATAATAATAATATATTTCATGCTGGGAACTTCAAATTCCATACTTCATTCTGTTTATAGTGATTCAAGTGAATTGTTGATATAAAAATGTTATATAGAGAATGGGTCTATGATTGGGGCATCAGAAAGTAATCTATCGAATATCGAAGTAGAAAATAATTCTCCACATTTTTTCTCAAACTTTTGTTGACATTTGGAAATAGCTACTCGAGCCCTTCGGGCTCTCGTGTCTATTGCCTGGCAACAAGTTTTAGAAAAATCTGTCAAATTATTTTCACTTTATTCTCACTCTCTTGTGATATTTCAACTGAATATTTTATAATTGACGAAATTGAAAAGCTTGCAAATAAAATAATTCAAGATTTTTTTTGTTTTATGGGTAGTACGATGCTACCTTCATAAGTCTTCAAAATCCGTGGAGTACAAACGACAATGAAGAAAATACGGCCGTGAAGTGAATACGGCCAAGAAAGGTACACTTCAGGAACTCTATTTAATCCGTCAAATTTCATGTTTGGTGACACTCGACTAGAACACAATGATGGACAAATCTCGTCTTGGGAACTTTTTTACGGCATTATGGTAACACTGAACACACCACCACAGAAATGTCACTAGCACAGTTACTTTTTGATCGTAATTTACGAACTAAATTTGATTTATTATTGCCATCAACTGAGAATGTAGTGAGAGAAAAACTAATTAGCATGGAAACACCTTCTATGAAAAGGAGAGATATAATTTTTTACGGCATTATCGTAACACTGAACACACCACCACAGAAATGTCACTAGCACAGTTACTTTTAGATCGTAATTTACGAACTAAATTTGATTTATTATTGCCACGAACTGAGAATGAAGTGAGAGAAAAACTAATTAGCATGGAAACACCTTCTATGAAAAGGAGAGATATAATTTTTTCTCGTGGTAAAAAGGTGTGGGTTGAAGATTACCGTAAGAATGCTCTAACTTGGTGAGACTCATCAAGTATTTGGTAATAGGACTTACGTTGTAGAAGTATATGGTGGTATTACATGGGACATCGGTTAAAAAAATGAAGTGCTTCCGAGCAGATTGTTGTACAAAATGTATCTGTAATACCGCGATCTTCTTTGATAAACACTCCTTTATTACTCATTACATTTTGAGAAGTCAATTAAGAAAACCTGATACAATTTCAGTACTTGAATATTGATATTAAGGAAGGAGGTGTAATATACAAACCGTTTTTTAGATGATCCTACTAATGCTTTGTCCGAAACGTCGGTTTGGCCAAACGTTTTCTATTTTGGGGAGCTATAATAATCTCTTTTCAGATCTTGAATAACAATGGTTGCTTTTCCATATCTTCTCCATTTCGAATGATACAAAAAATGGCGACCCCATTGAAGTCACTTATTGAAATTGGAAAATAAACCTATGTGATGAAATCAACCTATTTGATGTTTTCAATTATTTGCTTCACGAAGCTTAGTATATAATAAAACATAAGTAACCTAACATAAATTAAATTAAAGTAATTCCGAAACAACCAATAAACTCATTTCTGAAAATGAATTAACAACTTTTTCTCAATAAAATAGTCAGGTACGTAGAAAGAATAAGCACAAAAAAGAAGTATTACGACAATTATTCACAAAACTGGCATTACGGGCTTTCTGAGTGGCAAAGTCTCTCATTAAATCAATTACATCCGAAGTGTCCAATAAATTCGATTCAATTGTTAAAGATGCTAAAGTAGACAGTCTTCCTTGGGCCATTGTCGACTTAAAATAATTTTTTTATATTTTTTATTTAGAAAAAGATCTTTCACCTGTTGCAACTTATACTGACAGTGTTAGTAAAATTTTTGAGTAACTGCTAAATTAGGACAGAAATTAATCTAAATTATATTTGAAAACATGTTCCAAAATATTTTCTTTAAAATAATTTTGTACATTGATAATTTCTTAGTTAAGTTCTAGACAGTCAATATCTGTATTCTTTTGATTCATGTCGAGTAACTCATTGATAAAATTGAAATTAAAATACAAATATACCGTTAAGATTCTCTTCCTTGTTTCTCACTTTGGATTTTCATTTCGACTTCTTTCAATTCAACATTTTCAAAAACTACCGAAGAAGATGTAGCTTATTCTAAAGATTTTGTTGGCTTGTAGACTGCAACGATGTAACATTGGTGGTAGTAGGACTAGTAAAAGTTCCCTCCACAAATTTTTTTTCCATAGTATGTGCCAGTTTTTCAATATGAATATTTTTCTCCATGCGACTCTTTTTATTTTCCGCTACTGGTAATTTTTTTACATTTTCTCTCCTATAGTGATGAAACATTTTTAGTTTACTCACCATTTTATCTTTTCACCTTTTTTTTTTGGGGGGGGGGAGGTGGAGGAAATCTTTTATATAGAAATATTGAGTCTCTAGAATCAATAAATACTGTGAAGACTCTCCTTAGTAGGCATACTCACTAAGACCTCCACCTCTGTGTAGGTCCGGTCGGCTATTGCATTCGGTGACACTTATTCTTATTAGCACATTGTATCGTATTTTTTCACTTACAAGTACTTTCACTTTTTTTTCAATTCAAGTACAACCTATATGGAAGAACTGAAGTAAAGCAAAATACACTGGAAGATTTGTATACTTACCAACAACCACTCCACTCTTACCCCTTGGATCAAAATATCTATGAGCAAAAAACGTTACCGTTTGTTGGTTGCCCCATTCTGGCCTGATGGTATGTAGTACACACACGCTAGAGACGGCCCTGCATTAGAAATATTCAAGGCATTTGATCTCGTTTGGCACCAGGGACTCCTTACCAAATTCTCCGGTTATGTTCCCTGCTATTTAGCTTTCTTCCAGACAGATGACTCCACGTTGATAATGTTCCATTCGTCATTCTATCTATGAGTGCTGGTGTTCAACAGGGATCTATTCTAGCATCGACACCTCCGATCAAATAACAAACCTAGATGAGTAACTCGCCGTACACGCATTAAGATTTGTGTGTAAGGGACATCTTTCCCCAACGGCAGTGTCGTGCGTTGTTAACAGAAATATTGAGGTTCAATAAAATAGAAATAATAGAAACCCAATATGGAATGAAAACCTGAAATTATGATGAAATAATCTCCACAGGATTTTGAGATCAGCCGATGCTCTAATTGATATGTTTTTTTCATAATTCATTAATTTTTCTCTTTTCCAATTTGGTTTCCCTTTCTCGATAGTTACGACACTGGTAGCTTCAAACGATTGTTGTGTCAAATATCAAATGCAGCGTTGTCGTACTGACAAGACTATATCGACAACGAAGAATCTTCGTTCGGAGATGGAAATACTATCGTTTTTACATGCTCCCAACAAGCTGCAATGAACGTTTCAATTGCCTTCTTATTGTCATATATTTATTTCATCCAAGACAGTATTTTTGGGTTTTCGTTGCCATGAAAATACCCTACAGATATCAAAATCTCTCTGACGTGCTTAATGTGTCCTTAAAAAAATGCGACATGGCAATAATTTTGGGAGCTACATCGTCCCCAGTGCACAGCTTTGCGGATGATAGTACCCTTCACATCACTTTCTCTTCGAAAGCTGCGATATCAGCTAGTGACACGAAAAAAAATAAACGTGAGAAGAATGTGAACAATTCAAATGGGGTCGTGGCAAAGATTCTAGAATGGTAATAAAACAATTTGTTGGATTTCAAGGTGAAAAAAATACAAGCATGTCTTTTCTCCAGACAGGCTGATCTAACAGTGGTCAGTGTAATTATGTCCAATGAAGTCGTCCATTTCGATGCTCGGTATAACAATCAGCAGTACCCTTTCATGGAAAGCTATATGAGATCTAATACTAAAAAGGCTATTCAAAAACTTAATTTCGAGGTTTTTGCAAAAAGATCCCCCCCTCCCACTCAGCTGATAAAGGTTTATAAGGCGCAGATTCACAAAAAATAGTATTGAACTAAACAAACTTTATTCCATTCAAACAAATTCGTTGTTTCAATATGGCGAAATAAACCTATTATTTGAAAGAAAACAGGAGTTCATTTGAATTCCAATAGACATATTTGTTTAATACAAAATAAAATCTTTAACAAAGCCAAGTGTTATATTTCCTTCAATCACTTCTTTTTCCAAGTTGAACCAACTAACACTATGTTTAATTCTAACTTAAAAAATTTGCCACAATTGAAATATATTCTTTTCACTTCGGCATCTTCGAAATGTCCTGCTGATTTGATGATGATGAAAAGATCCCTACTTTAGGAATTCTGCCGTGTATGACGCCGCTCAGGCCCTGTCCCAAGCAGACAGGAGGGATACCACCCCTCTGATTGGAAGGCATGAGCGACGCATTCACAAGATGGAAGCTAAGATCAAGTCGGCGAGACAACACGCGTCTCGTATCCAGTGTGTGGCGGACTACGTGGCGGCCAATATGCCCTTCACGCCCGCAGTGCGGCGAATTGCCGCAAGTTTGAGACGAGCTCACCACACACTAAATCAAGGCGTAATGTTTACCATCAAACAGCACTGTCTTGATAGGATACGAATGCTGGTGGCTGCTAAAAAGTCACTAGTGAGGCGGGCGAGAAGCATCGCGGAAAACATGAAGTTCCGCGATAAACCTTCTCGCCTATTCCAAGAGCCTACACATGTTGTGGATAACCCGCCGGCTGCTGATCGGGTAGAAACCTTCTGGAAGGGCATTTACGAATTTCTGCAACCACTCAACGTAGATACTCCAGCCCTAGCGCAGTTCGAAGCTTTCTGCAGGAGGTTTCGTCAGCCTGAGCTCAATGAATTGCGCAATCCGATAGCCCCGGAAGAAGTTCGACGGACCCTCAAAGGCTCGAAGAATTTTGCTGCTCCAGGTCCTGATGGCCTTAATAACTATTGGTAGAAAAAATTTACAAGTACCCACCACCATCTAGCAAGAGTTTTCAACTCATGGCTAGATGGGGAGCAACAGATTCCGGATTGGTTTGTCGAGGGGCGAACCATGCTAATCCCCAAAAACGGAGATTTGTCTGATCCGAAGAACTACAGACCGATAACATACTTGAACGCATCTTATAAGATGTTTACCCGCATTTTATACATGCGAATACTCTCCGCAGTTGAGCCGGTGTATGAACGGATATATGAGCAAAGAGGGTCAAAGAAGGGTGTCGTTGGCTGCAAGGAGAACCTGCTGATCGACAGATGCATCACGCAGGACTCCGTGCAGTACAAGCGTAGCCTTTCAATGGCCTGGATACATGCATGCATGCATTTGCTCAGATGCCTTGCGGTACACGATCAAATAGTGAGATGCATTGAACAGCTGATGCCGCTCTGGAGGACTCGATTTACCATAACATCTGGTCAAGTCAGAGTCCAAGCAGAGCAGGTTATCTTTAGAAGGGACATGTTTCAGGGAGACTCCCTCAGCCCTCTTCTCTTCTGCATCTCACTACTGCCATTGTCCGTTGCACTACGTAAAACCCGCGGATACATCTGTGGCACCCCCAGCAACCGGAGGCATAAGGTCACCCATTTGTTTTACATGGATGAACTTAAACTTTATGCCTCTGGAGAAAAGGACCTTCATCAGTCTTTAAGGGTGGTGCAAGAGTACACGCATGCTATCGGAATGGAGTTTGGGATCGTCAAATGTGCCACGGTTCTTCTCAAAAGAGGACGATGCGAGGAATACGGAGAGGACGTTCAGCTCGTAGACGGAAGCATCCTACATCATCTGGATGCCGGAGAGACGTATACCTACCAAGGGGTGGAACAACGCCATACCCAAGAGGTAGCTACCGTTAAAAACTTTCTCCGCGGCAAATATCAGCACAAACTCCGACAGATCTGGTCTTCAGAACTGTCGGGGAAGAACAAAGTTGCTGCAACTAATATGCTTGCCGTTCCGATTCTACTTTACTCCTTTGGAGTGATGAAATGGACTCAGGAACAGCTGCGACAACTCGACGTAAAAACTCGTAAAATGATGCATCTTCATAGGAGTTTGCATCCTAAATCGTCTGTTCCACGGTTATACTTCCCCAGACAACGGGAAGGAAGTGGACTTTTGAGTTTGGAGTGTCTACACAACAGAACGGTACTGGATGGAGCCTGTAAAGTCATCAGGAGGTCAGATCCCCTTCTCTGCTTAGTATGCGATCACGAAATAGTAGGGATTGGAGCATTTCTTTTCAAGGCAGCAACCCGTGCGGCCGATGAAGTCGGTCTCGTATTCGACACTGAACGGACGAACCCAAACTCTGTCATCGAGTTGGATCCCGTTCAGCAAAATGCTCATGTGAAAGTTGCGGAGTGTGACAGGCTCCTACAGCTACATAGGGATAAGCCAATGCATGGGGTCTTCTTCAAGAACATTGAAGACCTTGGCTTATCCAGAAACCTGACCTTCGCTTTTCTCAGGTCAAGTGGGCTGAAGTCGGAAACCGAGGGATTCATCATGGCCTTCCAGGATGGTGTCTTCAACACCCTAGTCTACCGTAGTCGCGTGATGGTATAGAGGTCCCTGACACTAGATGCAGAGCGTATCGTGGGGCAGCTGAGACCTTAATGCATTTGCTGTCAGCTTGTCCAGCTTATGCAGTCTCAGCCTATATTCACAGGCATAACGCGGCCCTACGAGTGTTGTACTACCATCTACGACACTCGTATGGTGTAGACGAGACACCGGTGTTGCCTTATGCTCTGGGGGATATTGAGTCCGTTGTGCAGAATGAGAAGTGCCGAATATATTGGAACTACTCATTCCCCATCCTCAGGCAAATACAAGCCCATAAGCCTGATGTAGTCCTCCTCGACCATCAAAGTAGGATGATTTTCGTCATTGAGTTTTCAGCTCCTGGCGAAACGAACATCGTCCGAAAAGAGGAGGAAAAACGGACTAAATATCGAGATCTTCTCTTCGAACTCCGCAGGCTTTATCCAAACCATTCTGTCAAGATGCTGGTTGTGATAATAGGGGTCCTTGGTGGACTGATGGACACACTGCTCTCAAACTTGAAAATCATACCGGCTTGCCATGATGCGGCAGAAAACTTGGCCGGAAGAATGCAGAAGGCCGTAATTCTTGGTTCACTCCGTCTTCTCAGGGCACATGACTCTCGGACCCAGTAATCACTCACCCCACGGACGTGGGGAGTGTTCACTTGGGTTAATGATACACTAGCGCGCCCCCCGGAAGTTTCGGGGCTCCAAAGACAGGGCCTGTCATACATAAAGAGTGTAAACATCCTTATTAGTACGAGGTATAGAATTTTTCAAAAATGTCTAGAATAAACAAGCTATATCACAGAAGCCGCAATGAGAAGGTTGTACGTGATTTTTGACAATCAAAATGGTAATAATACTTATATAATACGGAAGCAGTAAATACTGCTTGTGCGTGTAAATAAATGGATAAAAATGTAGCAGAAGTTTAAAAAAAATTTAAATTGAATCCAATATGATCTGTTAATAAAATTAATAAATAATGTTAATTCATTACAAAATATATAATTTGGCAATCACATAGATAAAATAACATGTTGTAAAATAGAATTACACCATTTAGACTCTTTAAGAGCCTGTCTATGGCAAAACACTGATTAGAAATTTATTATAAAAATACATAAAATTTATAGCTTTTGTCATTTCATTATATGAGGCAGAAACGGTATACAGGTTTCTAATTACGGTAGTTTTAGAAATGTGTAACTGATCTCAATATTTGAAGGAATAAAAAGGAGCGATATTATTGAATCTTCATAGGAACGAGTGATACGTATTTGGGAATTACAGACATGTGAATATGACTGCAACATGGACTGAAATATAGATACTCTCAACAGGATCAATGATATCATGGAAGAAAGATCTGTCGTGCTGTGAAATACAAATTTTAATTTTTGTTTTTAACAGATGTCTCTTGGGCGCCAGGTAAGTGAATTTTCTTTTGCCAATAGATTTATTTACTCTAGGCAGTATCATTTGGGTAACACTGTTCGATCTTGTTTGGTGAAGGTGTTGAATTTTTTTTTTCTTCCTGGAATGTAAATGTTAATATAGTTTTGGCATAAATTTGTCTAATATCAAATATCTTCAACTCAGTGAATAACAACGCACTGGAAGTATATCGTGTGGGTTTGAAAGTCATAATTTTCAGAATCCTCTTTTTTGGCGACATTATAATGCATCCAGATGAATTCCCAAATAGTTTGTATTTAACGATAATTTAACATTCTGGTTTTCCATTTGAATATTTTCATAGTTTGGTAAGCAATTTTCGTATGATGTGAATGGTATTATTTTAGATTTTTTTAACGTTGAAAGTTAATAGATTATAGTTGAACCATTGTGTGATATCTTTCAGGTAATTTTCTACTCTTTCCTTTACCATATCCCAAGATTTCTCGGTGTATAGGATAACAGTATCATCAGCAAAGGAGATTATTGTCCCAGGTAATTTTTTTGTGAGTAGTTTATTGAGATAAACTATGAAAAGGATTGGCCCGAGTACTGTCCCTTGCGATACCCCACATAAAACTTCCTCTTCAGTGCTTAAGGTCTCGTTCAGTTTGACTTTTTGTTTTCTTTCTTCCAGAAAGTTTCTGAAAAGTTTTAATACCACCCCTCGCACGCCCAGGTGTTCGAGGCGATCTAACAAGAGCTCATGGCTCACAGTGTCAAAGGCCTTTGCCGGATCGACAAAAACACCAAGGCAGGCCAATTAATTATCTACGGCAAATTAAAGACGTTAAGTGTGCTATCGCATCCTGGGTACTAAGATTTTCCCTGAACCCATACTGTCTGTCGGAAATTATATTTCTTTAAATATAGCATCAGGCGATTTTTAATTATTTTCTCAAATATTTTTGAAAAGACAGATGTTAAAGATATGGGCCTGTAATTAGACATACTCGTTCTTTCTCCATTTCTATAGACAGGTTTAACATGTGCCTTTTTGAAGTGTTTTGGTACTGTGCCCTGATATAATTATCAGACATGAGTTATGTCGTATCGACGACCTCACCCGGGTTGTAAATAAAGGAACATTAATTCTGGCCTTAACCCTCCACCAATAAAGGCAGGCCTTATTTTAATAAAGTTGTCCTCAATCAAGCTTCACATTGCGCGTGCGTATATGTCAAAATCAGGATAAATTCATTACTGCCTGATGATTCTCGTACAAGATGAGCCGACCTAGCCATATTTCCATTTGGACGCGATATGCACGAAAACAGAACCCAATACAAAATGCCATAAATATTTGAAAAATATAGTTTCATTTTCATTGTCTTTGTAAAATAAGAAATTCAACTCATAGGTACTTGCTTATTGATAATTGACAATAATTGCTTCCTACTTGAAAATTGTGCTGAGTGAATTACAATAAATCGAATCAAACAAGTTACTGAATCGAAACAGATGAAATACTCAATCCAAGCAAATCGAAACAAATGAAATAGTGAATCGAAATGAGTGATATACTGAATTGAAACAAATGAAATGCTGAATCGAAATGAGTGATATACTGAATCGAAACAAATGAAATACTGAATCGAAATGAGTGATATACTGAATCGAAACCAAAGACATACTGAATCGAAATAGGT
Organism: Chrysolina americana; assembly: GCA_958502065.1. NCBI lineage: Eukaryota > Metazoa > Arthropoda > Insecta > Coleoptera > Chrysomelidae > Chrysolina > Chrysolina americana. The sequence goes on along the minus strand of OY293415.1, from coordinate 62,928,280 downwards.
TAAATAATGAATCAAAACAGCAGAAATACTTGACTAACTCAAATGAAATAAGTTGAAAACATTTGATATATTGACATAACATCAGACATATCAGATATGAAGGTATATGTAAGAAATGGTAATGGTAAAAAATGGATGGTGACTGATGCGCTGCGATCTAATTAGATCTATTGTGCCCCATCTTCTTCTGCTATTTCAAGGTGTTCTCGTTCACAGCAGCCCCTCAAGACCCAATTCCTTGAGGAATTTAAGGATTTTAAGGGGGTCTATTCGTGGTATTTCTCCTACAGTCAGCTGGTGTGATCCCAGTATATTCAATCTTCTGTGATGTACAGCATAACAGTCCATCAACATATGGTGTGGCGTTTCTGGATGTTCCCCACAGAATTTGCAGGTGCTGTCTTCCTCTAAGCCTAGCTTCCTTAGGTGTTCTTTGAGTCTGCAGTACCCTGTACGAAATCCCGTGATTGTCTTTAGACTAGTTTTGCTGAGGTTAATCAGTGTTTTCGATCTTGCTCGGTTGAAGTTACCGAGGAAACTTTGGCCTGCCTTAGCCCTGGAAGTCTTTGCCAGTGAGTTACTCTCATCGCTTCTTCATATGTAAGTATCGAGTATATAGATTCACAAAACTCGGATGAAAGTACCTATAGACCTAATTGGCAACCAACTTACCTTCGAAAAAACTCTCTCTAGTTCCTGCATTTGAATTTCCCTCAGTTCATCCATTTCACACAGCACGAAGAAAAGAACTTAATAATCGAATAATTGAATAACTATCAGCAATGTGTCTGAATCTTGATTGTAATCAAATGTCCATAGAATAAAACGCTGTAAACCAACACTTAGATCTGTTACTGATACGTGAGAGGAGGGGCGAAAGTGCGAACTTCGCGTTGATCAAGTCACAAGATATCCACCTTACAAACAAATCTAACAAAATGATGAACCAAATATTTGACAAGATCAAGTTATTCAAATTCTTGTTTATCACAGATGGTTTACGTTCGACTCCCTAATTGCATTGATTTGAGTAATGTTCAAGAAGAAATTGAAACAAATCTATTATTTAAGTAAAACAAATTACTGTATAATACCTAATATACCTAAATAATAATTTCCTTTTCTGAAATATTGCTAAGTGTGTGCAGCAAACACACATTCAAAATTTTAAATTTTGTCCAAAAAAAAATTATCCGTTTAGTCGATAATGCTACGCTTAAAAGCTCGCTTATTTCTTCAGAACACCGCAGAAAATATCTGTTTCTGTTTTATAGATATTTTGTTATTGTTGCTCTTCTGAAATATCATGAATTGTTCCAAAGTTAGCGGTCCCGTCGACACTGACCCGTCGAGCTCAGTCTTCACTTTGAAAATATACCAAACACCCCTTTTCTAGGGCTCGTTCGTGCAATGAACGGCAAAGCTAGGGAACTTCCTGACTCGAGAGATAGTCCTTGAAACATAATGCCTGTAGAAATCCAAGAAGAACACCAGTTCCTACCTTCTTTCCCCCAATTTTCTATTCCGTTATGAAGATCCAGAACATGAAAAAATATATATAATAAGGAGCGATTTTAGATATTTATCGGGGTCTTTCAAATGTTAAATTCTTCTATAACATGAGACGAAATTCTTTCTGAATGCTAGATTTCCTAACACTATCATTTCGTTAAAAAAAAATTACCCGCGTTGCTTTAAAGTCATCACCCATTCATACCGGTAGTGTACAGTGAAACCCGTCTTCAAGGTAACTTTAATTGGGTTAATGGGTAATCAGAGTAAGCACCTAGAAGTCATATCAAATACTTGTACATATTTAGGGGACAATTAGAAGTTTACTGACACTGCGTATAATCTGTTTATGGTGTGTTTGGAAACATGCGGATCATTCCTAACGATGCAATCGGAAGACAAAAGTGGAAGTGAAATTACGAAAGTTGGCAGGGTCGGGTTTGAAAACTCAATATAATATGGATTTTCATAGCTGATATGATGCATGTTGCAACTCAATGAAACTAAATTTGAGGACTAATTGTCATAAATAATTTGTAAAACAGTCGCTAGTATCCTTATACTTCATTATTTGTATATTCTTTATGGCATTTGTCTGACAAATATTAGTGTTTTTCGTTTCTCATATTTTATTGACACATGTACGATTATATCTGCTAGACTTGTGTGCAAAAGTATAACAATAAAATTGAAAGAGTTTCCTTTGAGTCAAATAGTAATAACTTCGCCTGATTCAATGAGGTGATCTAATTGTTGACCGTTTTTTCAATTATTATTTCTCATAACTCTTTTACATGCGTGTATGATTTACCATTTACCCGCATCTTTACCCGCACGCCATTTTTTCCCGGGCAACTATTCCAATACTAATCTTTATTTTGTGAAATAAGTATTCAGAGTTCTTGAATTGATTATTTTAGATAGGAAGCATACAACCGATACAACTCGTTAAATTGTTTTGATAGTGCAGTTGCTTATTGAATTTGAAATTTAAGAAGTTTACTATTTTTTGTACCTTATCATTTCGATCGATATATTAATTTAGCATAATGTGGGTTCCAGATTACGCTGGCGAATAAGTGAGTTTTATAAAATTATCAGAGACCTACTATTAGTGAATGAAATCACTCGATGTTCTGTGAATTTCTCTGGAACGAACAACAGCCGAATCACGTCCATTGTGCCATCTTCCCAGAACAACTGACCGTATCTGTTGATATAGTATTAATCTTTGCAAATAGCAGCATAAGTTGTCTGAGGAATATCCGCGTGTTGTAGGTAATTTTTCATAAAACCAAATAATCATTCAACTCTTATTGCTAAACTTAAAAATATTATATTTGAGTAGTTTTTTTCCACGAAACATGTACATTATCAAATATATACTATCTTGTAGTGAGGTTCTATTTGTCACTTTTCTGTCGAAAATGTCTTGCAATGAAAAATATCGCATCGATGATGAAAAATATGTTGCTGAACTTCTCAACATGTTACAAGACGATGACAGTATAGACGAGAAGTATTCATCTGATGAAGAAAAAGACATAGATGCTTCTAAAATTGCTGTCATTGATCTTCGGAATGTAATGATTCTGAAAATGAAGATATTGAAGATGTGATAGAAATGAACGTATTAATTGGATTGTTTCATATAGCGGAAATTTTTTAAGCAAGCAAATTGAACCTGAAAGAAACGGAGTTGCAAAATTTAGATAAATCATGGGCACCAATAATTTCAGGTTTCTTCAAGAATATCGGAGATTTGACGATAGAGAAATACGAAAAAGAAAAGTACAAGATCGTTGGTGGAAATGTCACTATCAACGAGACAATACATACCAAATATAACATCAAAATATGGTATAAATATGTTGACGCCCGTGTCTTCTATACGTATAATTTGAAGGTATACGTTGGCTAGGGCTTCGCGAGACCAAGAACAAGACCAAGACTGACCAATACTCTTGAACTTGGTCTTGGTCTCGAATGTCAAGTCTTGGTCTTGGTTTTGGGAAGATTTATCAAGTCTTGATTTTGGTCTTGGCAAATCCTTTACGTGGATCTGGTAGAAACATAATATGTGACAACTGGTTCAAGAATTATATTTTTTTGTCAGACTTGAAAATATAAGACTGTCAATAGTTGGCACAGTGAAGAAAAATTGACCCAGATTCCATGAGTTTTCAAGGAAACCATGAATGCTCTATTTTTTCGGTTTTCAAAACGACGGAACTTTTTATCATATAAGCCAAAAAACAAAGATGAAAATAGTGCTATACTGCTATCCAGTCTGCATTTTGAACAAAAGATCGACGAGTCAAGTAAAAATAGGAAAAATATGTTCTCTCTATAATATGGATAAGATTACTTGAAGGATTGCCTAATGGTTGTTTTTTTCAGTATTTTGCCGGCATAAATGGTCAAATTATTTATACTGGAAATTGAAATGAAGTTGAAAGTCGTCGATCTTTTTTGCGTACACTTTACAATTAGTTATCATCCGAACAGCTCCAACGCAGACATGAATATAAAAATGACCACCTTGGTTCTTTTGCGGATGGAACAAGCAAAATATTTCCAGTTCAAGAATACTCCAATGCCGTACGAGTCAGAGACAAAAGAAAATTGTGTGGAAACAATCTGAAAGAAAAGACTCAATTTTTTTTGACATTTTTGTAACTCATGATTATCTTTGGACAATTCTAATACTAATCGCTATATAAATAATTTTCTAAGTGATTCTGATATTTAATTTTGCGAAAAATTTAAACGATTTAATTCGATTTGCTTTGGTCATAATAATCTTAACCTACTTTCACTTATTCATTGAAATGTTATTTATAGGAAAAAATTATCCTTCATATAACTGCGTTTGATATTCGTATTATAGGATTGCATTGAAAATAACTAGTCCGCCATCTTGGGTGTTCCGCCATGTTGGTTTTAGGATGATGTCACACACCTAGCCATGCATTGTGATCCAAACTGAAAGTGTATACAGCAATAACACGTTCGTAAGCTATAAACAAAAACCTCAATAAACCAAAATAACGCAGTTTTTTGCTATGACCTCAGGTGATGTGGCAAAGTTGAAAATCATATTTAATCCAGCTACCAAAAAATAAATACACATGAAATCGTTAAGAAATTTTTTGTGGGAAGAACCGAAATTGATTAAACCATTCTTATGGAATAAGTATACCGTAAAAGCGGGTGGCTTTGACTCATTTTGAACTTTATATACTAATATTTGCCGGCTTTCAAAAACATGAATGCTACGCGATACACACTAAATATTCGAGTCATGACGTATTCTTTCAATATAACTATGCAGAGTCACAGATTATAGAAACTTACAGATAAGACGGCAGACAAAGAACGTTACTTGAGGAGAGAGATAGAAAAGCGCAAAATTTAAAGGGACACACTGACATTCAAAGACCTCTTCTACTTCAATCTTTGAGAGATGTCAGATGTTACAATAATAACAACAAGTGTTCTCGATCTCAGTATAAACCGTTGATGAAATTCGTTGATCATTGTTTTTGTTATTAGGAAAGATATACCATTTACGATTATTTATCCTTGAAGTCTAACGATAAGTGATGAACAGAATAAAGCACCTCACAGGGGAGGCGAAAGACATTATTGTAATATAGAAACTGCAGAAATAGTAACAGCAAATCGGACAACATCAAATTACATAGTTTTCCATACGGAGAAATTAAGTAAGTACTTTTTTGTTTATTCAATGACATAAAAATACTCGCATTCTACCCAGGAACAATCATTAGAAAAAGCAAAGGGTTGGATTCTTAAATGTAATAAATTATTACGATTAACGATAGTGATTTAACAGATTGATTACGTATGTGTATGTGTTTTCTTGGGGTATTTTTAGTAATATGTGAACTGTTTAGTCTCAAGAAAGAATGTTCGTCAATGATTGGTTGGACCGTTATTTCCAACCAAATATATTCTCTTATGACTTTAAACTGCTGCTTAAATTCACCATACAGATTGTCTTATTGCATTACAGGTACAAAATACGAATAGAAGCTTGTGTAAAAGAGAAAGATTATACTAACACTGAAGTTTAATCTTTACACTTGTGACTTCTGAAGTGGCCAACCACAAAACATCAAGAGCCAATACAAATGGATGCACAACCAAATAACCGAAAGCCATATTAATGTGAATAATTTGCCTGAAACTGCTATGGCCACTGTTGAGGTCATATCAAAGTTCGACAAACTTTTTGATCAATTCAATTCTTCCGAACTATTATACATGCACTGCATTCAAAACATTCAAAGGGGAAACGTTTCAGCTATATTTTTAACAGAGATAGAATGCTTTCTCAATGAATTGAAAGTGTTCAAGGGGCCAATGAAAATTTACTTTAAATTCATTGATTGTTGGTGGTTTCATATCTTTGTTTGCCAGAAAACTGAATCAAGACCCATAATAATAATGATAATAATAAATGTCTTTATTTCTCAACAAAAAGAAAATGCCGAAGATCAGATGGCAGCACTACTAGTCGTAGACTAGTAACACTACCTCTGTTTTTCATCTTAAGCGTGAAAGGTAACTACAACAACGTTAATCAAAACATAAGTAAATTAAACATACACCCATATAGAGACATTTGTATGAGTATTAGAGGATATTCACTTAAGTATGGTATTTTACATTCTAAAAATATGTAAATTTATATATATATATACCAGAAAAAAAAAAGAGAAAAAAACATATTTTGTTTATTGAGGAGTTGGTTCTCAAGGGCCTTCTTAAATATTATTTGAGACTTGGTTTTCAATTCAACGGGCAGTTCATTGTACACTTTGCATATTTGGTATGAAAAAGAGCATTTGAATTGTTCAGTTCGGTGCTGTGGGGGAGTGAGAAGATGTTTGAATCTCACATTCAAGTTGTGCACGTCAGTCCGATACCTTATTTCACGTGTGAGATACTTAGGTTCCTTGGTTTTAATTATTTTTTGGTAAAGACATGCTGCGTGTAGGAGCCGTCTGTTCGCCATATTCAGCCAGTTCATGTCTTTCATTTTATGTGAGATATGTTGACGTCTTCTCACTCCACAGATAAGCCTTAAACAGGAATTCTGAACTACTTGAATTCTCCGTATATCATGTGCATTCAAGCATGGCCCATATACAACATCGCCAAAGTTGAATTTGCTCGAAACTAAAGCATCGCACAGCATTTTTTTATCATTCTTATTGAGATATTGCCTATTCTGATATATCATTTTTATGTTGGCATAGGCTAGGCGGATGCAGTTGTTGATATGATATTTGAATTTGAGATTGCAGTCAAATATCAATCCAAGATATTTGTCTTGTTACTTCTGTTCTCGCATTTCTCGGGCCGAATATCAACATACAAGTTTTGGTGGGATTAATTTGTAGTGAATGTTTTGTCGACCAATTTGTTATATTGGCAAAATCTTCATTAAATTCCCTTTCTGCTGTGGCCATGTTTTTAGGGGAGAACGAGAGATACAGCTGAGTATCGTCTGCATATAGATGAGTGTTGCAAAAGGTTACGGCGCTACCAATACTGGAAGTGTATATAGTGTACAATAAAGGGCCCAATATAGAACCTTGCGGTACGCCTGTAGAACTTTCACTCTTCGCGTTCTGTGTGACAGATAGCTTCTAAAAAAGTTTACCGAATGTTTTGAGAGGCCAATTGATTTCAAAATAGTCAGCATGATGTCATGGTTTATGGTATCAAATGCTTTCGAGAAGTCTACCAGCATAAAAATAGTAGTTTCACCGGAGTCCGTTTGTTTAAGAATATCATCGGTTATTTGTAAAAGAGCACTTTCACAGTTGTGAAATGACCTGAAACCAGATTGAAATTCGGGAAGGATATTATTTTCAGCAACATAAGACCTAAGTTGTTTTTCCACAGTTTTTTCTAAAACTTTCGAAAGAGTTGGTAGAATACTAATGGGTCGTAAATCTTTGAAGTCACTGGGTTTATTCGTTTTTGGTATGGGTCTGACTGAGGCTTGTTTCCATGCATCTGGAAAGCAATGGGATACTAAACATGTGTTTATGATATGTGTTATGTATGGAAGAATAATTGGGGAACATTGAAGTAGCATTTTTATATTGAGTCCATCATAACCTTGTGCGTTCGACTTGACTGTATACAGTATCTCTTGTACTTCAAGTTCGAGAACTTCTCTCAAGGACAATTGCTCCCTATCAAGTGGAATATTAAGATAGTGATTCAATATTTCATTATCGGCTTCTTGATACTGTACAGTTTCAGAGTAAAATCTATTGATTTCATCAACATCTTTCAAGTGATTGGGGATGGGAATCTGTTTTTTACCAATATTGAAGACGTCCAAACTCTTCCATATATGATTAATGCCCCTGGTTCTTATTCTATGCTCGAATGCTTTTTTTTTTTCATTTTTGCAGGCGAGTGTTGTATAGTTACGTAACATTTTGTAGTAGTCAAAATGACTCTGGATTTTAGTACGCTTCCACCTATTTTTGGCCTTGTTACGTAAATTCATTAATAACCGAATGTTGTCTGTTAACCAGGGACTATAGTTCTTTGTTATTTTTATCATTTTGAAAGGAGCGTGTTTATTGAATAACATCAACAAATTGTTATTGAAGTAATTAAATTTTTCATTAACATCTTCCATATCATAAATTATATCAAAATTGAGAGAAAGTAGGTCTGTCATGAACTAATCTTGGCGAAAGTTTTTGAAATCCCTTATCGTTTTAAATTCTACATTTGGTTGTTTGTGCTTTACATTCAGCTTACAAAATATTAGTCCATGATCTGACATATGATCAACAGATACTACTCCAGAGGATTCGATTGATGATTCGCAGGAAATGATTATCAGGTCGATTAGAGATTCAGAATTTAGTGTGATTCGAGTGGGTGAACTGATAAGTTGGGATAAGTTCAAGGTTTCTAGCGTAGTGTTGAATTTCTGATAAAGATTAGAGGATATATTCAACATATTTACATCAAAATCCCCGAAACATATAATATCGTCAACTTCCGCAATCAGACTACTAACATTTTGTTCAAATATATCTAAGAATCCACTGAGGATAAGATCAGGTGGTCGGTATGTAACACTCACAGCTATCTGACGTCTATTTAATCTCAACTTGATTATTAATTGCTCGATATAGTCATTATAATTGACAATAGTGAAATTAAGATTTTTTTTGGTAAATATGCAGACACCCCCACCTCTTCGATTCATATGATCTCTCCTTTCCAAGCTGTATCCGTCAATTGATAGTAAGCGATTATTCACAGCAGGTGTCAACCAAGTCTCAGATACACAAAATACATCATAATCGTTGTCCAAGATGTGAGCCCTCAAGTCAACCATTTTTGAAAGAATAGACCTAATATTCAAGTGATCTAAATATATACCATTAGACATTGTGTTAAATTATTTATTTCTAAGTGAAGAATAATTTACAATATATTTTCAGAAGAAAGTAAACTGCCCCTAAAGACGGTAATATCGAGATCAAAAATAAAGAAAATTAAATGCTATTAACTATTTAGATGATGGCTTCCTGCTACGTGTCTGAGGGCGTTTTCGTTGAATTTTGTTTCCACGGTTTGTTGTAGGTTCTTGAAAAGGGGGGACTAAATAGGTTTCCTCAGATGCAGAATCCTCGTATAAATCAGATATTGGAAAGTCTTCTTCCAATTATTCAAGTGTGTAGAACTTGTTTTCCACTTGCAATCGACCTCTAATTTTTGCTGTTGGATTATCTTCTCGAAACAATTTCAAATGATGAAGGAGGGACTTCTGCCTTTGTCTATCCTCATATGACGCGTCGTTTGCAATAGCGATTCCACTTCCCTTCAGTTTATGGACCTTTTCGAAGATACTTCGTTTTTTCAGTAAAGAAGTGAATTCTAGAATAATCTGGGGTTTATTCGTTTTATTATCGATAGTATAAATGTAATTTATATCGTGTTCAATAATCGATACTTCCAAAATATGATTTAACTTCTTTAAAGTTTCTTCTAGAAGACTGGATTTATCCTCAATTTCTAAGCCAAAAATTGCAATGTTATTGCGTCTTAGTTTATGTTCCAACGTCACAACTTTTGATTCAAGTAAATCAATTTTTTCTTCGTCTCGCGATAGTGAAGTAGCTAGTTCTTTGACCTTGTTATTCAGATCACTCTTAATTTCGTTCGTCTGCTGCGTGTTGATCTTCCGGATCAACGCACATAGGTAGTTCACCGGTGGTTAACTCGCTAACAGGTTTATTGGTTGCTTCCATATTTCTAGTGAGGGGCAATTTACATGCGAACGACCGTCTACTTTTTTTACTAGTCCAGCAAAAAATCAGGAGAATTCGATTCGTGATAAATATTTGGCGAGCATGTAGATTGACAATTGAGATGATAAATAATATTAGTTAAGTATATTACGCCCACCTGTTAGCTGTACAAGTTGTTGCTTCACTGTAACTGATGCAAAACTGCACTATACGTAAATCGGGTCACTTTGAGTAGAAACAGATAATTTTTACTAGGGTAATAAGCGATTTTAACACGAGCACACTAAAGACACAGTCACCATTCTCAGATCAATTTTAGTGATTTCTTTAGTTGTATCGGACAGCAGAATGGCTATGCTGAGAACTCTACTTCGATTCAGTTCACTAGGGCATTCAGAAAATTGTTCACTTTAAAAATAACCAGTTCAATTCAATAAATAACTGTGCTGATAATTCAGGAAACCTCCAAATCAGAATTTGAGACTTCAAAATACCTGAAAACTCGAATTCATGTTTGTTCAGTGAAAATACTAGAAAACAGTGTGTACACAATTTCAGAATAGGACATTGTGACTATCAAGAAGATTGATTTATTTTCAAACATTTTCTTGATCTACATAAGTACGGATCAGTTGCACATTTAGTGCAAAGGAAAATTGAATAGTTTCCTATTGGAACGTGGATGTTACTAATATGATTGGAGATCATTGGATAGACAACAATAAAATGAAATAACATCACTACTGGAAGATTAATGATAGGTATAAGTGTTTGCTAACAGTCATTGGTAACCGCTGCAAATGCTGCAAGCACAGGAATGTATTCTTGATTTTCTCCAAGTTGTATATGAGGCTTTCATAATATTTGGGTAACCAAACACAACCGATGTCAGCTAGTAATAGTATAGTGTTTTTACACAGAGAACATTTGACAAATAGTTTTATATTCAGTTTTCTAGACATATTTGTTACGTATATATAGTCATAGTGCAAGTTGAAGTCCATTTTTTTTTCCAATACAACGACCAGTTTGTCTCATAATTATTGGCTTGTGATTAAATTCAACTTCCAGAATGTACTAAAACCTCATATCGTTTCATATCGTTTTTGGGCACCATTCCTTTGAAGTTCAAATCACGTGTATTCGAAAAGTCTTATATATAAATGAATATCTGAGAATATTCATGACTTCCAGGCATTTCTGCAATTACAGCTCCGCAGTACCGAACCACAAATAAAATATTCTCCACGGAATTGAATATTAAAAAAAACAGTTTATATAAATATTAACTTGGTCAATAAATATATTTAATTCTAGAGTTCGGTGTCATAAAACCTTAAATGTAAAAATCTCGAACCATTAACATTTTAATATAAAAATTAGAGCCAATATGAATGATGATTTTTGTTCAGTATTCAGTGTGACAATCTGAATTGAACTGCAATATATGAAGGCTAATAAAAAAAATTGTTTGAACTTCGCCCTTCTTGACAAAATTTCATATAGAAAACCAATCAAAATCAGAATTTCCATGAACTGAAACGTATGCACTCAGCCTAAGCAGAAACGAATCTAAAACCGCAACCATGTCGCTTCCTCTCTTACTTTTGCGAATACTGGCTGACCGCCATACGCATTTGTATGTTTTTCAATTTATTTTTGATTGTGTTAATTGGAACTCCAAATTCTTGGATATGTACATTTCCACTTCTTACAGCTTCCACAGCTGCAGCCAAAGTTTTTCGAGTGTAATTGACGTAGTGTCTACTGCCCGTTTATATTTTGACAGCATGTTTCATCTGAAAATTATTTATTTTCAGATGACAGTGTTTGAATTATTTTTATTCGAATAGGTACTTGGGGAAAACAATGAAAAATGAACATGTACCAATCTCAGTATCCTCAGCAACTAAAACGTTGTTAGGAAAGCGAGTCAAAGTCACCCAAAAATCGATAAAAACAGCACCTTTTTACAAAAACACCTGTTAACACGTCCCACTAACTAATTAAGACTAACGCTCTTCACAGGACACTACTAGTTTTATGAAGAATATCCAGTGATTATACAATAACCAAAAGTCCTAACAGTATTGATGGTTGCCTACAAATTTTTCAGCTTCGAATCGAGTTGACTGGTATTGATCCACTAAAATATTAAATCTGATCTACATAAAAAACATTTTTAAAACAAATATAGCGTTATCAGCAGGAAAAAAGTGTTGTCGAACTATTTGACGGACAAGTTTACGCCTTAAATCATGAACAATATTTTTCTCAGCCATTAGAAACTTTTTTCGAAAAATGGCTAAAGTCACCCTGCTGGGCAAAAGTCACCCGCTTTTACGGTACCCAGTTATGTAAGAACAGATATTTACTTTTTGTGAACTAACGGGTTGGTACTATGTTATGTTAATGTTTTATGATTTCAGAAGTTAGGATCAGTATTCAGCTTATTTTTCATCGAGAAAATTTACAGTGCCTTTTTCAATTTTGTTGTTAATTTTTTTTTCAATTTTAGCAAAATAGTAAGTAAGTAATTTACTTTTTCAGCATAATTTGTAATGGTTTCATTGTGTTCAGTAATTATTGAAGTGTTTTCTAATTCTGTTTTCTCTATTATATTCCAATTTTTTTATAATTACCATTTGCATTCTGCACTTTAGTCGAAGTAATTTTCAGCTTTCCTAATGAAATTATCAAGTTAATTTCAATTAATTTCATATTCGTTTTTTTGTAGTTTATGGGAATAGTGCATTAATAATTTTTTGTTCTTTTGATCCCTCGTTTCTGCAATGCATTTTTCCAATTATTTATGTTTGTAATGTAATGACATTTATGCAATTTAGATATATTATAGGATATACAGTGTGACCCATTTAAGATGGAAGCACCCTTATAAAACTTAAATTTTTCAACCGATTGGAATGATTTTTTTTTGTTAGGTAGATATTCAAAAAGTCTATTAGGACACCAAATATCATGAATAAATCTCAATTTCCAGGGCCAACTAATCTTATTTTTCAAGGTCAAAAATCTAAAAAAATTACTAGCGATTTTTTTAGAAAAAATCTGACTACACCACTAGATTCGCGACATTTTCAAATGATTTACAAGTAAATTACGTTGGAATGCGTCAATCAATAAAAAAGTTATAAAGGAATGAAATTTGAAAAATATGCCGTTCAATCAACCCACCAATTCATGTTCAGGAATTTTATGAAAATTCTGTATACTCCACTGGATTCAGGATGTCTTGAAATATTACTGATCACAGTTTCATCGAAATCTGTTCGGTAATAAAAAAGTTAAAAAGGAATAAAATTTGAAAAATATGTTGTTCAATGGAATTTTAGCAACGTTCTTACTACACCACTGGATTAGGGGCAATATTCAACAAAATATTATAAAAATAAAATTCATGAAACGTTTATGGGAGAATCAATTTCCTTTCTTAATGTATGTCGAACCATATCAATCAATCAGTTTATCACAACAAACTTTAGTGTCAATAATTTCAAATGAATCTATAAAAAAATAACTGTAAGTACATTTTTCTAATTGCTACAAACTAGCGGAAAACAATCTTTTATTCACAACCAATGTAAAAATAGAAACCAAGAAGATACCGAATTGAAAAATAAATGAGTGCAATTCATATTCTGGTGGCCTCCACCAAACTTCCATCCAATTCAATGCATTTATCATATCGCTTACGAATATTTTTTAAAGTATTCCTCAATTGTTGTGGAGTAATTGCATCGCAAGCTTGCTGAATTCTGGTGCACAGTTCCACTCGATTCCTTGGTCGTGATTTGTAAACCTTTTGTGTAACATAACCCCAAAGGAAAAAATCGAGTGAAGTAAGGTCAGGCGATCTTGGTGGCCATCCAATTAATGTACTCCCCCTTCCTATCCAACGATTAGGGTAATTTTGATTCAGCCAATTCTTCACAATTCCCGCATTATGTATGGAACAACCATCTAACTGAAAATATAAATTTCTTGTTTCTGCAAGGGGAAGTTCATCTATTGCGTCCGAAAATTCATTCCTTAAAAATTGTAGGAAAATTGCGCCATTCATGTTGCCGTCGAAAAAGAATGGTCCAATAATCCTTTCATTCAGTATTCCACACCAAACGTTCACTTTTTCTGAATACTGCCTTTTACAGTTTATCACCCAGTTAGGATTTTCAGTGGCCCAATAGCGAATATTTTGTGATGAAACCACTCCATTTGTTGTGAAACTAGCTTCATCACTAAATAAAATTTTCTTTAAAAATTGCCTGTCATTAAGATACTCGTCCTGGGCCCATAAGCAGAATTCCAATCGTTTTTCTTGATCACCTAGTTCCAGAGTATGTAAAAACTTTGGTTTAAATGGCCTCAATTTATTTTTCTTCAGACATCGCCTAATATTCTCCCTAGGTAAGTGTAAATCTAAGCTGGCAACCCTCAAACTACTATTTGGATTATTTCTGAAGTAATCTAATATAGTCTGGTTATTTTCGTTCCTTCTTCGTATATTGTTCTTTAAAATATATGTGGTTACTGCTCCAGTCCGATTGAAAACTTTGTTTATTCTATGTACCGTGCTGTTATTTATGGCTGGACGATTTGGGTGTCTTTCATTGAATATTCTAGTTACTTCTCTTTCACTTCGGTAATCATCACCGGAAAGACGTATAATTTCGATTTTTTCTTGAATTGACAATTGAGCCATTATCTGTTTTTATTTTGGAACACAAATTATTCAGTTCACTAATGAGGCGTAACAAAATGACAATTCATGCGCAAATTAATAGATGAGAAACTGTAAGTCACAGCTAACTTGTTTATTTCATTAATGCATTCTGAATAACAGGCAGTTAAAATTGCAACTCTCATTTTTTGCTATTCAACAAAAGGAAAAAATCACAGCTGATGTTACCTACTGGAATGATAATAATTATTATCCATTGCATATTTTTTTCGTTATAATTTCTATTGGGAGTACATTAGACTTGTCTTATATTGTTGAAATTGTTTTCATGAAGATTAACCAGGAGTTCTCTCCTGATTGTACTTGTTTATGTATCCACTCCACTTCGAGAAATACCTATAGACTATTTTTACCATCATGATTTTCAGATGTTATAATTGTACGACATTGCAATAATCACCCCAATAATTTTTTCAATAATCAACAGTGTTGTAGTAAGAACGTTGTTAAAATTTCATTTTACAACATATTTTTCAAATTTCATTCCCTTATAACATTTTTATTACTGAACAGATTTCGATGAAACTGTGACCAGTGATATTTCAAGACATCCTGAATCCAGTGGTGTATTCAGAATTTTCATAAAATTCATGAATTCGAATTGGAGGATTGATTAAACGGCATATTTTTCAAATTTCATTCCTTTATAACTTTTTTATTGATTGACGCATTCCAACGTAATTTACATGTAAATCATTTGAAAATGTCGCAAATCAAGTAGTGTAGTCAGATTTTTTCTAAAAAAATCGCTAGTAATTTTTTTAGATTTTTTACCTTGAAAAATAAGATTAGTTGGCCCTGGAAATTGAGATTTATTCATGATATTTGGTGTCCTAATTGACTTTTTGAATATCTACCTAATAAAAAAAAAATCATTCCAATCGGTTGAAAAATGTAAGTTTTATAAGGGTGCTTCCATCTTAAATGGATCACACTGTATATGTTTCATTACAAGAAAATCCGTTCGTCGTTTGTTCCTTATAATAATATATTTTGATTTTGTAATTAGTTATTTTCAATGTACTATTTATTTTTGTCTCTGTAGTTTTATGTCCTGGTATTTAAATAAAAATAATTAATGTAATGATCTGTCATCATTTAAGTTTGAAATATTATCTGTTTTTTTTAAATATGATTATTTTTTCTGATGAATATGTGATCAATGGCTGTACTTGCATAGTCCCGATCCAAACTTGATGGAGGCTTTTGTGTTAACATTTTGGTGTCCGTGACTTGTTTCATGATTAGCACTTTTTCCGCTGAATTTCATTTGGATATTATGTATAGAAAGTATGCTTCATATTGTTTCTTGTTATTCAGTGCAGTCTCTAACAATAACTCGTTCTATCACAGTGGCGTATCTAGGAGACTGTTCAAGGAGCCATGTACTTATACAAGACGAATGCTAAAAATTTTACCGATAATTTTTATTTTTCACAAAATTTGTTTATTTGGCGAAAACATAGAAACAAAACCGATCGATGGCAAAGGCAAATTCGAAGGAACCCTCTGCGATCTCATAGAAAGGGAGCAGAAAATTGAAATTGAAATTCTTTATTTACAGGTCCAATAAGTTAATGTAGTATAAAAAATAATCTAACAATAAAAGTTCAGTAAACGTTCAAAGAATATATATAAGGAGATAAAAATAGAAATTATGTGCTTGAGAATATTGTCACATATCACAGAATAAATATCAGAAGAATTAAAAATGACTAATTTCATATTACAATTATACTCGGGCATAAAAACAAACAATTATTTTGTGAGGGTAGGCAATGAATTATTTAACATATCACAATATGTAACACTATAAACAGAACAAGTAAAAGCGTGAACCAGTAAAACAGTCCGACGATGTGAAATATAAAAATTCAAATAGTACGTGATGTAATATATATTTTCAACTGAGCCTTGAATGAATATAAAGTAACAGAATATTTTATGTGGCACGGTAATTGATTGAAATCATTCAGTCCTTTGAAAAACAACGATTTCATAGATTGTTTTGTTCTTGTCCTAGAAATGTGGAATTGATTGGTGGTTCTTGTGTTGTAGTTATGAATTTGATTATTGTACGTAATGAAGGATTCAAAATATTTTGGCAATAAATTTCTAGTTATTTTATAAATGAATATCATACTTGGGTAATACAGTCTTTCTGCAACATCGTACAAATTGAGGGTATTCAGCATGAATTGAATGGGAGTGTATCTGTTACATTTTAAGATGATTATTAAACCTCGATTTTGCAGTTTCTGTAACTTCTGTATATTATTTTTATCTAAAAGATAAAGGAGAGTGGAGCAATAATCAAAATGGGGCTGTATAATGGTTCTATATATTGTTATTTTTGAAAACATGGAAACTTCCGCTGAAATCCTGGAGAAAAAAAAAATAGTTTTTTTTGATATCTCTTCACAGATGTAGTCACAGTGTGCATTGAGTGTTAGTGATTCATCCAACACGAAGCCTAAATACTTGAATTCTGACACCCATTCAATTTTATCTCCCTCCACTTCGAGATGAAGCTTGCCATAGTCGATTGATTTCAGTTTATGTTTCTTACTAATTATCATTGACTTGTTTTTTTTTGTATAAATTTTCAGTTTATTTTCCTTTGAATATATTTAAATTTTTTTCAACACTTGATTCATGCGCTCCACTGTTTCTACAACGTCATGGCCATAACATGCAACCAACGTGTCATCTGCAAATAGATTTAGAAAATCATGACCTTGTATAGAATTCACATCATTCAGGTAAATTATAAACAACAGTGGTCCTAGGACGCTCCCTTGAGGTACACCTATATTATTTGAAATTTCATTTAAAAAGCATTTTCCGACTCTAGTTATTTGTGACCTACCATTGAGATATTTTTCAAACCAACTTAAGGCTATTCCCTCGATTCCATAATATCTCAGTTTACGAAGTAATATTTGCCTATCGATCGTTTCGAATGCCCTCTTGAAATCAAGGAACACTGCTACTATATATTTATCGTTATCGATTTCATTCTTCCATTTTGAGACTGTAGTTGAAGGGCAGTTTCACACGAGTGGTGTTCTCTAAACCCGGATTGATTTCCTATAAACAGATTATTTTCAGTAAAGTACCTAGTGATTTGTTCATGTACCACAATTTCCAAAACTTTCTCAATATTCGGCAAAGTATTTATAGCTCTGAAGTCTGACATTTCAACTGCATTATTTATTTTTGGGATAGGGATAACTGCACTTTTTTTCAGCATATTTGGAAAGTTACCAGATGATATTGATGTGTTTATCAAGTATAGAAGAGGAAATCCAAGTATGAAAAATGTTGATTGCAAGAATGTTGCAGCCATTACTTCTTCAGCATTGCCTTTATTTTTGAGAGAAAAAATAATTGACTTCAGTTTACCTATATCAATCTTCTCGAATTCAACAAATCTCGTTTCTATTATGTTTAGATTCTGAGGAGACCATTGTGTTTCACTTACAATAGAACTAGAGATATTTTCAATGCTTCCACCAAAAAATGAATTAAAGTTGTTAGCAGCTTGGAGCTCCGTTCTCACTTTGATGATAGCGGCATCAGTACCGTCAAACGGGGCTACTTGGGACAATTTTCAAGTTCTTCAAATTGCCTGTATCACACGATACGTCCCTTCAATGATGTATTGATTTCAAAACTCGAGTACCTATTCGTACTACACATTTGTCATGGTATTACACCGAATAAAAAAAAAAAAACATTTTTTTTAATTTTTTTTTCGGTGTTCCATGTTACCCGCAAGATGGGGTATCATGAAACCCATCGCTTTTATTACCGTTATATCATTTTAAACATGGCAAGGGCATCATAGGACACTTTTCCAACTTTTTAAAAAATACTTGAGGGAGAATTTCCCGGAATAATCAACAAAAACAAATTTTATTCGAAAAAAAAAAAAACTCAGAATTAACAATGGTTCTTTACATGTAACAGTATGAACTTCGATATAAACTCATCTATTCATATAAAAATATGCCGGCCTCGGACAATGCTCTTTGGTTGCAAAATTTTCATAATTCGACATAGTTCAACTTCGTCTTCGTCATTAACTGGAGGAAAAGTGAAAATATTTGGAAAACTCGTGGATTCACGTAAGAATCTCAATGTGACTTTGTCAGGAGGCGTAATGGAGATAATTTTTCTGGTTCTGTTCTGGTTATAAATATATTCGACCAATGCAAACTGGTCAATTTCTATATTTTCTAAGCAAATAGCATTTGTGAACGTGTTTGACACTGCACCACCAGTCTCATGGTTCTACATCAGTCTCATTATTTGTAGGTTCTATATCAGTCTCATTATTTCTATGTTCCATAATAGTCACCTCGTTTGTAGGATCAGTTTCAATATTATATTCAAACTGGTCAAAGTTTCGTTCAAAATCTGAAAAATTAAGTTCAGACTCTCCAGAATCTCGGAGTGAGTAATTTTCAGAATAAGTTTCTTCGTCCGATGTTACAATCGTTGTTTTCCTTTTCTTTTTCTTCTTCTCTATATTCAATTCAGATATGCCTTGTTTCTTCGTTTTCTTCTTAATCTGTTGACTTGGCCCTGGTTCTTCTTCTGGTTGAAGCATTCCCTCAACTACACTCTTTCCTGGGGGCAAATCTATTTTTTTTTTCCTTTTTTTTAATGGCACTGTCTCAGCAGTTCGCGTTCGTTCTAAAAATAATTGGAAACTTTCAACTAATTCCGTCGTTTCTCCTGTTCTATTCGGCTCGATAATATTAAGTGAAATGGGCAATCTCTTCAATACCTGCTCTTTATCTGATGGATAGATTCCAGAAGCTTTGAAACCAGCTAAGACATTTTTTTTTGTATTCTCATCACCCATTTCCATTAAACATCTGTTTAGGAGTCGTGGAAATACATCTTTGGGAAGAGTCCCTCTGTTTTTGGATTTCCAGTCTGCCAGAACTTTGCTCCATTTACTTTTCAGTGGCTTGAAATACGCAACATCCAGTGGTTGGCATATCCCTGTACTATTAGATGGCAGCAAAACAAATATAATATTGTATTCTTGGCACTTTTCTATCACTGTTGGTGAAACGTGGCTTGCCAAATTGTCAACAATCATAATTTTCGGTTTTATCATTATCAAACTGTCGGAAATAGGGCAATACGATAACTTTAAACCAGTCTTTGAATAACTCCATATTGAACCATCCATTCTTTGATCTATTGTAAGTCGTCCCTTTTGGTCCCCCTTCGGTCCAAGTAGTGTATAGGTGTTCGGATCTATAAACTATATATGGCGGCAGCAAATGCCCTGATGCAGTAGTTGAAAACATTACAGATGTACTACTCTTTGTACAGTCAACAATTCTGTGCGGGTGACGACAGCCTCTGCGGACAATGACATTTGTTCTCTTCGGATCGTCAGTCATGTTAGTCTCATCATAATTTATTATCAGTTCAGGATTAATACCTTCAATGGTGGTAGCAAGTTCTTCAAAGTAATTATTGATAATATCACGGTCAACGCCTGCTCTTGCCCGTTTTATATTATGACTTAAGCGTTGGGTGAGTCTATCATGATGTCTGCTGAAGAAGGAACGAAACCAATCTGGACCTGGTAAGTTATTATTGAATCTTTTTTCAGTCATACCACGTCTATCGAGGAATGATTTTACTATTAGCCGTATATCGTAGCTCCCTAAGGGAAATCCCTATTCGCCACAGAGGACAATACAATCTACAATCGCATTTTCATGCTCACTTGTAAAGACGCAAGGTCTGCCATATTTGGACATTTGTTTTCCACGCAAATGTCGACTGAGTAGATTTTGGAATTTGATATTGCTCTGCAACCTTTCGTATCGATTGACCCCTTTTAACTTGAGCTATATCTTTCTGCAACTGCTCATCTGTAAAATCCCTATACTTTCTGCAACTAATATTCCGTTTATATTGCCTTGGCATTTTCTGTAATAGAATAAAAAACAAATGGGGTAACTTGGGACGTGTCCTATGTTACATTGTGAGGTGACTTTTGATTTATATGTTTACCAAAAAATTAATAAATAAGGCAACACTGCGATTCCACCTAGTCTAGTGTTATTATGATGCATTGAGGTTAGGATGTATAATGAGTCTTGTTCTCTAAACCAAATTGTTCAAGCTGGGCAGACAAAGTTTTCAGATGCACATTTTTTGTGTTAAAATTCTATGATATTAAGGGAATCAAAAAAATACTTACGTGGCAAAATATTTAACGCACTACACACTGGATGTTTGAGGACAAGCATGAGACCCAGTTCACGCGGGAAATCAAGTGTTAGCGTTGTCAGTGTTGCCACGATAAATTATTTAAGAAATTGGGGTGAATTGTGAATTGTGAATTAGACCCCTGGTCTAAGTAACTCCATATGACGGTAATAAAATTGATAGATTTGAAATTTATAGGATGTTTGTCACCTTTTATCGATCTTTTCATTGTTTTCCACATTTCTCTCGAGTTATCTCTATTCACATCAATTTTGTTTTCATAGTATTGAGACTTTATAATCTTTAACATACCAACAACTTGATTACGTTTCAGTTTATATTGATTCTACGACTCCTCTGTTTTAATGCCGGAACTTTTAATGAATTCTTAGAATGGAAGCAAGAGGTGAAATATCTAAGGCTTACCCTAGACTCAAAACTACTCTTTAACAGACACGTAGAAAAGATCGTTAACAAGGCAAAATCATCACTGATGGTGTGCAGGAAAATTGCAGGAAAAACGTACAGCCCCACGTTTTTCCTGCAATTTCCCATCAATACTGCGATGGATTTACGCCGATCTCCCAACTGACGAAATTACTATGAAATTTAGCTTCGAGAAATTCTTTCGAACGGAATTAAATACCAAGAGTGGATGAAGCATAGAATCCATTCAAGCACTGGGAAAGAATACCATAACATGGTACACGGACGGGTCCAGAACTCCCAATGGAACTGGAGCAGGAGTCTTTGGGCCTCGCACCAAAAACTCCCAACCCATGGGCCAGTTCCCCAGTACTTTTCGAGCGGAAATTCACGCCATAGAAAGGTGCATTCAATTCAACTTCGACAGGAAATACCGGAACAAGGAAATCGCAATCCTCTCCGATACCGTCAAACGGGGTGTAGTGGATCAAAATATAACGTTTTTTATAAATATGCCAGCTTTCTTAAGAAGAAAAAATCTAAAAAAAAATATATGTTAAAGCCTTGCCCTTTAGCTCTACAAAAAGCATATTTTTAAAAATTTCGGCTTTTAATTATTGCTCTTATTTATTGTTGAATAGTGATCCGCTTCACCCCTCATGTGGGGGTGAAGTGGATCACTCCTTTAAATTAATGTTAAATCCACTTTAGCATCACTATGAGGTGAAGTGGATCACAAAAAAATAAAAAAAAAAAAAATGTCACCCCACTGGGCCTCAAGTGTAAATTTTGGGCCCAATATCATATTAAAACAATAATTATTAAAAGAACAGAATACATTTTAAAGCATTTATTTCAACTTTGAACACAAAGTGTCATAAAAAATATATATCTTATTAGAAATTAGGAAAAAACACAAAAAAAACTCATAACACTTTTCATCTTTAGATATAAAAATCATTTGTTTTAAAAAATCGAACAGAAACGAAGTTGCCTATTCTAAACAATAATTTTCTACATGTTGGAAAACATATTTTCCCCTACGCAGTAGCTTGCCTTGTAGTTTTTTTATCAACTGATCTCTTCGGACCACAGAAATATCCGGGATATCGGGATAGACAAAATAATCTTGTTTTTGTGACGTCTTCTTTCGGAGTACACTCACAGAAAATTCATCCTCTCGGTTGGTAACAATCTTGATTTCGAATAGGCTGTATGGTGATGAAATGAGGAATGTTTACATAATGTACTCTTACCAATCGATACATATTTTCAAACATGGTTCAGCAATAGGGTTTGGTCAATGTGAAGAACTGTATAAGAACTTTTTTTGTACAGTCCTGGAAAACCTGGAAAACAGGGAAAAGTCAGGGAAATCAAAAAGTGTTGAAAAAATCAGGGAAAAGTCAGGGAATTTTAGAGTTTTCAGCAGAAGTCAGTGAATTCAACGAATGTATATGGAAAATCAAATCGATATACATAATTCCGTATCAGTTGATTTCAGATAAAAAAAATAATTAAGGTGTCCCTGTTGTCTTCTTCATGAATTTTAAATTTCGCGGTCTTTCGTCGGCCACTGCTCTTTACTCGCACATGATTGGCAGAAATTTGAATACGCCTATGATGTTTAATTCTACCTCGTGAGTTTTCGGTTTTCCTTTGTCAG
Source organism: Chrysolina americana (assembly GCA_958502065.1). NCBI lineage: Eukaryota > Metazoa > Arthropoda > Insecta > Coleoptera > Chrysomelidae > Chrysolina > Chrysolina americana. The sequence continues at coordinate 62,905,347 of OY293415.1, read as the reverse complement.
AAGCAACAATTCCTTTCCACAACACTTCCCAATAGGCAATCCGCATGTCCAATCAGAACTATCCTCAAGGCGGTATATTTGAATCGATACTAAGGCGGTAAATTCAAATCACCGATATATTTTCACAACGCATGAATAGCCAAGTCTTTTGTTTTCATTTGTAAGTGTAAATATGCAGTCAATTGTAGATAAGATGAAATATCGGATATTATTTTGGTAAATGTAGCAATTGTTCATTCCTCAACTTAACCTAAAAGTACATTGCACACCACGCAAGCGCCATTGAAATAGTATTGATTGGTCCATGCGAATTGCCTATTGGGAAGTGTTGTGGAAAGGAATTCTTGCTTGTCAGAAAGCAAGATATGCTCCGTTTTTTATGCATGATTCGAGGTTCGAGGAAATAGTAACGTCGGAGTGTGGTAATGTTTACTTAATTTTTTCGTGAATCATTATTTCGAGTTTTTCACGGAATGGAGTATTGGTGGTTGTTGCAGCATTGAAATACCTGTTCGATGGTTTTTAATGTTTTATATATTATGAATTAAATTTTGATGAACACGAGTTTTTCATTCACTTATTTGTATGAAAGGTGACTTCTGGTCATGAAAAAAGTTTGTGCATGGTCAGGGTAAATAACAACGTGGATTGTGGATACGCCACTGGTATTAGTCACAGACACCTGCAGGAGACAAAAACAGATGTTATTAAAATAAAATGGCAATAAATACCTGATATTTATCCCAAGAATTCAGTAATACTCTTTGAAAATCATTAAGAAAATAAATAGCTGCAAAGTGCATTATTGTAGTCGGCATATCCATATTGTGAAATTCCCATAAAAACATTTATAACCAAATTTGTCGTTTCCTTCGGAGGAGATGGGAAATCATTAGTTACATTTTTTGTTTCACCTAGAACTAGATTATAAATCAGAAGCGTGTACGGAATGCCAGACAATTTGACATACTAACACTCATTTCATTCAGTTATTTTACGTCGCTTCATTCAGTTTTAGCTTTGTGGAATTAATGTGCAATAAATGAAAATCGAAATCGTTTCAATAATGGGAGATTCACAGCTTTAGGATGCAACGAAAGCAATTTATGCAGTGAGTGGAGTAGTTATTTCCGAGGAAGAAAATGGTATATTTAGCGATGTTATACTAACAATAATATGATGGTAATTCCAATGTAAAAATGAAGTTAAATTCATGTAACCATATGGAACTGGTTTATTTTTTGTAATAACTAATACTCTGAGTCAAAATGAATCAATGAAATATATTACTGTAACTGAAATGAAACATTTCAGTTTTATCCAGTAGCTACCGAATATGAGAAAAAGTTCAGTCTATCTCAAATTAAAAATAAAAATCGTCAGACTTCGATGAACTCACTATTATTATTGTTACAAAGGAAAAAAAATACAATTTGACACACAATTTTAAATAAATATCCAATTCTTATCTCTGTTTCTATCGTATTTGTAATAAATTTGTATCATATCTCTTATTTAATGATTCGTGAAAGCCATTTTTGCCAAAAATTCAATAACTTGTACAGTAGCAAAATGTCAAGTGAGACAAATTGAAAGTCAAATTCAGAAACATAAAAGTCAAAGCCTATTATGAAAAGTGTCAATGTTATTTTTGAATCCTTCGTAAAATGAAGCCAGAAAAAACTGAAAACCATTTTCCGAAATTTCTGTTTTTTCTGGATATCTTGGGATATAACGGAAATTCCCGAACTTTCTCAAGGGCATGTTTTAATTCAGGTAAATGCGAATTGATTAAAATTCATAAGTTCAGCGAAGTTTCTCATTAAAACAGATTTTGTATCATATGGGCGTTCAGAACAATATGAGGAATTGTTAAAAACGCCCACAATCAGAATATTTTCATTACATTCAGAGCTGACAAGTGAGAAAGTATCTAAAACTAATTCCAATACTTCTGACTTTGTATCAGGTGATATATAAATTACAAACAAAAATATTATAAAATAATCTAAGGATAATTTTTAACCTACAACGTCGATTGATGGGCAGGTAGAATTTAATTTATTCAGATTCAGTCTTTCAACAACAAAATTCGAGTTATTCACAGCAATAAGTACTCCACCACCGCGCGATTTATTCGTAGTAATAAAGTTTCGGTCGTGACGATGAACACTAGATGTTACAGGAAAAATTTCACTGTTAGCCACGTTTGAATTCAACCAGGTTTCACAAAGGCAGATGATGTCACAATCACTCATTAGTGCAGAGGCCACGAACATTTTGAAAATAACACTCGATGATTTTGGAGGTATTATTGAGATGATAGTGTGAGCTGGTAACTGGTTATTGCTACGACGAATGAGAGACTGATGACATATTACTGGAGACATCTTGATGTGTAATGGGCAACGTTGAACTCGAAGAGCTTGTTGAATTATCGACGTTGACAATAGTTGGAATCCCTTTCGAATATCTGATTGTCAGGTTTTTCTCGCCATTTGTTTGGCGTAATGCTAATTTATTTCATACGGAATCAAGGTGGGCCCTTTGAGAGGGAGAAGAATCATTTTTCAAAATAAGAGATTCAAAAAATTATTTTTTTTTCGGTGACGTTTTACGACGCAGCAAGAACTTGGGCATGAGACCATCGTCGAATGACAATTTAATGGGTCTTGGTTTATTCCCAGAGACTTGACCGAGTCTATGAATATGTGTTATTCTGTATGCTGGTGCTTCATTCCTGTGACAGGTTAACAGAAAACTGATGATATTAGTTATAATATTGAAATCTTCAACGGTAGACTCTTCAGCTAAGCCGAACACATTGGTTGAGAGAGTCTTTTATGTCAGCGAGGTTGAGGGTACTCTGCGGGTTGGTTTTAATACTATCTACTTCAGACCTGATGGAATCTAATGAGTTTAGAACAGCTTTAGATACTTTCTCAACGTGGCATATTCTGGTATCGTTCTCTTTTAATATATTGGAATGCTTTGCAAGTGTATCACGACATTTGATTATCGCCTCGTTCAACGTTTTTTGATATTCTTTAATGGTGGAGACGTCAGCAGCCAAGGACCGTTTAGCCTGAGCAAGCAAATTTTGAGTTTGCGACATTTTTTGGAGTTCAGACATAAGCTGGGCAAAATGTTTCGTGCGTGGTGAGAGGTTCATCGATGCTGGAGGCAGGTGATTCAACACGTGGTAACTTAGTACCATGAGAACGCGATTTTTCATCTCTTGTCCGCTTTGGGTTGAAAGGACAGCCATTACAGAACCATGTCTCAATTGAGTCAGATAGTTTATGAATATCTGATAGTGAAACGTTTACGCATGAAGCGTGGAATTTTTTAGCGCACGTAGCACAGGAAGTTTTCAACTGCTTAGTAGTTATTTGGAGGGTACAGCACTGGCACATATCCGACATATCAAATCGGAAGAAGAAAATTATAAGTAGCTGATGGTCGGAAGAAAGTGAGAGCTGGCAACAGCGGATACTCTACGATAAGCTGATAAGGCACACTCAAGAATCAAGATGGATGATACCTATGTTTGTTATCGTAATTAATAAGTTGAAACGGTGGTAGCTGATGGAAATCACTTACATGGACGTGAGGGAAGCAACAAGTTCAATGACAGTTAACACTGCGAAAATTAATTCAATATAAAAAAAACTTCGTAAAACACAACTTAAACAGCACACTAATATTACAATGCTGTCGTATGTCGTTATGTTTGAATATGCAACATATATAACATATTGAAATATTTAAACTTTATCCGTTTAAATAAAATTACACAATGATGTTATCAGCGGTAAATTCTTCTACATAGTAATAACTATTTTCTGTATTTTTTTTTACTGGCGTTTTGAATTTTCTGAGACTCATATTTCGTAGGTGTCGAGGAGATTTTTCATATTTACTCAGGTTGTGTTTTAGTACTGACAAAGAGTCGGCGTTCCTAGCTGGGTGTTCATTTTGATCTGCATTTCTCTCCCACTGACTCAATATGTTACATTTAACGTAAATCAAGGTTTTGTAAATGTAAATTTAAATTCAAGGCAATGTTAATATTTTGTACTTTGAAAACATCGTTTTACATTTTCTTATGGAGACGTTCTACATGGTTTTCCCAAGAAATATGTTGATCTAACGAACGCCCAAAAAAATATTGTTTGATTACTGTGTTCGATATCATCTATATATACGGTAGGACCGTTTTTCCTACATTTTTAAAATTCATGTAAATACTCTTATCGAGATTCAAAATGGGGTCATTATTTGTGCACCATTATTTGAAAGTTTGTATTATTTCGGAGGATATTGCTGCTTGAAGTTCCTCAGGGGACATTGCTGAGAGCACTACTGAAGAATCAATTGCGAACATTATTACTGAGCAATTTTTCAAGTGTTCGGGTGAATCATAGATGAAAATTATGAATAATAATGGTCCCATCACGAAGCTCTGAGGAACACCTGAGTCAATATCGAAACAACTTTTTGATACTCAATATGTACATAACTTTTCCTCATGGAGAGATATGACTTCAAAACTTTAAATATTTTGCCCCTTTTTCCATAGGTATAAAGTTTTTTCACGACAAAAATGATCTGCAGACTGTCGAAGGCATGTGTCAAATCAGAAAACAGTACTGGAACGTACTTTCCCAAATCTATTTCCCTGATCGAAAGCAAAATTTATCTGGACATAAGAGTATGTTTTGGTCAAGGAAATTAATAATTTTGTTAGTGACCTCTTATAATAATTATAATTATATTCAACACTGTTATTTGCCTATAGTTTTGGGGGTTATCACGGTCCTGATTTTTATGAAAAGGGGTAATTTTACATATCTTCAATTCATCAGGAAAACTTCCTGTTTCTATAGATAAATTTATCAGATGATTATGGTTTTGCAATATTGTTCGATAATTTTTATACTAAGTTGCATTGGTGTGCCTCATATCCTAGGGTTTTGACATTTCTACACATATTTTCGAAATACGATGCGAAACTATCCGCTACTTCTTTTGGTTCAGATATTGTTTTGGCAGTTGAGGCCAGTTCAATATTTGATTTATGCTGTTTGGTTAATACTCCAGGTTGTTTTTTGTTCAGTTTAACAATTTTTCATAATTTTGGAGTTGTATTATCTTTTTGTTTATATCAGCTGTTTATTGTATTTTTTCTTGTTTCTTATACGAACACCAGTGTTCAGAATCTTTGTCATGTTTAAATTGCTGTACATATTTTTCAGCCTGTTACATTCTTCGCGAATATTTTCATTAACCAGTTCCCTTTCCTATCGATACATACCTTTTTCGATTTCACCGGACAATTGATCATATGCCTCATTAATGTTCTGGTTTCTGTTATATATCTCTGTGAATCCTCATATCACTAGGTGTTGTTTCATCGTATCTAGGTAAAAATCAGACATAAATGCTTCTAAAGCTGAGGGATCTAGATTTGGTTGGACTACATACGATTCGTCATCAAATTTAGAATTAGTTAAAATATAATCAATTTTAGTATTCATGAATTTTTTTTGGTTGTAGCAATACGAGTGGATTATCAGGAACACTAGTCTTTTGATTAAAGCAATTGAAAAGGGTATTTAGTGACTGTTTTCTGTAGACTGCTTTAAGTAGTCAATGTTCAAGTCACCACATAGATTTTGTACTAATCGTAAAAAGCAACAGATCCATGTTATTACAGGAAAAAAGTTCCTTGAATATAATGTTAGCTAGAAATACTGGACGATTAGAATACAGTCCAATTTACAGTAAAACTTGTCAGAGAGGGGAAAAAAATGCACAGCGAATAATGGTTAACAGCTAACCCAGAGAATCCTGAACAATGCCCCATATGATTGTATAACCACTTCATTTTTGAATACTGTCAAAAAACTACCACTATTCGATTATGTTTTACTCCATATCACTTTTGGAAAATCTTATTCGGTATGAAAATGTGACAGATAGTATGAATGAAATCGGGAAATATTTAACGAATCGAATATTCGTTGAAGCCATATTTACATACCTATTGATGCACAACATCCTAAAAATATCATGGGAAAAGTTAGAACGAACAAATCGGCATATACAGCCAGTAAATACACCAACAACTATTACAACATCAACCAATTTAATATCCACAAAAGAGTTGAAGGAGACAGCTGTTTCTGCTAGCCAATCTGTTTACAATAAATTTTTTTCAATAATGACTGTAATTTTTCAAATAATGAATATTCAGTAAAATATTACGGTAGAGAATCGCTACGTTAAAACTTTTTTAGTGAGAAATCTCTCGTGTTGTATTTCTTTCGTATTTAATTATGACTAATGAGAGACTCTAATAAAATAAATGACTATTGTTCTCTTGCTTTAAGAATGATTCATGTATGAATGTAGTTGAAGAATGAACGCGCTGGTTGCAATTCGTTTCTTTTAATGAATGTAAATTACAAAATGTGAAAATTTGACAACTCAACTTATTTATTATATATTGACATCGTCAATGCGATTTTGTTTTCTAGGTCGCTAGGTTCACCAGGAGCAATCATGGGCTACGACTTGGGAAGGAAATTGGTCATGACCCCCACCTTGAAAGAGTGGCCTTTCAATTCATCTTCAGCGGAACAGCCTCACGGGACAGAGGCAGAGGACACAAGTTAGATATAGCTCTTCAAATTTCACCATCAACTGTACGTAAAGCAGCAACTCGTAGAATGTTATCGGAACCAGGATACAACTGGGTGACTCTACCAAGCTTCCATTGTAAAGGACTCTGTCGGCTTTGAAGCTCTGATATACATTCGAGAGACCATCTTTTCCAAAGATGCTGACGGAGTTGTTGGAGTCTCTCAAATTGATCCAATCGATTCACCTTGATGTCCATAAAGTTATGCTCAGGAATAGAGGTGAGCGTGCGGCCAATTAGGAAGTGGGAAGGAGATAGGGCGGTAAGGTCAGAATGGTCTGAGGTTAAAGGAGTTAAAGGACGGGAGTTTAAAATAGCCTCCACTTGCACTAAAACAGTTTGAAAGTTCTCATATGTGAGAAGTGCTTCTGATAGAACACGTTTTAAATGTCTTTTCATTGACTTCACGCCAGCCTCCCAAATGCCACCGAAATGTGGGGAGTACGCAGGAATAAAATGCCATGATATCTCTTGACAAGATGTAGAAGATTTGATTTCATCAAAAATTTACCTAGTTCCAGTAACCGGTTTTTGGAACCTACAAAATTTGTACCGTTATCGGAATAGATACTTTGCGGCTTGCCTCGTCTTGCAATAAACCGTTTAAAAGCGGAAATAAATGCATCACTGTTCAGGTCGCTGACTAGTTCAATATGAACCGCCTTCGTTGATAAACATATAAAAAGGCTAACGTAACCCTTGTAGGTTTTGAAACCTCGGCCAGGTTTGTCTCTCAACGTAAACGAACCTCCGTAATCCATCCCTGTATTGATGAAAGGAAGAAATGGAGTAACTCGTACTTCAGGAAGATCTCTCATACGAGGACTTTTAGCAATCAGTTTGGCTTTGAAGCACACGAAGTTCTCTCTGCAAGATTTTTCCCAAGAATGGGCCAATATTGTTACGTTTTGCTAAATAATAGGCCGAGCACACTACTAAACTGTTTATTTTCTAACTTCACTATAAATAAACATACAACAATTCACTGACTAATAAAACACTTAGATCTATCTATACAACAATACAACTAGCTAAATATTCCAAACACTTCTGCTTATTATCACTTTCTAATCTTCTTAAATAATTCTCTTCATAAAAACTTCCTTCCCAGTCGAATGTCTCCGTTTATATAGGTGCTCATCGCGTAGACTGGATTAAACGCGATGATTCGAGAATACTCAAAACGGAGAACTTCTACATATTTCCAGGAATTGAGCGATGACGCGGTAGCTCCGTTATCTAGACTATTCATGCAGTACAGAAAACGATCCATCCAAATAAACACTTCTTGGAATTGATTATGGATGGGGCGTCCGCGGAATGGACTCAGCGGCGCAGCTAGTGGGCTTTTATCAATCTCGTAACATTATCTCCCTCTCAATTTTGATCGTCCCGATCAAACAATGTGTCGTTGTCTCCATTATAACGTTTGAGTCTCTCTAGGTGAACGACTTTCATTTTCGCTCTCGGGCTGCGTTGAATTCTATAGACCACGTCGTTTATTCTTTTCACTATCGTATATGGTCCTTCCCAAGATGGTGTTAATTTAGGAGAAACTCCTATCTTACGACGAGGATTGTACAGCCATACTCGATCTCCTTCTTTGAATCCACCAGTATTGGCATTAGGATCGTATAGAGCCTTCATTCTGTCACTAGTTATCTTCAATCTTTTTCTTGCAAATTCGTGGATCTCATTCAAGCTATCTCGCAGTTTGTCTGCATAATCCTGTACATCTTTTTCTTCAGAACTTGGTGATCCGAACACCAAGTCACAGGGCAACCGAAGTTCTCTCCCGAAGATGATGCTGGCTGGAGTGAGCTTTGTGGAATCGTGCACAGAGGCCCTGTAAGCCATCAAGAATAGTGGAAGATGTCGATCCCAGGTCTTTTGGTGCTCATCTACTACTTTGGAAAGATGTTCTTCCATAGTCATGTTGAACCTTTCAACCATGCCATCAGACTGTGGGTGGAGGGCCGTTGTTCTGGTCTTGCTAATTCCCATCAATTCACGAACTTCCTTGAATAAATTTGATTCAAATTTCTTCCTTGCTCGGAATGTAGCTCCATTGGGACTCCAAACCTTGAAAACATGTTATCCACCAGAGCTCTTGCAACTGTGGATGCTTCTTGATTAGGCAAGGCATAAGCTTCAACCCATTTGCTAAAGTAATCCATGGCAACGAGGATGTATTTGTTGCCATCATTCGTCATCGGAAACGGTCCTGCTACATCGATGGCGATTCGTTCGAAGGGAGCACCTACATTGTATTGTTTCATTTCTCCTCTCGATCTTGTCTTGGGACCTTTGCTTGCTTCACACTTCAGACATCTTCGGCACCATCTCTCTACATCTTCACGACATTGGACCCAGTAAAATCTCTGCCGTATTTTATCCATGGTCTTATTCACTCCAAAATGTCCACCTGATTTGCTGCCATGGATCTCCTCCAAGACATCACTTATCCTTGACCTAGGCACAACCAATTGAGAAATCACTTTTCTGCCATCGGCCGATTCTCAAGCTCTCTTCAATAGACCATTCTCAACAATCAGGGAATCCCATTGAGCCCACAATGCCTTGAAAGCTGGTGATCGTAAGGAGATTTCCTTCCAAGTGGGTCTTTCCGCTCCGCTTTCCTTCCATCGTAGAAAATCTGCAACGTTTGGATCACTTTCTTGGTCCTTCCTCATTTTCGCTGTGGTCCAATTGTCGTCAACCATTAATCTCACTTGGTTGATTCCTTCTGGACAAGGCATCTGCGTTGTTGTGCAATCGTCCTGGTCGATGTTTTATCTTAAAGTGATACTGGTTCAACTTCTCGATCCACCTTGCTACTTGTCCTTCAGGGGTCTACATTTCGAGTAAGCACTTCAAAGCTGCATGATCTGTTCTAATGAGAAATTCTCTTCCATATAGATATTTGTGGGAGTGGTCGACAGCCTTGATTATTGCCAGTAGTTCCTTCCTTGTTACGCGATAATTTCTTTCTGGTTTGATCAGTGCCTTGCTGTGAAACTCAATTACTTTTTCCTGGCCATCTTGCTCTAGTGATAGTACGGCTCCAATCCCATTGTTATTGGCATCTGTGTCCAAAACGAAGAGGCCTCTTTTACATGGAAAATTAAAAATTGGACTGGAACATGGAGCAACTTTCAGCTTTCCAAATGCTCGTTCACTTTCGTTGGACCAGACGAATTTGACTCGGTCTTCTGTCAACTTATGTAGGGGAGCCGCAATGTCAGCAAATCCTTCTACAAACCGACGGTAGTAGGTGCAGAGCCCTAGGAAGCTCCTCACTTCATGTTTGTCTTTAGGTCTTGGCCAGTTTCGGATCGTCTGTATCTTCCTTTCGTTTGTTCGGATGCCGTCTGATGACACTGTGTGGCCCAGAAAATCCACTTCTTTCTGGAACAATGAGCATTTCTGGGGATTAAGTTTAAGGTTGGCTCCTGAATCGTTGGAGTACTTCTCGTAAGTTTTGCACATGTTCTTCAAATGTCTTTCTCATGACTAAAACGTCGTCGAGGTATACTAGACAAGTCTTCCAAGTGAGTCCTCGCAGGACCAGCTCCATAAGCCTTTCAAATGTTGCTGGAGCATTGCATAATCCAAAAGGCATGACAGTGAACTGATAAAGTCCGCTACCAGTCGAAAATGCTGTCTTCTCCATATCTTCTTCATGTATGCCCACTTGCCAATACCCGCTCTTCAGATCTAGGGTTGAGAACCAACGTGAACCTGCTAAAGTTGTTAATGTGTCGTCAATCCTTGGTAAAGGGTAGCTATCCTTCTTCGTTACATCATTCAATTTCCTATAATCCACACAGAATCTTGTGGATCCATCCTTCTTAGAAACTAACACAACAGGTGCAGACCAAGGGCTCGATGATTCTTCAATCACACCATCTTTCATCATCTTGTCAACAAGCTCTTCCACCTCTTGTTGTTTGGCAAATGGAACTCTTCTTGGTGGTTGCCGAATCGGATGGGCTTGGCCAGTATCGATCCTGTGTTTGACCAGGTTAGTTCTTCCTGTTGTTGTTGAATCAAAGATGTCGCTTTCACTTCTGATGAAATTTCTAGCAGCTCTCAATTCTTCTGTCGACAAGTGTTCAAATGATTTTTCAAGAACTGTCATAACACTCTTTGAGGCTTCCTTTCTTTCCTCGTGGTCACTTGGATCATAGTTCGCTACCCATGAAATAGGTTCAAATATTCCAATGATATCGCCTTCTTTAGTCGTTATTTCTTCGGGATACACGTTGGCAACTCTCACAGGAATAGCATGCTTTGTCTTTTCTAGGGCTCGTGCAAGAACCAAATCGCTAGGTGATTCAAGACATGGCGGCATTCTTACCCTGCAGTCTCTAATAAGATGGCCCAATTTCCCACATCCCTGTTCTTCTGGGTGCTCATTCCGCTTATCAAAGATTTAATCTCTTCCAGAACCTTCTCGAATGAACTGGTAGCTGCGCTTGATCGTTGTTCGGGTTCTTCTATCGATACCGCTCGTACTTTCGGCTTCGAGGTGTTGAAGGCCGCCTCCACTTCTAAAGAAGTGTGTCAATCGCAAAGTCCTCTGGATTTCAGTGTCTCTCAGTCCATCTATAAATAACTGCACCGCTAGCTGTTCCTTGAATTCTCCCGGTGCTTCTGGGTAAGCCAGCTGAATTAGGCGTCTCACATCCGATTCAAATTCCTGCAGACTCTCACCTGATTTCTGAGTGCGCGTTTTCATTTGAGCCCGATACAGCTGTTCTCGATGTTGATCGCCATACCGTTACTCTAATGCAGTAATCAGGTCTTTATATTTATTTTGCTGTTCGATAGGTATCGTCTGTAACATACCCAAAGCTGGCCCTCTCAAAGCTACTATAAGGGCCGTAGCTTTTTCTTCTTCACCCCATCCATTTGCCACTGCTGCAGCTTCAAATTGCCGGCGATACATGGACCAAGAGGACTGTCCATCAAAAGTCAGCGGTTTTACGGAAATTCCTGATGTGGCAACCCTGTCTTGACGATCTTGCTTCTTGAGGAGTGTTATCTGATTTTCGAGTCCTTTCACCTCCTCTCGCACTGTATCCACTTTCTCATTAAGCTCATCGTCGATTTTCTTGACGTCTTCCTCTATTTTTCCTTTCAGTTCCTCCATTTGTACTTCGGTTTTCTGTAGAACGCGTTGAAAGAACTCATCTTGATGTTCTAGAACCTTCTGGAAGTCTGTTTTCCTTTGTTTTTCTATTCGTTTCAATTCATTCTTTTGTTGTTCGAGAATTTTCTGGAGTGCTTCTTCTCGTTCTTGTTTTTCTTTTTCTCGTTCTTGTTTTTCATCTTCTCTCTCTTTTCTCTGTTCTTCGAGAATTTTCTGGAGTGCCTCTTCTCGTTCTTGTTTTTCATCTATCCGTCGCATTTCCTCTTCTCGTTTTTCATCTAACCGTCGCATTTCCTCTTCTCGTTTTTCATCTTCTCGTTCTTTCTTTTCTTCCTGGCGCCGCTTTTCCTCTTCGTGTTTTTCCTCCTGGCGCCTTCTTTCCAAATCCGCAAACTGATTTTGGATAAATTTCACAATGTCCTCCATCGTATCGTACGATGTTCTCCTCGTATTCACCATAAATAGTTTATAAATATAGTTTCTGTATTTCACTAATATCCCGCTTCGGACACCACTGTTACGTTTTGCTAAATAATAGGCCGAGCACACTACTAAACTGTTTATTCTCTAACTTCACTATAAATAAACATACAACACTTCACTAACTAATAAAACACTTAGATCTATCTATACAACAATACAACTAGCTAAATATTCCAAACACTTCTGCTTATTATCACTTTCTAATCTTCTTAAATAATTCTCTTCATAAAAACTTCCTTCCCAGTCAAACGTTTCTGTTTATATAGGTGCTCATCGCGTAGACTGGATTAAACGCGATGATTCGAGAATACTCAAAACGGAGAACTTCTACACATTTCCAGGAATTGTGCGATGACGCGGCAGCTCCGTTATCTAGACTATTCATGCAGTACAGAAAACGATCCATCCAAATAAACACTTCTTGGAATTGATTATGGATGAGGCGTCCGCGGAATGGACTCAGCGGCGCAGCTAGTGGGCTTTTATCAATCTCGTATCAATATGTTTCATCTATTGAGTAAAGCAATTGCTGCGGTCCAGCATGAAGAAGCCTTTGATGCTCATAATGGAATAATAACTATGAGAAATGATGGTTTGCGGAAATGATTATAGGGTGCTTCTTATCAAATTCAAAGGGAGAATGTCTTAGTCTACCACCAACCCTGAGAATACCTGTTTCATCCATGAAAGGATGTAGGGACAACAGTCTACTCTTGCGGGGAAGTGTTTTGACTTTCGATAAGTTATGAAGTTCGACTGGGAATGATTCAGCTTCAGAAGATTTAATAAGATAACAAAGTGAGGAATTCAACTCTTGCATAGAAAGAGGAACAGAATTTCTTTCAGAGGATTTGAAACGAGCTGATGCATTGTGAAAAAATCTAAAGATATAGGCACAGGTGCTGTTGAGACGATTTAATGTTGAAAATCGTTCACAAGGAAAACTGGAGAGGGCTGTCGAATTTAGGGAAGTTATTTCAGTTCGTTTCATCTCTGGAAGTTCATTGGTGAACTCAAGCAGTTGAGTGGAACAAATTTGAATGGAATCATTCTGAAATTTGGGACTATGCCACCAAAAATCAGATTATTTTAAACTTTGTGGATTGATACCCCAAGAAATGAGATAGGCAGGATTTTCTTTCGTACTTACGTGGTTCCAACAAGAGATATCCGTACTGGATTGAATTTCCGAGACTCTATTGGCCACGAATATTTTAAGAAGATGAGGAGAAATTTTAAGCCATCCACTTCACTGGAACTCGAAAAGACATTCGGAGCATTTTTGGTAGTTTCTATATGAATAAGTGTGTGGTGCTTCTTGCCACACTTATTGCATTTACCGTACTTACAATTGGAATTCACGTGGCCAGAATGCAAGCAATTCAGACAAACTTTTAATTTTTTTGCTTGCTCTGTTCTATCGGTGATGCTTAAATTGAGAAAATCACGACAATTGCACAATTTATGATCTGAAGACTTGCACAGAATAAAAGAACCTTGGCTTCATATCAAAGATTTCGTAGATTTTTTCTGATTAGCCTCAATTTTTTCAAGAATGTCAGCTTTTCTTTTCAGGAAATTCAAAAGATCTTTTTTTTCTGTTGATTTCTTTGATTCCCATTCAAGAGTGGTTTCCGAATCAAGCCTTTCAACGATTAAAAAAATCAATAAGGTATCCCATTGGTCTTCAGGTTGATTCAACGATTGCAGAGAACGTAAGTTACTTTGTAGACCATCAACAAGCTATCTGATATTGAGAAAAGACTGTTTGGTAATTTTTTCCAAATTCAATATGCATTTAGTGTGATTGTAAACAAGAAGTTCACGATTTGCGAACCTTTCGCAAAGCATTTGCCATGCCACCGAGAAATTCTCGGAAGACACCGGAATACTATGAATATCCTTTTCAGCTACGCCACTGACAGACGATTTGAAGTAATGAAATTTTTGTACTGAACTGATGCACAAATTTTTGATTATCATAGATTGAAAAGAATCATGAAATTCCATCCAATTTTCATAGTTACCAGAAAATCTAGGCAATTGAACAGTTGGTAATTTGATACCCAATGATGTATGACTATTTTCACCTCCATTTGAAATAACTGAGTGAGAATTGTTAGACCTGTTTTCATGTGGATTTTCGTTTACGTTGGGAGACTCCCTAACACTGGCCATATGTTTGGAAAGAAGAGTTTCGGCCTTTGCGATTATGCCAAAATAATCATTTTCAAATTGTTCACTTTGTACAAATTCATCTTGAACATCATCGACCTGACAATCGATTTCAGTTTGAATTTCCTCGAATTGATTCAAAAGAAGTTCAGACCTTGATAACCTCATTTTTAATACGTTTTCAGGAAAAATTAACTCTGGAGTAGCTAAATCATGTTCGAGATTATTTATATAGTTTTTGAAAATTGTGAGCTTTGATTTTATAGATGCTCGCCTTTTTCTCAACTTGTCAAGAGTAATTTTTATTTCGGTTTCTGTCATCTTTATCATGAAAAGAGAAACTCTGCTTTATGTATTTTTCAGATAAATGAAACGTGAACTATTTACTGAACTATTCAATAAGTAGTATGAAAATATGTAATATAATCTGTGAAATAATTCGCACGAATTATATATGCAAGTGCAAGTAAAAGCTATTTGAAATGAGGAAACGGGATCATGGATTAGGAAAAATTACCTGGGAGACCACAAATTAATTCAGTAGAGTAGAAATTCGATGCTGCGAAACTGGAAACTCAAACCACGTTTGGAAAACGGAATTCGACCTTATTGACTGTTTACTAGTGACTTCGGGTTTGTTTCCGAAATTTTCACGAACTTCTGAATCGTCTGACATGAATATCCGGTTGAAGGACCAATGTATGAATGTAGTTGAAGAATGAACGCGCTGGTTGCAATTCTTTTCTTTTAATTAATGTAAATTACAAAATGTGAAAATTTGACAACTCAACTTATTTATTATATATTGACATCGTCAATGCGATTATGTTTTCTACGTCGCTAGGTTCACCAGGAGCAATCATGGGCACCGACTTGGGAAGGAAATTGGACAATTCATATTGAATAGAATGAGGTGTAATTATGCAGTGACAATCAACAATTATCAATTAACATTTATCATTCAACATTATTTATCAATTAACAATTAGCAATCATAAGTTGAACTTCATGTTATCAAATGACCGTGTTTATGCAGACAATTATCAAATATCATTTATGAAATAGAAGTTTTTTCCATGTTTTGAAAAAAGCGGACAATCCACGATCATCTGCGTACTAGTTGCGCAAAACAAGAAAATCTGGTTCACTTAAGGTAATAGTAGATAGTTAGCCAACTCTTACTTGTTACTTGTTAACTGATAATTTTCAATGGTCTGCATAAACATGCTTATTACAAAATAAATTAATAATTGTTACATGAACTTGTTTCATGATACTTGTTACTTGATGCTGCATAATTCCACACTTAGTTACTTCAGTTCCGTCTGAAAGGCGGCCGAGGAGGGAAAGAACCTTCCCGGATGCATCCAGGGAGGGGAAGGAAAGCGTTCCTTTACGAAAGGTCGTAAGGGGAGCACCGCAAGGGAAAGGCCAATCCTTCCCGAGAGGTGCACTTCGGACCAAACAGCCCATGAGGGGGGTCTCGGGAAAGGGTAAATCCATCCCGAACAGACCACCACTCGTAAAGGGTGCCGGTACCTTCAGAGGGAAGAAGAATAAACTGCCCTCTCAGAAAGATGGCGAGGGAGGACCGCCTGAAGACGTCAAACAAGGGAATGGCTGGTACAACAGTCAGACTCTTGCAGGGTAACCTGCAACATGCCAACGCCACTACCTACGTCTTTGGAAAAAAATTTGTAGAAGGGTGGATACATCTGGCCCTCATCCAAGAACCCTGGACTTCCAACACAGGCCGAGTTACCGGCCTGAGCAACATATCTAGTAAGGTAATTGCAGTCTGCTCCGGGGTAAACCCAGGGCATGCATTCTAGCCAGAAACAACATTAATTATTTAATTCTTTCAGATTTCTGCACCCAGGACATGGCAACAATCCATGTGAAGTTTCCAGAGAAGGGGAGTATGATGGAAATTATCGTCTGCTCAGCATACTTTCCTGGAGATGTAGGGGCAGAACAGCCTCCTCCAGCGGCCGTGCGAGAACCAATTGCATTCAGCAGGAGGAACAACAACCACCTAGTCATAGGATGTGACGCCAATGCGCACCATGAAGCGTGGGGTAGCACAAACATCAACATAAGTGGTTACCCTCTTTTCAATTACTTGATAGGGGAGGAGCTGATAATTAACAATGTGGGCTTTGAGCCAACCTTCGTCACCAGTATTTGGAAAGAAATACTAGATTTAACAATCAGCTCAGAACTTCTAAGCAATAAGATATCCAACTGGAGGGTGTCCACTGAACCATCGTGCTCAGATCATAGACATATTTACATTGAAATAGGCCCCAAGCCAGTGTTACAATACCGAGATATGCGGAGCATGGACAGGGAAGGATACAAAACCTCCCTGAAGAACCATCTCCAAAACGGTCTGACCACAAGAAATAGTTGTGAAGAAATAGATATTGCTGTGGAACGTCTACAAACTGCATTTATCTCCGCGTATCATGAAAACTGTCCACTGAGGGAGAAAAGGGATAACCGGAATGCTTCTTGGTGGAACAAAAATCTGGATAAATCACAGGAGCTGGGATCGCTTAAACATCCATACGGCTCCTTTACGGCCTCCAGGAAAGAAACACTAGAGCTATTAGCTAATAACCACTTCCCAGGCAGCCTGATTCTAGACAATTGACCTCCAGTCACAAATATAGGCCGGATAAAACGACTTGGCAGACATGACTGGGTGGTTGCCACCACAGGCAATAAGATGGGCGGTTAACTCGTTTCAGCCTCACAAGCTGCCAGGAGAGGATGGCATAGCACCAGTTCTGTTACAAATTGGTGTAGAAAATATTGTTCCTATCTTTATAAGACTCTTCACATTCATATGCTGACGATCAAGTCCTAGTAATACGCGATAAATCCGAAGAGACAATCACCTACGTTCTTCAGAATATATTGTACACAATATATAAATGGTGTGAGAGGGAGGAAATGTCCATTTACCCTTAATTAGAGATATAATGAGAGAGCTTTAGGAGGAGGGAGTCAAAGGTCAACTATTCGTGTCATGTTACATACGTTTCCGTTTACATGTCTACACAGATCAGCAAAATTCAACACAGGTTCAGTGACCTCTTTCAAATAGTGCATGTGTTACATATCAAATTACCTGGAATGTGCTGACATCGAGTTTCCGGTCACAAACATGTTTATAAACGATGAAGAAATTCTATACGAATTCAATGACCTATTTCAAGGTCAACTAATCGTGTCATGTTACACACGTTTCCGGTTACATGTCTACACAGATCAGCAAAATTCAACACGGGTTCAGTGACCTCTTTCAAATAGTGCATGTGTTACATATCAAATTACCTGGAA
This sequence comes from Chrysolina americana, assembly GCA_958502065.1. NCBI lineage: Eukaryota > Metazoa > Arthropoda > Insecta > Coleoptera > Chrysomelidae > Chrysolina > Chrysolina americana. The sequence goes on along the minus strand of OY293415.1, from coordinate 62,887,480 downwards.
TGTGCTGACATCGAGTTTCCGGTCACAAACATGTTTATATACGATGAAGAAATTCAATACAAGTTCAATGACCTATTTCAAGGTCAACTATTCGTGTCATGTTACACACGTTTCCGGTTACATGTCTACACAGATCAGCAAAATTCAACACGGGTTCAGTGACCTCTTTCAAATAGTGCATATCAAATTACCTGGAATATGCTGATATCGAGTTTCCGGTCACAAACATGTTTATAAACGATGAAGAAATTCAATACAAGTTCAATGACCTATTTCAAGGTCAACTATTCGTGTCATGTTACACACGTTTCCGGTTACATGTCTACACAGATCAGCAAAATTCAACACGGGTTCAGTGAGCTCTTTCAAATAGTGCATGTGTTACATATCAAATTACCTGGAATGTGCTGACATCGAGTTTCCGGTCACAAACATGTTTCTAAACGATGAAGAAATTCAATACGAATTCAATGATCTATTTCAAGGTCAACTATTCGTGTCATGTTACACACGTTTCCGTTTACATGTCTACACAGATCAGCAAAATTCAACACGGGTTCAGTGACCTCTTTCAAAGAGTGCATGTGTTACATATCAAATTACCTGGAATGTGCTGACATCGAGTTTCCGGTCACAAACATGTTTAGAAACGATGAAGAAATTCAATACAAGTGCAATGACCTATTTCAAGGTCAACTATTCGTGTCATGTTACACACGTTTCCGGTAGGAAAAGCTTCGACACATACATCTGGAAGCAGAGAATAAGCCACACCAGATCAGCGAGAACGAAGATAACTGGGACAGTGACGACTATGGGACCTATGTACTTAATGTTAACAGTAGGCCCATCATCAGGTGTCCACCAATTGGCAAGAGTTCCGAAAAGAAGAAGCTTTTCAAGCAATAGGAAAGGCTTCGACACATACATCTGGAAGCATAGAAAAAGCCACACCAGATCAGCGGAAACGAAGATAACTGGGACCTATGTACCTAATGTTAACAATAGGCCTATCATCATAAAGTAATCAAAGAATTAATAAAAATAATTTTTTGAATATTCATGTCTATTCCTCCCCTCTACCTATCTTAAATATACATTTTTAAAAGAAATGGCTTTTCCATTTCAGTTGGATTTAAGCGTTCAACATGTTCATGAATATTATAATTTTAGAGGCTGTCTTGCAAGGTATTCTTATACACCAACCTGCTGATGGTGTTTTTTTAAGCTTCGATAGTAACGATACATGGAATGAAACTCTAGCAAGAATAATTCCCTTTGAAATCAATAATATAAGTAATCTAACAGTTACAGTACTGGTCAATAATAATACTGAGTATAAGTTATTGATGAGAAAAAATTATTCTATCGAACAAACCGACAGAATTATGCTACCGTTTTGCCCAACATCAACTTATATAAGAGATGATTCAGGGTCTATAATAGTTCAATCTCTAATTTACTACATAGCTATATGCTCTTCAGTGATCTTCCTCTGCTCATTGGTGGAAACGTTTCAAAAATATGGAAACTGTTTACTGTGTGATGGATCTTATAACCAAACATGAGAAGCTCAAACCTTTATACAAATTCACTGAAGATGAACTACGACAATTTCCACTAGAATATTTGATTTGTAAAGCTAGACCTGGGGAACTTCTTTTGGCATGGCACAAACTACCAGAGAAATGTATGAGCAAGTTTGAACTACGGGTTCAGCTGCCTTGCAACATTCATCATAATCGAACTGAGTGGATGGAACATATAGATGGTCCGGCTCCTCCTCAATCTAAATGCTATTCATGTTTAAGTAGTTTGAAGTAATTTACATTTAGGGTATCTGAATAAAAAACATATAATTAATATTTTTGTTTTATTTAATAACAAGAAATCCAAAAATTCATTTATCTATCAAATTCTCTGACATCAATAGTAGGAGATCCAACGCTGCGTCCACATCTTTTGGATTCAACGTATGGTGACCCCAAGCTAATGTTTCTATATTATTCGGCAAAACAAATCTTTTGTCATCTCTAGATGATAACGCAACTTTGTTTTTCAACTCCGTGTAAGCGGTATGTAAATGTGAAGCAAAAACATACATTTTGCGTAAGATAGAACCACCTCTTTCGACAATTCGAACATAATCAGAAAATTATAGTGTATTCTGTATTACATTTTTTGTAACTCCTTTTGCCTTTATCATCAATGTTGTTGTTTTGACACATTATGCTTTCGCACCTGTACCATAGAAACATTCTATTGGTGACCAGGAAAATTCATCTTTCATCTTACCGATTACTGATACTGTTTTAGGAATGTTATGAATATTGTCGATTTTGAAATTAGATGTATCAAAGTATTTTATGTTTTTCCTAATATCATCGTATATATTTTCTGTGAATATCTCCAGAATCAGTAAATCAGTATCTGTGTAGCAGAGGTTCGCTTTAGCACCATATTTTGTTTTAATGTACCCATAATAAAAATCATAAATTACTGTTTTTGAGATATCCAAAATTGAAAAACCTACGTATAGCGGTTTGTCATAGGTCACTGTCAATTTTTCCATCTGAACTGCTACCAAATTCTCCTCGAACACTGTACATGATTTAAAATGAGGTTTTGCAATCAATCCTTCAGCTCCTACAGATCCAGGTATATTTTCCCAGTGACTACATAGTTTTATGTCTTGTCTTTTGTCCACGTTCTCCATAGTTTTTCCAAATATCGAATTCATGATGAATTTAAATAAATCACGTTCAAATTCATTCCTAGCAGAATTTCGAAGCTTAGTATTCAGATCAATATATTGTTTCAACCATGCTGACTGTGAGAATTCCATAACTCTGTGAATTCTAGTCAGTTTCAATCCATATTTCAAACACTGTTTCAAATTTCTGTAATGTATGATATATCTTTCCTTACTCATCAAATTCGGGATTATCTTGGAAAATTTACTTCCTGGAGGCTTGATATTTTCTGGGCAGAAAGGAAGGTCATTATGATCATCATGGAAGTTTGGTGGATAGTCCAAATCAACTTCCAATACGTATCCTTTCGAAGATGTATCTTCAATTGAGAAACAGTCAAACCTGTCTATCTCTCACTGCTCAAGCCATCTGAAATCTCGCAGTGGGAGATATTCACTCATAGCAACTCCATATAAATTTGTTGCATCAAGATATAAAATATATGAATTTGGTTTGGAAGGATCAAAAGATGTAATAAATGGATCAGCTTTAGCCTTTCCTTTACTGCATTGGCTCACTCCACCACGAATTCCTTTCTTGAAAAAGTGAACCATATCTATATCAGTCAAGAGTTCTAATTCAACCTTGGTTAAACGCAGCATAGCATTCCAACTGAGTGAAGGAGCTGTCACATACTGGGCTGGATCCAGTTTATATTTTTCTAAACAAGCATCTCTGAAGTTTTCGAAGACATCTGCTAAAAGAAGAACATCTGATTTTAAGTAAACATCTGAATATTCTCCTAGAGTTGAACATCCGAATTCCTGCCATACTTCACAAGCTCGATCATAATTTTCTTTGGAAATATCTGTGCCATTCAAAATATCGAAGAATTCAGACTGGTTTGGATATGGGTTGATTCAATTTTTCATAGGAATCAACATATGAATAAGGAAAAATACCTCTTATCATATTGAATTTTCTATCATCTTGAAAATATTTTCTAACCTCTCGACATTGGGAAGATTTCAGAGTTTTACTCAGACTATCTAGAGATTTTGATAAGAACCGGAAAGAATCGACAAATCTCAGATCTAGATATGTATCTCTAAATTTAGGGTTTTCTGATTTCTCAACTAAATATGATTTGGTGATTGAAATATACTTCTTTTTGATTTGAGCAATAACTGAAATATTTTCTTTATGCGATGCCAGTTTTTTTATGAATAGGTGGCAATCATAATTTGTCAAATTATAAAAGAAAACGGGAATGAATTTCACCAGTTTATACTGTAAATTACATCTTGAATGAGCACTTGCACGGTACACACCAGTCAAGTGACAGTGGTCCCGGACTTTTATGTCTGCAGCCTTATAGATCTTACCACAAATATGACATTCTGTGGAAATCTTCATATAACTTCAAAACGAGCTCATCCAACCTTTTTACAAAAACCTCAGCACAATCAGTTCCACGATACTGTATAAACTCTGAGTATTTGTCATCGAAATTAATTACATAGAAAGCGAATGAATATGGCTCGTGTTCATATGCTTTTAATGTGAATGACTGCTCATCAGATGGTTCACTGTGATGAATGGGCTTTAGCAAACTCTCAAAATCGGCATATATCACAAAAGGAACTGGAAGTTGTTTTTCTAAATTGATGAACTTGAGAATATTTCCAGGCAAAGTTTCACCATATTTTTTTATGATTAAGTCTGGTTTTGGGAGTAACACACATAGACGATTACAATCAAAATGTTGATGAGTCGTCAGTTTGTCAGTCGTAGGAAAGAATTGGAGACAACATCACGACCATTATGCTTAGATTTTTGTCGTGACGCCAATCTAGACAAATCTGTGATGAGACAATAATGATAATTTCCATCATAATCACCTATCAGTAGGAGATTTACATGTGTTGCAGATCGTTGTGTTGTGAAATGTAAGGGACCCACGATGTTGGTAACCATTTTGCCTTCTATAAATTTTGTATCTGTACCAAAACATTTATAGATATATTATTCATTATTTCAAATTTGGAAATATACGTCAATTTTACTGGAAAATCAATACCTTCAAAATCAAGTAAGGTAGAATAATGTGGATATGAGGATGGACTCGATGGATCGCCATTTGAAGGAAAAATTGCGGCCATAATAGACCAAGCGAAGCAAGCATTATCCAAGTTCTTTACATTCAGAACGGCTTGTTTCATATTTATTACTTTGGGTAACTTGATATATGATGGAGCTGATAATGAATTATATATGTTTATATTAACATCAAGATGCCAAATCTTCGTCGTAAATGTCATTTAAATTAGTAGAATATGTCTTTCTCGGGTATGATATAGTGCCCAAATAATTCAAAATGCATTTTCAAACTTTTCCGCTCCTATATATATATTCCGAAATGATGTTCAGAACTTTCGGCTTAATTTCTTCCATAAAGTTGACGTAATCAACATGTGTTCCACTACTTTTGAATCGATAACTTGCTATTCTATTCTTGAATGCGTGTTGCAATTTTTCGAATCCATCTTCCAGTTTTGTTGAAATATTCACGTGTAGCCGTTTTCTCGACTGTGGAGCACTGGTGGATGGATCGCTCAATTTAATTTTTTTTGCTACTGGTTCCTCAGCTTCTTTGAAAGGACAGGTTTTTTGCAAATGTCGACGTAGGTTATCTCTTCTCGAAAAATTCAAATTGCATTTGTCACACTTCACGATTCTCAGTGGTAGCAATACTAACTGTACTCGTTATGGTACTCCTTACAATAATATATGGAGCTCTTGATATGCGCTTGTGCATTTCTGTTTCTATAGCGGTCAATGACCTTGTGGGAAACACCTGACGACAACCGGATGCTAAAGTGGAACGACTGTCAAGTCATCAATCTGAAAAATTATATCTGTTGCAAGGTGAATGACCTTGTGGAAAATATCTGGTGTCTAGTCACCAGATGCTATGGAGTGAACGACCTCGTAAAAACACATCTAGTATCTAGACAACCTGATAATATAAGGTGAATGATTTGTAGTTTAATGAAAATTTCAAGATAAAAGGCATTTCTTTTAGAATATATTTATTCAGATGTATCCATTTTATACATATGAATTAAAGAGTGAACATTTGAAAGTGCACATATACAATTATCTTTAGTATGATGAAAACAACTTGCTTCAGATGCACCCAAACCGGGTTGTTCTTCAAATTCTATGACTGGTTGCTGGGTGAATTGTTTGATGTATTCAGCTTTTTCCTTTCCTTTGACAAAAAGAGTATCCACTCCTTCGGTGAGCCTCTTCAATATATTTCCAAATTGATGTAATGGTGTGAATCCATCATTCCAATCTATACAGAGGTGATTATGCATCAGCCAAGTGGCCTGACTATGAAATTTTGGTGGGAGCATATTCATTGAAAACGGTGGTTTAAACACATAGTGAGAAACTCCACTTCCATCGAATGCAGCCAGTTCCTTCGTCAAAAATTTATTATGCTCAATTTTGAAACCTTGCACGTCTATCACCAATATCATATTTTCAAACTACTGAGTTTCCTTATCAATGCTTGTTTTAAAGTGTATGAGTCAATCAATTGTTTCAGTACTTTCAGGTTCTTATGGTGTTGCTCCATCTTCTGTACTCTGATTTCATCTTCGAACTGATGTTTCAAGTATGCAAGTCTTTCTATATAACCCATCGAGCATTCGCTTTAAAACTGCTTAACAATTTTCGTCAATGAATTATATGAAAATTCTTTCTCATGTAGAATAAGACAGTATGCGGTAACATTTCTGGGTGTGATTTCGGCAGTTTCAATTTCAATTCTAAGTACTATGGAACCGCTTTGAATCACTTCCTTTTGACGTGAACAGTCGATGTGCACCAGCGGTGCCTTAATTTTGAAATCATTGGGATTGAAAATAGGTTGGTTTGATTTAAGATGATAGTAACTCTCTTGGAAGTTGGCATACATTTCATAGAGTTTTGCATACTTGTTATTCTTAAATTCAAGATTCAAGTCATTATAAGGATATCGTTCAGAATTCAGAAATACTCTTAAATTACTCAGATTACAGTGGTCGAATGTACTCATATCAGTAGTAAGCTTTTTTTTTTATCTTGTTGAAATGCAATGATAACATGGCGAGGAGTTTCAACCTTTGTAGTTGTTTTCACAGCCCAAGTATGCCTTGTTGTTTGATTTAGAGAAGGGTATTCAATCAATTCCCATCTTCTGAATTTAAGCGGTAGTTCAACATTGCTATTTATGATTTTATTCAATCGTAGTTGTTCTTGGTGTTACGTGACACACCAACTCAGTTTGCTTATGCTTACCTTAGGCTTTTCGGAATCATCTATACTGCACACAGCATCTAAATCATGACTCTCATGAATCAAAACTAGTTCTTGTCTCATATTGATCACAATTTTTCTGAAATCTTCAAAAAAATCCAGCCCATAACTTGAGCGGAATACATACATTGAAATTCCCTTCATCATCAACTAATATTTTATCACTCGCAACAAGTTTGGGAAACCAACCAGCATTTTGCATAGAAATACTTTCATTTCCATTCATAGACAAATAATTTTTCATCGTTGACACTAGTCCAATGTTTCTGACAGAGTCTACCACCACACCATTCAGCTCATATCGGAGTTCACGGAATAAGAATTATATTGCATTAATGATGAATTTTATTTTCGTTATTGGATCTCCGTCCAGTCTTGTAAGCTTTCCCTCTATGTAGATGTATGAATTACAAGGTAATGTATAAGCGTCCAAGTCCTGAATTGGAATTCTGATTTCATCATATTTGATTTCATTGGTAATATAGGGCTGATATGTATGAAACTGATAATCTTCAATTGTGCTATCACTGAACGGTTCACTTGTGATTTGTAGCAATTCCATTATATTAGGAGTTCTAATCCCAAAGATTTCAAGTATTTTTTATGTTCGGGTGTTAGCAATTCGACAGTTGCTTTCGTACTATCTTTCAAAGTTCGTATCACCTGCTTTTTATATGGATGTTGGAATGTTGGTTTGTCAAATCTCCAGACCATCTCAGAGAGTCTTTCGTCTCAAGTGCAATCTAACAGTAACTTCTTCGTTTCGGAAATCAATTAAATTCAAATTTTGGTCAACAACTCTTACTGTGATGTTGTTGATTGTCTTGATAGTGACGGGGAAATACAGAATGTTCAAAGGCGATTCAACTATTTTATACCCCCTTGGTACGGTCGGAAAGAATTGATGAATCACATGCACTTGATCACCATTCAAAAATGAACCCATCGCAATATTACAATCAATGCATATTGTATTGATTGAAAGAATATTTACTTCATGATCTGATTTGTAGATATTATTCGCATTGAGTATCCTTTTCTCGAATCCTACTAATGAACCAATTGAATTTTCTACCGAAAAATTGATTTTGGTGTTTGTACGGATGATCACTTTCGAAGTGGTCCAATTTGGGTCGATGGATATCACAACATCTTCATTATAGTTAGTCATCTGTTTTATGAGGAGATCAACAATATCTGTAACATCATAAAATCCTTCAGGAAAGGTATAACTGTATTCATCATGTTCACCCCATACAAAAACATTGTTCAAATTTGTAACATTTGGAATATCATTGAACGAATCAAAATTTGCCAATCCTATCTCATATTCCACATTATCATCCAGATAAATTGGAGGGTTAAAATTATGACTCAACACTGAAGATGAGTCGCTCAAAGTGAAAGTAAAAGACTAATTTTTCCAAGTGTAGTTTATTGATGAATGAAGGAAATTCATCAGAGATATTGATTATATAGAAACAAAAGACAGTGTTATCCACAGTAATAAGAGTTAAACTTTTGCAAAGAGTCATAGTTATATTTTATTTTATTGACGTCACCAGCGCTGAGGAAGTATTTTATCAATTCCTTTGGTGGTTTGAGATTTCCATAACTATCAAAATATATAACTTCCGCAGTTTTCTTAGAATATGCTGTCCAATGAGTTCCTTCTCCCAAATCAGAATCAAGATTAATGATACCGCACTCATTGCTTCTTATGTTTTCGGGAAGTGTATCTCTCATGAAAACACCTCGAAAGTATGGAATTCTCAAACGCACTGCATTCATCGTCAAATCGATATTGGTTAAGGCTTGGCGTGACAACTTCAGCAGTTTTTTTGATATGGTTGAGCAAACATTCCATAACCTTTTCGAAGTCTTAAATATAAACCTTTTCCTTTTCGTTCCATTGCCAAATTATGTCTTCTTTGTTCAGCTAGTTGTTCTTTATTAGATTTTGCCTTATTAACTGCTGAAGCGATAGATGCTGCCCCACCCCCTGCAGCACCTAATGCTCCTAGAAGTGGTAGTAAAAATGGAAGAAATCCACCTTTCTTTGGAACTGGAATTACTCATTTTTTTCAGTTTACTCTTTCGTTTTCTGGCAACTTTCAGTTCCCCACCTTTCTTTTTTTTCATGGTTTTTTTCTTTCGTCTCAAACGCATTTCCAACTTGCTTTTAAGATTCATAATATTAGATATACCAAATGCTGTAATTTTTTCCCCCAACTTCGCGTCAGATGATTTTAAACGTTCGGAAGGAAATGCTGCAAATTTCTTGTCTGCAGTATTTCTTGATTCTATATCTTCACTTCTGGAGTAAGCAACGTCGTGTCGCTTACAAGCCTCATCCAGAGGATTTATGCCTACGTCTCCCCTCAATAGCCTCTTTTCCAACTTGGTACCAGGACCGCAGTAATTATATCCAGGGACATGTATTTCTACAGGAAGTTTGTTGATGAGAGTATTCAAAAGACCTCGACCTTTCTTCCTTGTGTTTAGACTCGTACTAATGACTGATTTCTTTCGCTGTCTCATTATATTGTTTCAAAGAACTTGCGTACACGTATATATACACCTATCATATTTGCATTAATGTCAGTTTGACGATTATTTCGATGCGATGAAGACTGAAAAACAAAAATTATTACTTCCAGTTCTCAATCATGATGAGATCAACGTGGAGAATAATGTAAGAAAACATAGTGCGCTATTTGGAGGTCAATCTAAAAGAGGGTTACTTGTTGGAGCAAGTGGATCAGGCAAAACTAATGTGATGTTGTCTTTGCTGGAACAACCCAATGGTCTTCCTTTTACAAATGTATACTTATTTTCAAAATCATTATACCAACCTAAGTATAATTATTTGAGGATTTTGCTGGCACCTATGAAAGAAATTGGGTTCTATGAATACAATGATTCTGAGGACGTAATTCTACTTGAAAATATAAAAGATCATTAAGTCATCATATTTGATGATGTTACCACATGTGATCAACACATAATTAAAAATTATTTTTGTTTCGGTCTTCACAGACACACGGATTGTTTCTATTTATGCCAAACCTATTCTGCCATTTCTAAGCAACTCGTTAGAGATAATGCAAATTTGCTTATAATTTTTCAACAAGACCTTACAAATCTGAAGCATATATATGATGACCATGTTAGTATAGATATGTCCTTACCGAATTTCAAAGAACTCTGTTCTCATTGTTGGAAAGATAAATTTGATTTTCTAGTTATCGATAAAGATTGTTCTCTGAACGAGGGACGATATAGGAAAGGTTTCGATACATTTATTCATATATAAACATTATGATTGTGATACAATTGTCAGTCATCATGAATAGTCATTTACATGAACAACTATTGAAAGCAAGAAAGTCTTTGAAAAGAAAATATAAGACTTTGAAATCTGATATAGCAGAATCTCAGTCACATTTAGAAAAAACATATGAACCAATCACTCAACCTTTAAAAGAATTCTCGACAGCTGTTCAACAACCTCCGACGACTCGGTTGAAGCAAGAATTGAAACGTGAAATCAAATCACTCCATTCAAGCTATCAATCGACTCCCCAAAAATTGCATCAACCAACACCTCAAAAATTTCACCAACCTACACCTCAAGAATTTTATCAGATCACTCCTGATGAAGATACATTTCAGTATGATTCAACCATTCCAAAATCAGACCTTGGTGAGAGTTATTTTGATGAAAGTATGCGCCCTGAGATGAACAGGTACAATACCTACAAGAGTTTGCGATTCCTTTGCCTCGTGCATATATAGAAGATAAAATTGCCGATACGCAAAATAAATTTGATGACACTTTTGGAGTATATTTTGATGCATCTACAGAGAAGTTCGCCGTAGGTGACGCAACTGTGGATTTTGATGGAGCTGATATTGTTTTTAATAACAAGTTCAGATATAGTGGAACTCCAGGATTATATGAATTGATGTTCAAGAAACAACCCCTTGGTTACAAAAATAAAGATCTTGATTCATAGATCGATATAATAAGAAGAAGTAATGCACATTATCTCTGTCATGATCCTACAAGAGGTTTATCAACATCACATGCATCAAAGTTTGTTAATATAATAAAACCACAAATAACAACACTATACTCTTCGGCTAAAGAACGTAAACATGAAAAACCTCAAAAAATGGTAAATTATCTCTTCCCCAGTCCAGTCCAGTCCAGACCAAGAATAAGTTCTGCTCCAGGCATCGCTACAAAAAGTAAAAGGGGTTCAGGACTAACTATGCTTGATTTCAACAATATGCCGGTTGAATATAAATATTTTGATGATTTCAATGAGCTAGTGGAGCGATTGAAACTGTTGATTGCATCAAAATGTGCTGGAAATACTGGTGTGAATAATGAAATCATAAGCATAATTGAGGAACTCCGAGAAGCAGGAATAATAAAATAAAAGCCCGCATGATTGATTCAATATCATTTAGTGTTCAACCGTGACACAATGCCCCAAGATAAATTTTGAAGACATTTCCTAAGGACATCTCAAACAACAAATTCTAAATCAGATTTACTTCCGAAAGTGCCACCAAACAGCACACCTTTCTACCTATGGAATTCCTCTTCGCATCATACTAAATGGATTCTTCATTTGAGGGCAGCCAAGGATATCAGGAAGAGTGTTGTTTTTTATATATTAGAAAATAATTCAACTTTCTACGACTTTCCTGTTTCTGGAAAGATTGAAAGCATCAATTCCCTACCAAAAGATATATCTATATCACTAGGAGAAGAGTATGCAGATACTGTTTCACTGAATAGCCTAGTTGGAAAGTTTTTAAATAAAGGTGATAAGATAACTTTCTTAGTCGACCAGGAGCAGCATAATCAACTGTATGTCGAAATTGTACTTCAGTGTCCTATAACTGAAAATGAATGAAATCAAAGAAGACATTGTAGGAGAATTACATAGAAGTTCACGAAATCGATTTCAAAGAAGACATGTTATTATCAAAGGTTTGAATGATCTCATTCAAGCTGATTTGGTTGAAATGATTCCCTACTCAAAAATTAACAAAGGATACAAGTACATTTTGGTTGTTATTAACGTATTTTCCAAATATGTTTGGTGCGAGCCAATTAAAACTAAAAGTGGGGAAGAAGTCACTCATGCGATGCAAAAAATATTGAATGATATGAAAGTTACTACCAAGAATCTACAAACGGATATGAAGAAAGAGTTCTATAATAGAAAATTCAGACAGTTGATGGACGAGTGGAAAATTAACCATTATAGTACTTTCTCCAATTTGAAAGCTAGCATAGTTGAACGAGTAAACAGAACTTTGAAAAATATAATGTGGAAACAATTCAGCTTACAAGGAACCTACAAATGGTTGGATATTCTACCAAAAATAGTTTCTAGCTATAACAATTCTGTACATAGAACAAAAGGAATAAAACCGAAAGATGTGAAAAAATGCAATGAAAAGTATTCAATGAAAAATGCTTATAGTCACCTCAAAACCGTGGATCCAAGAAAACGAAAATTTAAAATTAATGATCATGTCAGAATAAGTAAGTACCGAGAGGCGTTTGCCAAAGGGTGTACACCAAACTGGTCCAATGAAATTTTCACTGTGAGAAAAGTCCACCAGTCAAACCCTGTAGTGTATTTTCTTAAAGATCATGAAGATATTGACATACAAGGTGGATTTTATAAAGAAGAACTCCAAAAAGTCAAACATCCGATGTATTTCTGGTTGAAAAAGTTTTAAGAAAAAAGGGAGATAAACTCTATATTAAATGGTTAGTTCTGAGCAATGAGTATATTTCACGGATATTTAAAAATGACTTTGTATGATACTTTCATAAATAAATCAATATAATATTCACATAAAACTTTTATTTATACCATATTCACATTATATATTAATCACAAAATCTCTTATTGTAAATTATTTGTCTATGGGTTGAATCCAAAATGGGTGCGATAATATTCGAAGTTTCTCTTATTCGCCTCTCGAAGCGCATTCTGTCGATTGCTGCATGGTTCCAATCCATTTTCCAAGAATTCTGGTAAGCAAATTTCCATGAGAACATATAAAAAGTTTTATTGCGTCTTTCATCAATTGTTACCCTCTTATTCATGGTTAATGAGAAAACTCAGCCTTGAAATCTTCTGGGTGAAGATGGATGAATTCCAGAGTTAAACTTATGTTTTCACTATTGTGGTTAGCTCCTGGTTGCAGCAGAATTACAGCATTTTGCACATCACCACTCAGCTTACAAAGTCCGTTTTTCAAAATTTGAAAATATTCTCGATAATGTTGTCTTTTCAAGATATCTATCCTATATTCAATTATGGGTAGGAGTTCCCATAACTTGCAGACTGTTTCGAACCCCAAGTACACTGAAGAGTGATCTTTTATAATTTTGACTACTCGTACATCTGCAAATTGGATAAGCTCAACGGTGAATGTATCGTCTTCAATGGCAGTCTGTTGATCGAATGAGTAAAAATGATTGGTTATAACTCCATGAAGTGTCAAAAACTGCTCCCACTCATGTTCTGTGAAAATCACCCGATCTCCCTTATTTTCAGCAATCTCAATACATGGAGTGAAATTCAAATCATATGAAAGGTTCACAACAACAAATTTACATTTAGATTTATTTTATTGGAATTTTCTTTCACCCAACACTACTTTAGATTTTTCTTTGCAAAAATAGTTATTTGACAAGATAAATTTGGCTCGGTATTACTCATTTTGAAAATGGAATGTCTGTTATGATATTGTAACCCGTTTATATATTTTTTATCAGTACCTAGTAGTGGGGGAAAATTTCACCTCGGATTATTGCAACTTGACACATACCTATTTAGAAATATGATACTGACACGTGTAATTATTGACATTGAATAAGGTTATTGAACTCGTATTGAATTTCTTCATCGTTTATAAACATGTTTGTGACCGGAAACTCGATGTCAGCACATTCCAGGTAATTTGATATGTAGCACAGGCACTCTTTGAAAGAGGTCACTGAACCCGTGTTGAATTTTGCTGATCTGTGTAGACATGTAACCGGAAACGTGGGTAACATGACACGAATAGTTGACCTTGAAATAGGTCATTGAACTCGTATTGAATTTCTTCATCGTTTATAAACATGTTTGTGACCGGAAACTCGATGTCAGCACATTCCAGGTATTTTGATATGTAACACATGCACTATTTGAAAGAGGTCACTGAACCCGTGTTGAATTTTGCTGATCTGTGTAGACATGTAACCGGAAACGTGTGTAACATGACACGAATAGTTGACCTTGAAATAGGTCATTGTACTCGTATTGAATTTCTTCATCGTTTATAAACATGTTTGTGACCGGAAACTCGATGTCAGCACATTCCAGGTAATTTGATATCTAACACATGCACTCTTTGAAAGAGGTCACTGAACCCGTGTTGAATTTTGCTGATCTGTGTAGACATGTAACCGGAAACGTGTGTAACATGACACGAATAGTTGACCTTGAAATAGGTCATTGTACTCGTATTGAATTTCTTCATCGTTTATAAACATGTTTGTGACCGGAAACTCGATGTCAGCACATTCCAGGTAATTTGATATCTAACACATGCACTCTTTGAAAGAGGTCACTGAACCCGTGTTGAATTTTGCTGATCTGTGTAGACATGTAATCGGAAACGTATGTAACATGACACGAATAGTTGACCTTTGACTCCCTCCTCCCAAAGCTCTCTCATTATATCTCTACTCCCTTAGAAAATGGTCATAGCACCTTTCGCCAGAAGAAGGGAGCTGGAACATTCAATAACTCCTTCCATCAATGGTGTAACAATTCCTTTTGCGAGTGAAGCAAAATATCTGGAAATAACTCTAGATGAAAAGCTAAATTGGAATTCGTATCTAGAAAAGAATATCCGAAAGGCTGGCATATCATTATGGACATTATCGACACCACACAAGAAAAACAATGAAAATATTTTCAGATAGTCAAGCGGCACTGAAAGTGCTTGAATCCAACTACTTTAAATCCAGAGCAGTATGGAACTGCAGAGAGACCTTAAACCGACTGGCACAATGCAACAATGTCAACATAGTCTGGATACCAGGTCACACGGGCCTAGAAGAGAATGAAATAGCGAACGCCCTAGCAAAAGGGGGGGGCGAAATAACGTTCACTGGGCCTGAACCGGTAATCGGTATAGCACATAGCTCTGCCAAGAATATTATAACATCTTGGGCAAACAATAAAAGACTCGAGTATTGGCGTAGTCTACTTGGCCTAGCCCATTCCAAAGCATTTACAGCTAGTACGAGGAAAAAAACAGGACTCGGAAAAACTGCTATAACTCAGTAGAGCACATCTCAGTGTTACAGTAGGTTTGCTCACTGGCCACTGCAAACTCAAACACCTCATGCATTGGCATGAAATTGGATATACTGGGAGAAATATATCCATCGGGTAAGCCAGAATAGGCCATTGGCCGCAGTGGAGGGCCTGATATCGGCCAATTCACGTTCAAACCTAATCTATCCTAACCTAGTTACTTTAATTTAACCAAAATATCTTCTAGTACGCAATTAGTGAGCAGATGAAAGAGGATTGGTCAGACCTTACCTAACAGATATTAAAAATTTATCAAAAACAGTGATATTGATTGGTTATTGTATGTACAAGTTGACTTTGTTCGTCAATTTGCCGTCATTGTTGACAAAGGACACAAGAGAATTTGAAGACAGAAATGTGAAGGAAAATACTTGGAAAACTATTTGATCAAGTTATTCCCTTATCTTTCCTTTTTATATTTATGTGTTTGACAGCCTATTTCTTATCTTTTTCAACATAAAAAACTGGTGGTCAAAAACATAATTAGAAACATCATCAAATATTTTGAAAATCGAAATTCGGGAAGTTGGTAATAAACATTAACATGAGGTTGTTTCTGCAATTCCGAATCTCCGGCTTGCTCGCCGACGTACTATTTTTTATAAATTCTTAATTGGGCTGCATTTCACTTGTTAATTGCTAATTGTTAATTGATAAATGTTTCAAGATGAGATCAAGACATGAAGTAATTTTAGATTTCAAGAAAAGACAAGAAATGTTATGTCAATACCAAGATTTCTTATCAAGAAATCAAGAATCTTGAAATATCTCGACTAACAATGAAAACGCTAAAACCTATTTATTTGTTATTTTAACATAACACAACATATTTTAATTCATTGAACATATTTTTGCTAGAACGAATCACAAAAATGTGAATTAAAAATTATAAATGATAATCATGTTGAAACTAAAATTGCAAAGTAGATTTTGAAAAATATCACATTTTTAAATCGGAACTCATAAGCCATGAATTAAGGCAGATAAGACTTCTTATGGAATCAACGCCTAGCCGATATCTTGGCTTTGTTATTGTTGAAGCTGCCCTTGAAAATAGCCTTTCCGTAGGTACAGATGTTGCTGGCGTTCCGAGAAAATCCTTGGCCATTTTTGATAACGACGGGTAGACATTTTCATGTCTTCTCCACCAATCAAGTATATTCTCACAATTTTCTGTCCTATGTTGATTTGGGTATTTTTCAATTTCATACTTCCAAGATTCTGAGTGAGACTGATCATTTTAGCTTTCTTAGGTAGGTAATATCTAAAACAAAATACTTCAAACAGGTACAGACTACTACTTTGTAATAATAACCTCACTTCAAAACGAGGTAAAGCGTGCAACTGCGCCACGTCACACGTAACTTGCGTTCGTCAGAAAATGAATAAAGATCGGGGATTGTCGTGTTAGCACGCAACGCAAAAAAGGTTCGCCGGGGTATCACCATATAGGGTGTCACCGGTTAATCAAGAAATTTCAAGATCTTGAAATTTCTTGAGTCAAGACAAGATATAATATGTCATAAAAACGTCAAGACAAGATTTTTTTAATTTCTTGACTTTTTCTCAAGACAAGACAAGAAGTTGTAATCAAGACAAGAATTCTTGTCTTGACGACCCCTACCGGAGGGTAACATTCACCCGAGGGCCTTTGACCCGAAGGATGAATGTTGCCCGATGGGCGTTAGGATCTATTATCGCTCGTGGTGCATAAGTACAAGATTTTATTTCTCACGAAACAATTACCTTAAACGACGTTCTTTACTTTATGTATTTTTTATTTTTCACGAAAAAATTATCTTAAACGACGTTGTTTACTTCATATATTTCTTCTCATAGTATTTACTGCGTTCTAGTCGGCAACTGAGCACAAGTGAGCTTCTATGCTATTGCCATAGAAACATTGAAGATGTTGCTACGGGTTGTTTATTCAATAAAATGACTGCATTTTTGTAAGAATTGACAAGCTTGTTAGTGAAAGAAACTGAAAACGGTTGTGTTCATATTAACTATGGAGATCACACAGAATGTGATGCCCAAATCTGAAAAAGCGTTAGGAAATTTTTTGAGTAATTACTTTATTGAACTACAGAAAAAAACATTCAGTGGGAGTTATGATTCATAATGCCCTCCTTAAGGAGTTATGGGTCCGTTAATAGCAACCGTTGCTAAGGTGTTATATAGCAGTAATGGACAAGTGAAAAAAAAAGGTTATAACATAGTAAAACAATCATATGGAATAACGACTGGATCCGATGGGACACGACTTGGTCTCCCAGTCAAGTCGTAGATTATTGTTTGAGTAACAATATCCGTTAGTCGTAACTTGATGTGCTGAAACTGCTAACTAATAGGTGGCGATTGAATTTTAGATTCGATACCGTCAATAATAGGTAACACCATTGTTTAAAGGAAAAGAGATACACAGTTCGATTATTTTATCTTTACCCGTGCGTCATCAATATTATGCATATGAAATGAGTGGAAACGTTTTAGTCAAAATAACATCTAAATGTAGAACGCCGTGGCTAATATCCCGATAAAATTACAACGTGTAGGTAATAAGATAGGATAAGGAATTACTAAATTAACATTTTAAAATTCATGGAAATGGCGAATCACCAGACAATGAGAGTTTTTTTTTTAGTTCCAACAGAATACCGTGTAACACACTCATGGGTACACCACCTTTTTTCCTTCCTTTTTTCCTTTATTTTCCAAATATGTCAAAAAGTGCCGTCCAGTGAGCATATTTAATGTTTCAAATTTCAAAAATATTGCTGGAGCAATAAAGGCGAAAATGAATTAATCGGTTTGAAATTGTTTTTTTACATTAACCAGCTGCCGTCCTCTTGCGAACGGCAACCCTCAGTAGTCGAAACTTGTGCGATCCAAGTATTACCTTTTAACGTGCGATTCCTAACACACAGTGTATTCCAATTATTACGAATCCAGTGACACCAGGTTTGCTGGGATAATGAAACATGAAGGGCAGAGATATGTTCATGGAATTTCCTGATTTACCCAATAAGTTTACTAGAAACTTTTGACCTCCCTACTATATTCTAATTTGTCACACTCATATGAGGAAGTTGTTTATCCGTAGCCGTTTGACACTAATCCATCAAATCCTAATTTTATCCACATTATCGCAATTTCTGTAGGTGATAATTAACGAAAAAAGTTGTTCAAAAAACTAGGTTGGAATGCAATATTTCCAAAACCTTGCACACGTAATTTCAGTCACACTCATATAAGGAAGTTGTTTTATCCATACCTCCGCAGCCGTTTGAAACAAATATCCTAATTTCATCCACATTAATGCAATTTCTGTAGGTAATAGTTAACGAAAACAGTTGTTCAAAACACTAGGTTGAAGTACAATATCTCCAAAACCTTTGCATACGTTGATATCAAAAAATGAGTTTCCATTCAACTAAAACTCAGAAAATGAATCTTCTAGACTTGGGTATTCAAACTTTTTCAATTATCTATTCGTGAATGAATGCAAGGACCCACTATATAATTATAAAGAAATAAATATCTCAGAAGTAAAAAAACCCAGTTGAAATATATTTGGTAATGAAATACTCAACACATGATTAACATGTATTTATGTAATGCGAGCATGTAGAACTATATACTATTAATGAAAGTAAAAACTAAATTAATGTATTTAATTACTTTCAGATTCAGAACTATTACCATTGTTTCCTGGTATTTACTAAAAAAATATGCTCTTCGTGAAACAATATGAGTCATTTCAATTAAAGCTCTTCCATTATCATCTTTTTAAAATTTAAATCCCAGCTCTTTTAGTAAAACATTCAAAGATGATTTTTTGCACATTGAAACAATATCCTTATTTTTCAGTTCATCGTTCCAGGATTGAAGGGTAACATGTTTTTCTGGAAGGAACAAATTCAAATAACTATAGGTACATTTCATAATTCATACGATAGGAGGACTGATATTATAACTGCATTTCGAAATCGAGATACAAGTGAAGTTTCAAATTATAAAGAAATGCAATGACTTTCCTGATGAAGTTGTGATTGATGAAAATGGGGCGGTTACATTTGTTCAGAAATTTTTCTCACTAGTCAGTGTCCCTGCCACTTTATGTCCTTCAGGTAAATCAGCTGTTTTGTTTTGAGACGACGTCTACTTTTTCCTGGAGTTGATGGAATGGGTTTATTTTTGTTTCTTATTTTGATGTTGTACACCGTTTTTCGAGATATTTTAAGTGCATCTGCAACTCTCTAAAATACAGTAAAGAAAAGTTATCACATTTCTATTGTGGTTTTAATTATTACCTCTTGAACAGATGACAGTGGTAAAATAAGGTCCACCATTCGCTCTCTCCCTTTCAAAAGACTCGCACAAGTTCAACACAAATTGTTGTGCTTGTGAATGTATAATAAATAGCCCCAGGCATAATCTAAAAGAGAATTAGAATATAATTGTGAATTTTTTTGACCTATATTTATAGAATTAGGTAGTGTTTTTTTTCTCTCAATAGGGTTTCCATACTATAAATAACTGTTGTGTTAATATTTTGAAGAGTATTTGTGAATAAAACACATTGTTTTGTACTTACTTTGGAAGTAATCCAAGCGATGTTAAGCTTTAAAAAAAAACTGTTATTATATTATATTCGACTGCGAATCAAAGTAAAACTTGCAACAAACAATACCCCAATGACAGAAAACAGTGACGCAATTGATGGTACTACGCTAGTCAATATAATATTTGACAAGTTTAGTTGAAATGTAAAACACTGTCGGTTTTATGGCTATCTCTTTTCATTGTTTTGAGTTTTAATCGATCATCGCAATACAATAATTCTTAGCTTAGAAGGCAAATTTTAACGAATTTTGATTCGCTCATAGCGGTTGTTAGAAAGAGTTTTTCGACAGAGGGTTGGTGTGATTTATTCGATCATAAATTGATGGCGCATGGGTGAAGATAAATCGTAGTTAGTCAATGCCTGTGAAATCAGTATTGGAGTGGTATTGAAGCAAAACGCTAGTGCCATCTAATTGAAAATTGAATGGAACTACAAAAAACTGTAGAAGGTTTCTACTTATCACATAAGATTTCATGAAGTTTTCTTGGCGATTTCAATATTTTTCACAAACTGAATAATCTCGATTCTCGAATCTCATCACCAAATAATTTGTATATAAAATCTTAATTTTAAAATTCTGGACTGTTGCAAAAAAACGGATAGTTTATACAATATACAATACAAATTATATTCCACAACATTGACAAACATTGACAAACTATCTTACGACTTTTTAAACAATGCTAAAACGTAATTATTGTCCATATGTGAAAATTTCTCTTGAGGTTAATAACAGAAGTCGTCGCTTGTTTCAAAAAGAAGATTCTTGTCAAATCATAAACA
The DNA here is from genome assembly GCA_958502065.1 of Chrysolina americana. Lineage (NCBI taxonomy): Eukaryota > Metazoa > Arthropoda > Insecta > Coleoptera > Chrysomelidae > Chrysolina > Chrysolina americana. The sequence goes on along the minus strand of OY293415.1, from coordinate 62,866,595 downwards.
GTTGTATTATCGTTCGATCATTAGTAATGGTAGTGACATCTGCTGAATAAATTAACAACGAGTATTTGATATCTGGATGGATTCCATCATACACGATGGTTCGAACTGCCATTGCTATGGGACGCCAGCTGTATTGATTTTTGACAGGGAATGAACACCAGAAACAATTATTTAACAAGGGCGTCGCCACGTGTGGAGTGAAAAAGGGTTTCTAGCTAATGATCCCGAGAATTATATAGGAATCGCATTAATTAACTAGGTAGTTAAGATTTTTACCAAAGTTTTACTTAATAGAATAATTACGTGGTCGGAAGAAATGCAAATAATTCTTGAATGTCAATCGGGGTTCCGAAAAACGCGAGGATATATTGACAATGTATTATCAGCTCTATCTTGTGCAGGACAGCTCCACCTAAGACTCTAAAAAAGAAAAGTTTTTGCCCTATTTCTTGATTATAAAAGAGCCTTCGACTCCATAAACCATAACTTACTTTGGCATAAACTCTACAAAACAGGCCTGAGCTCAAGATGTATCTCTACACTTGAAAATATTCACAACTCATCGACTATGACCATTAAAGCCACTGATGGGTATACGAAGCAGTTCGACATCACCACAGGAGTTCTACAAGGCGAGTCACTTAGCCCGCTACTCTTTTCTCTATTTATGTCAGACATAGGAGAATATTTCTACGAAAGAGGAATGGATGGTCTGAACATTGACAACAAAAACAGTTTATTGGTGCTTCTTTACGCGGATGACCTTGTTAGAGAGAGTACAGCTTAACTTTTTCAAACGGCTACTGCATCTATCTACAACAACACCCGATTATGCAGTCAGGATAGAGACTGGCCGTGTAAAATTGAGCTATATTGTCTTCAAACATACTTTGAATTGGTTATCAAGTTACTGGAGATGGAAGATCATCGCTTAACAAAAATATGCTATCTTCGTCAAACTGATCTAAGCAACGCCAATGAGTGCTGTCCTAAATATAATTGGGCTTTACAATTCAAACACCAACTCGAATACATAGATTTCCACTACGCCCTAAACGATTTGAATAGTATGCTAAAACGTAACAAAAAAATACTGTTAACTAAATACTTCGATAAATTACGGACAAATGATTTAACTCTATTGAAGGGATCCTCAAGTTCCCTAACACTTTATAGTTATTTCGATATGGATACCGGAGCCCAACAGTACCTTCACATGAGAATACTTATTTCATTCACACGTGTTACGTTTTGTAATTTTTGGTAACGGTGTCCATGTTCACCCGCTATATAGGTAATATATTCAGTTGTCAGTTGTTCGGTAGCTAATTTGTTGTTAAAAAAGAAAAACCGAGATTGATTGTCAATTTTGACATGTATTTTTGATGAAATAAAAACTCATTTTTTCAAATCGTATTATCGCATATAAAAGCATCAAAACATCAACATATAATGGTCCTTCGATCAGGATTACCAAAAAATATCACAAACATCGATAATTGCTGAAGAAATAATCTAAACAAGACATCACCATCAAGGCAAGAACGCATTGCAGCGGCCCAACTAAACATAAACGGAACCATAGTAAGGACGTGATTAGCAGTAACAGACTGAGCGACTTCAAAGTATCTAGAGATAAGAAAACACAAAGCAAGTAACTGAAACTTCAAAAGACAAGGTTGGTGTGTTCCTTTTCATATCCTTTCCATTTGTGCATGCATGTCTTTATATGAGTCGACACGGAATTATTTTGTGTTAGGTATTTTCGAGCGAGCATAATCATTATATCAAGGTAAACATGGAGGGCATGAAACGTAAACGGGGAAGTTTGAAACCAAATTCACATCATTCACCAAATACTTAAAAAATATCACGGATAGGATTGCTCTCAAACCCGAAGAAAAACTTACAGAACTAGAATTCTTTGAAATTGAAGACCGTTTACATAATAATTTCAATTTGTTTGCAGAGTTCAATGAATTACAGGATAAAATTGAATTAGAGGTTGACGAAGATACCCTAGAGGAAGAGCAAAGTGAAATGGAAAATTTTGAAAAAAAATATTACAACCAGAATTCTATTGTAAAAAAGCTTTTAAATAATCATCTCAGTCAAAAGAATCCTGGAACCGACAAAGCAATCCCTACAGGGAATCAACATCAGGTATCAAATATCATTGCTATAAAATTAAAACCCATCGAAATTCCAAAATTTAACGGTTCATATCACAATTGGTTAGAATTCGATGATTTATTTGAATCTTTGATTAACAAAATTGAGTCTTTGGATGATATTCAGCGTTTTCATTATTTACGAGCATCATTGGAGGGAGGTGCAGCGCAGGTAATTCGTTCCATTGAGTTTACTAGTGATAACTTTTCAGTAGCATGGACTGCATTACGAGAAAGATACGACAATAAACGACTTTTGATTTCCAATCATGTCAAATCACCATTTAACATAGAATGCATACAGAAAGAGTCATCATATAAATTGCGGCAACTAATAGAAACATTTTCAAAAAATTTTCATTCTCTTAGTCAGCTTGGACAAAGTACAGACACCTGGGATGTTTTACTTATTCATATAATTTCAACCAAGTTAGATCCATCTATACTGAGAGAATGGGAAAATGACAAAATTAACACTTGAGTGGTCGGGTGGGGTCTGTGAGACCAACGACAATTTCTTTCGAAAGCCCCACTCTTGTTTTATGTCGGAGCGCGTCACGATCGTCAGTACCTTCCTATCCACAGGTCGAGTATCAGTGAAAAACGGCGCATGCGTTAGTCTATAATAGTTCGCTAGTTATTTGTACCTTTGGCCTGTCAGACCCTACCCGACTAATCGAGTAACTTTTGTAACATCGACAAGACTATTTATTTTCCTATTTTTTTGAGAAAAATATCCTACATAGAGTGAGTATTTTTCATACCTGAAAGCTATATATATGCTGATATATACGTACTTTACATTTATAGTAATTTTCCAGCAATTTATTTGAGTGATGGATCCTTACCTGAAAGAAATTCAAAGACTACAGCAGCTCCATGATGAAGTAGAAGGAGACAATATTGATTTGGAAAGCGAGCCAGAGTCAGACCGGTGCGAAGAAAGTGACCACAATACAGACACAGAGGAAGAATTGGAGCAAGAATTGGGAGAAGAATTTGAAGAAGAATTGGGGGAAGAACTAGGCGAAAAACCTGCAACTCCAGATTATTTTGAAGCTACTACGAGAAACCGGCGGCTCTTTTATCATGCAAAAGACGGGGTATCCTGGAGAAAACATGCGCCTCCAAAAAATGTTCGAACAAGAAGTTGTATTATAATTTCATACGTACCAGGTACAAAAGGAAATGCTCGTCAAGTTGTTGATCCTTTAGAGTGTTGGAAATGTTTTATTGATGACAATATTCTCGAAACCATTGTGCAGAACACAAACATATTAATTTGTAAAGTAAGAAACAATTATGCAGATCCGAATGAGGTCAGACCTACAAATATTCTGGAGATGAAGGCGTTAATCGGTCTATTATACCTAGCTGGGGTTTTCAAAGCAGGTCGCAGAAATTGCAAAGAATTTTGGGCTACTGATGGAACAGGCGAAGAGGTGTTTCGAGCTACTATGGCCCACAGGCGATTCGTATTATTGCTTCGTTGTCTTCGTTTTGACGACGTAAATACCAGAGAAGAAAGAAGAATCTTGGACAAACTTGCACCAATCAGAAATGTTTTTGACCAATTCAATCAGAATTGCCGGATCAATTACATTCCTGGATCTTACTTGACATTGGACGAAATGCTTTTTGCATACCGTGGACGTTGCGGATTCCGCATGTATATACCGAATAAACCCGCCAAATATGGCATAAAAGTATTTTCCTTGGTAGATGCCAGATGTTTTTACACGGTAAATATGGAAGTATTTGTTGGAATTCAGCCTCCAGGACCAATAAAAGACGATTTATTTTTATTATTATTATATCGCGTTAGTACCAAAACCACCGATTTAGTGGAAAGAATGTGTGAGCCTGTGTTTGGAACGTGTAGAAATATAACCATGGATAATTGGTTTACCAGTTACCAAATTGTAAAACGCATGCTAGAGAAGCACAAAATAGCAATTGTTGGAACAATTCGCAAAAACAAAAGGGAAATTCCAAAAGAACTTCTTGATCCCAGCAGACCGCAGTACTCGTCTATGTTTGCATTTTCCAAATCCATGACTTTGGCCTCATACATACCAAAAAAAAAAGTCGTGACGGTGTTATCATCTTTTCACTATGATGACTCCATTGACGAAGATTCTGGAGATGCTTGTAAGCCCAATATTATTACATTTTATAATATTACAAAATCAGGCGTAGACTCAATCGATCAGAAATGTGCAGCATATAACGTAGGCAGAAACACCCGCAGATGGCCAATTGTCATCTTTTATAATCTACTCAACATTGCAGGCATTAATTCGCACGTAGTATATAAATGTAATGCACGTGGAGACAACATAATTTCCGAGCGAAGATTGTTTCTGAAAGCAATTGGCCTAGCTTTGACAAGAGAGAATATGCTGATAAGAGCAAGGGACCCTCGTTTACAAAAAAATATCAGGAATATCGCACAAAAATTAAGTGGAGTACCTGCAGATCCAGCGCCTTCGCGAACAAATACACGGGGCCGTTGCGCCTTCTGCCCAAATCGTAAAACGCGGTATTTTTGTGTCAATTGCCAAAAATGGCTATGTTAAGAGCATGTTAATCCGATTTGCAAAGAATGCAATGAAAATGGATATGAGAATTAGGGTGTTTTTTACTGAATGTGAGAGAAATACATTTTTGTTAACTCTTCGTATTTTCTCCATTTTTTTTTTATTTCAGTACTTATATTGGGTTTATATTAGTTAATATGTATTAAAAATGAAAACAAAAAAGATTTTTCATGTATCAGATAGTTTTATTTTAATTTTTTAAATGTAATCTGCGGAATAAAAACTGGGTCTCACAGACCCCACCCGACTCTTTATGTGATTTGCAGGCACCCGATTTCTCAAGAAAAGACGTACCGACATTTCAACAACTGAAATCAATCGCGAGCAGATTTTTTGGGAACAATTGGGACAAATCAAGCAGACAAAAAACAGCATTCGAATACGAATTCAAACAACTCTCATTCAAGCACATTCTCACGAAACTCACAAATCACACGTAGTTTCTATTCATCCACACCTGTATGCGTAGTATGTAAAAACGAACATAACATTTACAACTGTTCGGAATTTATGAATCTATCACCAGATCAAAAGTTTGCAAAGGCAAGGTCACTTAAATTATGCACAAATTGTTTGAAACCAGCCATTTTTATAAAAATTGCAGGCAAATTGCATGCAAGAAATGTACCTCAAAACATCATACACTCTTACATAACGAGAATAAAGCAGTTGACACAATTGTCGAGCAACAATCGAATTCGTCTGAAAGTACCAAAAGAGAGCAAGTCGCGAATAGTCTGGTTTTGGCTAATTTCAATGAAACCAAACTAGTACTTTTGTCCACGACACTGGTGAACGTTTCGGACACTAATAACAAAGTTCATACTATGAGGGCACTGTTAGACTGTGGCTTACAGAGTTCATTCATATCAGATCGTCTTTGTGATTCTTTAAAAATTGAAAAGCATAAGGTAAACATATCTGTTTCAGGTATAATCGTACAATGTCAAATATACAATATAAGTGCAGAGTACACATTCAATCGCCCATTAATGACTATCAGAATCATCTCAACTGTTTTGTTATACCAGAGATTGCAGGTTTTATTCCTGATATTCCAATAAACAATTCTGAACTGAAAATTCCTACACATTAAAAATTAGCTGACCCTTCTTTCCACACACCACGAAAAATTGACATTTTGATAGGGAATGATTTGTTTGGAATATTTTGTGCCAAGGTCAATTTAGTTTGGGTAAAAATAAGCCAGTCATTTCAAAAAACAGTTTTCGGCTGGATTGTAGCAGGTCCGTACTTAACTCAAAACATTTCAAATTCATTCAGTTGTAATTTTGTTAGAAATTTGAATATTCAAGAAGATCTTCGTAAATTTTGGGAGCTCGAAGAAGTCTCCAATCGAAAAGAGCTGATTTTTTCAAAGGAAGAAATGTCATGCGAAAATCATTTTCAGGAAAATACATATCGTGATACAGGTAGGTTTGTTGCAACTTTACCATTTAAAGCCCCTATCGATAGATTCGGTGAATCATTTGAGTTGGCAATTTGGAACGTAAGTTGACTCGCGACTCAAGGCTGAAGAGTTCATATTTAGAATTCATTAATGAATACATTATATTAGGTCACATGGAAAGATCAGGTCTAGCCGACGATTTTCAAAATCAATCAAAACCAAAACCCACGTCATATTTCATGCCACATCATGGCGTATTGCGAGAAAATTCTTTAACAACCCGCTTGAGAGTGGTATTTGATTGTTCAATGCCAACTTCTAGTGGCCTTTCATTGAATAACATTCAAATGAATGAGCCTTCTTTTATTAAGATTTCGCTGTCACACTTAAGTTGTGAGTGGGGACGTCGAAAAAATGTACCGTCAGGTAGTTTTCAGAAATGATCAAACATCTCTTCAGCACATTTTATGGAGAAAAAACCCATCTGAGCCCTTGGAGATTTTCAATTTGAAAAGAGTCACATATGGAATGAAATGTGCATCATATCTAGCAATTAAATGTTTATATACACTGGGGGTTGAGTATGAGTCTATCAATGAAAAAATTGCGACAATTGTCAAGTCCGACTTTTACGTTGACGATCTTTTGACGGGATTCGAATCAAAGGAAGAAGCTACTCAAGCATGTCAAGAAATTTCAAAGTTACTGAAATCTGGTGGGTTTCCTATTCGAAAGTTTTATTCAAACGAACCAACAATTCTGAAAAACATTGAAAATGAATCTAACTTGTTAACTGTCATTCATTTTGGAGAAAATGAAAATAAAAAAACATTAGGTTTATCATGGTCACCTCAATTTGATATTTTATTTTACAATATCTCGCCTTTCATTCATACTAACAAAATTACTAAGAGGTGCATGCTTTCTGACATATCTCAAATATTTGATCCGTTAGGACTGCTAAGCCCATGCATAATATTAGCAAAAATAATGCTTCAAAAACTCTGGTTAGAACGATTGTCTTGGGACGATGTAGTACCGTTTCAAGTTCAGAGATCTTACGTTGAATTTCGAAAGCAATTACCAACTTTGAACAATCTGAACATTCATCGTTATGTAATAGCCAGCAAAGCCAAAGCAATCGAACTTCATGGCTTCTGTGACAGTTCAGAAAACGCCTTCGGTGCGTGCATTTATCTTAAATCTAAAAATGAAAATAATGAGTCATTTTGTAATCTCTTATGCGCTAAGAGCAAAGTTGCTCCGATCAAAGTAGTCGCTATACCAAAATTAGAATTGTGTGATGCTGTAATACTATCCCGTTTAGCCTATAAGGTACTACATTCTCTGAATTTTAATTTAAATGACTGTTTTCTTTGAGGTGACTCTGCTATAGTACTCAGTTGGTTAAAACTGCCTGCTAATAGTTTGAAACCTTTTGTTTGCAACAGGATTGCTGAAATTCAAGAAACCACAAATTTTGCACAATAGCGTCATGTACCAGGTAAGGACAATCCTGCAGATCTATTATCAAGAGGTTTGACTTCTAATCAGCTTATAGAATCAGATCTTTGGTGGCACGGTCCCTCTTGGATCCTCCAGGATCGAAAAAATTGGCCAACCATGCAATTTTCTAGTTCAGATATTCCAGAAGTCATAAAAAGTGTAAAAACTTTTGTCGTCAATAACAGAGAAAAGTTATATCTATTAGAAAGGATTTCTAATTTTCTTAAACTTCAAAGATGTGTTGCATTCATATTTAGATTCATAAACAATTGCAAATTAAAACATGACAAGCGTTTACGTGGAACGCTAACCGTTGAGTAGCTCAATTTGGCATGTAAATTTATTATTAAATCAGCACAACAGGAATCTTTTCCAGTAGAACTCAGTGTTTTGTCAAAAAATAAGATTTTAGAGAAGAAAAGTAAAATAATAATCCTACATCCATTTTTAGACACTGACGGAGTTCTGAGAGTTGGTGGACGACTAGAAAACTCAGACTTTTTATATACTAAAAAAAAAACAGCCATTCTTTCTTCCAATCACACCGTGACAAAAATTGTATTCGAATATTTCCATATAAAGTTAATGCACTGTGGTCCTCAATATTTATTAGCTAACATTCGAGAAGAGTATTGGGTCTTGAGAGGTCGACAGTTAGCCAGAAGTACTGTACATAAGTGTGTTCGTCGTTTTCGACTTCGCCCTAAACTAACCCAACCTATAATGGGAAATTTACCTGCCCAGCGACTCACTCCAAATCCACCATTTTTTGTCACAGGTGTTGATTATGCAGGACCTTTGTTGATCAAAGACAAAAAAGGACGAGGTTGTAAATTAATAAAATTTTATATTTGCATTTTTATTTGCTTTTTATTTGCTGCTCATGTTGAACTTGTTACTGATTTGTCCAAGGATACGTTTTTATTGGCATTAAAAAGATTCATTTCCAGAAGGGGTACACGCACCCTGGCTCAACTCAGGCTAGCTAGCAAATACGCCATCAAGTTCACATACAACAAGGCTTCTTATGGAATAAACCCTGATGAAATATGCACTATCTGCAACCAATATCAGTATGAAACAATTAACCACGTCTTATTCGATTGCCCAATCTATGTCATGATAAGAAGAATGTTCTGAACGGGTTGGTCAGCTTCTTCAAGGATATTAAGCACTCATCTGCAAAAAAACTGTGCAATCACACTTGGAATATTTTGAAATTGAGATCTTTTATAATTAACGAATGAAACTTTCTGTCTACTCTCTCTCTCTCTTCATATTATTTCATTTCATTTTCTTTTTCCTTGGCACTCTACGTTATTCTGTATATATTTTTGCATCGTTGCACCTGTTTTTGCCCTTTATTTTATTGTTTATTTATTTTAATTACCAATATCTTGCACTGTACTCCCTGTTATGAAACTAAATGTTTCTATGAACAATAAAGATTGAATTGAATTGTAGCATTACAACTTCAAATATTTGCATATTATTTATTTTATTTTGTTGACGTAATACAGGCAATATTGGCCAAATTCATAATTATATCATGGTATTTACTATATAGCTATACATATTTTTTTTTGTTTTATATATAATATATTAACAGAAATGTGGTACTTACTCTAATGAGTGAATTGAATACAAGCAGGCTTATTGTGTAAGTTATTCTAAGTTCTATAGTTTCCTTTCATTCGGTAACTGATTTGATTGGTTTTAAGTTTGTTAACCGTCCCTTCCAAAAGGTTCAGGTCACAACCCGAACAAACAAAAGTTCACACAGTTGCACATTCTGATAATAGGTGAGTTTCTCAGGTTAGTTATATAGTTCAAATGAAATAAAATGTATGTGAGTGAAAAATTTGATTTGCGTAAAACAGCAGGTGCACAAATAAAGCCGTTTATAATCTTGGCTACAAACAATATATTGTTGTAAGTTCTCCTAATGGATAACTTTCTCACAGAATGAACTTGGTCATACTGAGGATATTCATTACATTCTTTGCGATACAAGAATCCTAAAAATTTATTCTAGACTGTTTCGATTGCCTGTGACACTACTGCGGTACCTGGATCCCATATTTGTGAAGCGAATTCCAACTTGGATCTTACAAAGCAATTAAATAAATGTTTCAGCACATCACAGTTGAATTCTATTGAGTTTGTCTTAACAAATCCTAAGGTTTTATACGCCTTGTTTATCATTTTTTCGATGTGATCATTGAAGTTCAGGTCATTTGTGAAAATAACTCCTAAATCTTTATGTCTCTCAACTTCTTCCAGTGGATTTTCCTCAATGCAGTAGTAATAACCAATTTTTGTATTCGTTTTTAGAGAATATTTTATGATAAAACACTTATTTATATTTAAGGGAAGTTTATTGATACGACTCCATTGGTTGATTGATTGATATCAGATTGGAGTAGTCGTGTATCATTTGGGTCCGCTATCTTTTTATAAATTTTCATATCATCCGCTAATAACAGTGTTTTGGATTCACTTACTTAATTCACTTAATTCAGATAGTTATAATAACTAATAGATAATAAGTTTGATATTTAGAAAAAATTAATTCGTTAATGATAATTCATGAATTCATGAATATTATTTATTTTTCTATGCCTCTGCATGGCAAATATATTTACTGCTTATTTCAGACCTTTTTTTTTTATTCAGTCAACTTTCCCGTTCCTTGCAGGTCGCAAGGTTCGACTCGCACTCGAAACGCAATCTCTTCGACTACGTATCGACCGCCAATCGACCCGTTGGTGGATCCACCCTACTTTACGTATGAAGTGGAGTGCGAGTCAAACCTTGCGACCTGCAAGGAACGGGAAAGTTCAAGCGTGACGAACGGTAGTACAATATGGAGCTACGTTTTTTGAAGACAGTACTGGGTATTGGGCATATAATGGGAAGAAAATGAAAGCTTAGTTACTTTAGCAATGAAATTCTGTACTCACACATTCCCTCTTGTACTGAATGGCTGCCATTTCCACTAGAGCAACGTAAGTTTCTTTCGAAACTTCATAGAATGCAAAAGTAGTGTATTATATAAAAAGGGACTAAAGTGAATGTTTTAATCCCGCACTTGATGTTTGTTACCTAAGTGCTCGTAGAGCCCGAGGGCCAATAATCACGTAAGGTTAGCTCGGGTAATTGTGACCGTGACTTTCATTAGTTCGTATTGAATTTAGTCCATCTGCAGGTATTTACTTCGAAGGTCAGTCTTTGTAATACGCCACAGAAAACTGTTGAAAAACGTATTCTATGAATTTTATTATATATTCAGATATACATCTCCGTAGGTCACACTTCCCCGAAATTTTGGGGAAAGTGTGATTCTGGCCAAAATTAAAGATATAAATGCACGTAAATCTCTCTTTGGGGCAGGTGTGAGTAAACAATGAAGGAACTTTCACCACAATTTATTTGTTTTGAGATATCTTTATTCAAAACATAGTTAGGAACTTTTTAATATTGAATTTGAAATGCCCCATTAGAAAAAAACAAAAAATAATCGTAAAAGTGGACATTTGTTGAAAAGAAAAATTTACAGGTAGAAATCTGAAAAATCGAATAAGAATTTCATTGATCCCCATCTTCTGACGAGTGGTGATGGAAGCATAGTTGTTATTTCATCCTCAGAAAGTGTATCAGTGTCTTCCACATATGGCCAGGTATATTGTTTGGCTCTCTGAGATTTCCGTATATAATTTCGTACTATAGCTGAAAAATTAGTTTGGCCAAATGAACCAGGTTCCAACTTACCCCGACAGATAGGTCACACTATCCCCAATAACGTTTAATTTCGGGGTAAGTGTAACATGCAATAGAAAAATGTAAAGAAAACAACTTCATGAAAAAACGGCAATCAGATTCATTGTTTAGGCAGAAGAAAAGTGTATAAAACGGATTCTTACCCTACATTTTAACAATACACTCAAAGCTTGAAATAAACTCGTTATACTCGTTCGGGTTGATGAATTGTAGGTTAGAAAATTGGGGAAAATATTTGGATTTCACAAGATCTCTTATGTATTTTATATGATGGTTATGGATTCATTATGAGTGTAGGCTATTCGTCAATAGATGGCATTGGGCTGCGAAGATAGCGAGCAAACTCACACTTGCCCCAAATTCACACTTACCCGAGCTTACCTTATAGGATAAAATATTTCTTTAGTCCTGAGGCATATACGCAATTTTTACACTTCTCGGTATTATACCTTTCAACATAGATACAATTAATAATTTTGTTGAGTCATATAAACACGCTACTTGGATTACTCAGTATGTAACGTTATAGCAACAGTGTCAACAAAATTTTTCAATTCAGTGACAATTCAATTAATGTTGACAATTAAACGAATTGTAATTCATATAGATAGATCGATAGAATAGATAAGTCAGAATTTTTGTCCTTGTAATTAATAGCTGCGGTAAAGTTTGATTTTTACTTTATGCCCCTATGGTTATGAAATGCAACTTTATCTCCCTAGAGTCTGTATCTTCCAGTATACATTTCAGTCTCTGTTATACGGGACTAAAGTTGGCAATTTAGTCCCGGAAGTGCAAAAAAATATTATTACTCTCATGCAATTATTTTGCCACACAAACAACCGACAATGAATATTCCGCTCTAGGTGTGGGTGTAACCATACACTCTGTATTTTTTTCATCCGATGGTACTTATAAAGAACAACAGCATCCTCCTCTCCACTTGAACTCGTCATTATGGAACATGAATTGGTTCAGAAACGTACGCGAAATGCGATAAAAATCGTCCCGTGTACGGTTCACACTTCGTTTACATCTCATAGATCGCATGTGACATACATTCCGCTTCGACTTCGAGACGCAACCGCTTCGAGTGCCAGTCTAGCTACGGGTCGATTGGCACTCGAAGCGGATGCATCTCGAAATCGAAGCGAGTCCCTCTCCACTCCACTTCATACGTAAAGTACGGTAGATCCATCAACGGGTCGATTTGTACACTTGTACTGAATGGCTTCCATTTCCATTAGAGCGATGTAATTTTCTTTCAAATCTTTATAGAATGCAAAAAAAAATATTATTACTTTCATGCAATTAATTTGCCACACAAACAACCGACAATAAATATTCCGCTCTAGGAATACCCTCTGTTTCTTTTTTTTTTTCATCCGATGGTACATATAAAGAACAATAGCATCCTTCTCATCACTTGAACTCCGAAGAGTGATAAAAAAATTCCCGTGTACGGTTCACACTTCGATTACATCTCATAGATCGCATGTAACGTACATTTCGCTTTGACTTCGAGATTCAACCGCTTCGATTGCCAGTCGACCCGTATGCGGAGGCTCTTAGACTTTTTGCTGTGTCCAGAATTATCCAAGGAAGCAGCTCCAGGGGGCCCCTGAATCATCCATCAGACTACGAGTTTGGTAAGTCTCAAGGAACATTTCATTCCCATGCATTTATTAAGATACAGTCCATTTTTCTCGAAACGAAACAATCCATCAAATGATACTGTGAATACACAACAACAGACATTCTGAAAATTCAGTAGAGTCAGCAATAGCAATGTTCATGAATCTAACTCTTTGAGATCTGTTCCGCAAATATGATGTTAAAAAAAATTAAGAAAGATTCACTAGAGCCCAAATGGTATAACTTTTTAAGCAACATATCATGATCCACCCTGTCGAACGCCTTGGCAAAGTTAGTATATCACAATGCTTACTTTTGGAAGGGCGCCACCACCGAGAATGAATAGCTAGAGAAAACTGAGCAACAGGTAATATATAAAATTGTTAATATTTATTTTACATTAAGTATAATAACAGTAATACTAATAATAATAATAATACTCCTTCATAAACACTCATTGAGTGTACCCAAAGGCATAGCATGTGCGGGTAGAGGACGGCTATTACTATTATTTGCCGTGGCGCTCCGGGACGACTTACTGATTTTTGGTGGTGTATTCACTTTTCAGCTGTAGGAAAACCCGAAAAACCTACAGCACCACCTCGGGTGGTTGGTGTACACTCCAAGCTAGCACCAGACGAAATTGGCATCTAGACAACCCACAATATACTTGCTTTTCAACAAGGCATGCGGTCGCCTATCGATCCGATATGAAGTAGTTGAGAAAAATTCTCTTGTACCTACATCGGGTTCGAACCGACCATTGCTATGCTGGAGTTTCGAACGGCCTGTGCGTTAGACCGCTGGTGTGGTCGGTGGACACCAAAGTGAAAGTAGAAAATGAAACTTGAAACACTGCGAGCACACAATAATGTGTACCTAGCTTAAAATTGGTGATGTCTGAACGGTGAATCCTCAGTGTTCAGAAAGTACTTCAATTCGATGTGTTGTATAGGAAAAACTGTAATGAATCTTCAATATTCAGGAATGACTGTGTTGCTTGGTTAGGATATACTCCAGATTTAAAGGAACCTGTAATTCCATAGGCCTCAACAAATGTACAACTTCGACACACCTCTATTCGATTTGAGCTTTGTGTTCAATTTGATTTTTACATATGTATATAAGGAACATAATAATAATTTAATTACATATATATATATATATATGTTGAATGAAAAAAAGAAGCTCTGGGATCGACTGAAATCATGTGAAAGTAACCGCGAATATGCATGGATCATTACTGAAATGAAACGACATTAAATAAGCAAGAAGGCTTAAGAATTTAGTAAAGAAAAGTGCAGGAAGGTTGTAGGATTTGGTAAAGAGAAAATGCAGGAACGTTGTAGGACGTTATCTCAAACACAAAATTTGTTCATTAATAAAACCAACTTTGTGTTTGTCCTGGAAATAATTCTATATATCAGCAAATAAAATAAAAATATAAAGAACTATTATAACTATCCTTTTAGTAGTCACTTTCAGATAACTTTCAAGTTACTCAAGCATCAAAATGGCTTCTCGTGCACAGATACAATTATTCTTTTAATTGAAATTTGCCAGCCAACAGAAGGCTTGAAGCAAGGTGCTCACTAGTTTTATTAATTTTCTGTACACACAAAATGATTTCCGTTCTACATTGTCGACAATGTATCTCAGTCATTCTCAAGAACTTCTGTGACAGTAGACACATCTGACAGATCTCACAGAGTCACAGAACTGCAATCAATAGACGTTCATTGACGAGTATACATTCACGCATTTATTTGCGTTCCAAGGATAACTTGTCGAGATATTTGTAAACAATTAACATAGAATGTTTATAATTCTGGACATTCAAATGATTCAAAAGACAAAAGTAACAATTTACTTTTAACAAATTTACTAAATGTATCCATTATAACCAACATAATTGTATAACCATTCCAATCATCCTGACATCGCCAAGCAGGAAAACATAATGGATTTGCTGATACTTTTTCTCGAAGAGAGTTATACCAGCTGCCTTCTTGAGCGGTAGGAGAATTGATACTGGAAATTTCAGGAACTGATCGACCTAGCACATCCAGTACGATGATCAACCCCTTTTCTGTGAACCACCTCAAAATTGAATTGCTGTAGTCGAAGAGTCCAACGAGACAAACGGCCTGTGGGTTCTTTAAGATCATTTAACCAACTAGACTGTGGTGGTTCGTGATGACCTTGAACTCATACCTCTCAAGACAAGGCATCAACTTGTCACATGCATGAATGACTTCAAGTAATTCCAGTTCAGTTGTGGAATAATTTATTTCAGACCTCGAAAGAGATCGAGGTATATAACAAAACATGTTCTTCATTACTATGGTCATGTGGAAGAACGGCCCCAATTCTACAGGCAGATGCATCGGTCTGTACAATAATCGGTTTGGTAAAGTCTGGGCGGGTTAGGACTGGTGCAGAAGCCAAGGAAGTTTTGATAAACTGAAAATATCGTTCACAATCCCCAGACCAATTCCACTTCTTATGTTTGCATAACAATGCTGTGTGTAGGGCAATTTTGGTAGAAAATTGTGGTAAAATCCGACGATACCAAGAAGCCATTCTAATGATTCTCCTAACTTCGATGGTATTGGTAGGAGGTTTAATATTCCATATCGCACTGATTTTGTCAGGGTCGACATGTGGTCCATATTTATCTACAACATATCCAAGATACTTCAACTCATTTCGGCAAAACTGACATTTATCCTGAGAGAGGGTTAATCCGGCTGATAAAATTGTTTGAAATATTGTTTCCAACACTTCAATATGTTTCTAGGAAGTATAACAATTATATCGTCAAGGTAAACAAAGGAATACGGTAACATTTCTGCACCAAATAAACGGTCTACAAGACGTTCCCAAGTGGCTGGTGCGTTGGTCAAGCGAAACGGAATTTTTTAAACTGGTATAGACCTTGACCGGGTATTGTGAAGGCTGTATCATCCCTAAAATCCAAAGCTACCGGGACTTGCCAATATGCCGAGCGAATATCCAGTGAACTCAAATATTTTGCTTTCCTCAATTTATCAAGGATAGTAGCAAAATGAAAGGAATGGGGTAGGCATATTTCTTGGTGACATGGGTCAATGCCCGATAATCCACGAAAAATCTCCATTTACCATTTCCTTTGGGATTCAAAAGAACCGGTGAAGACCATGCTGAATCAGAGTGCTTTGAGCATAGTTTCAGTTTTGTCATCAATACGTTTCTGTACCACTGGTGAATAACGATATGGTCTTAGTCGAATTGGTTTCCCCTGCGTAATTATTTTGTGCTCTACCAGATTGGTACAACCAATCTTATCACCCATCAAATAATAATAATAATAATAATAATAATACTTTTATTATCCACCAATAATAAATTACAATAAAGTTAAGCGATGTTACAAAAAATAATTCTATGATACGCCGATAGTAAACCCTACCTAATATTATACTAGAAGTGGAGTAAGTGAGGCGAGTAAATGGCAGACTGGTTCAGATGACAGTGGAGTACTGTTTCTCTTCTTCCACCAGTGCCAAACTGAATGAGAAAGCTAATTCAGGATAGCGAAATGACTAATAAAGAGAAGTGTGAAAAACAAAGATCTAGAAAAAAAAATAAAGAGAGGGGGAGGGAGAATTGAAAGCTTGAGCACTAATTATGTTGGTTGAACTTACTGGGTACTAAGTAAATGTTATTTGTATTTATAGTGAAATCCTCTACGGGACAGATCCAAAAATGAAAATGTTGTTTATACAGACTGCAAGGAGAAGGAGCGTCTATATATTTCTTTAGTATGGTTTGAAACTGTAAGTATTGTACGGCGACGGATGTTTAGATTATGTACGTCCGTTCTGTCTTTCAGTCTCCTGTAAAGATACGATGGTGTATTCGATTTGAATATGCTATAGAACATACAAGTGACATGATGACGTCGCTCATTATACATGTTGAGCCAATTCATTTGCTTGAGTTTTTCCGAAATAGATATTTTATTGGATTTACGTATACCGTGTACGAGACGAACACAGGATGATTGGACTACAGGGGCTGTATACCACATCGCAGTGATTGAAATGAGAGAGTACCAAGGAATCACATAGCATTTTTTTCACCTGTGTTTGCGAATAGAATAGTTTCAAAGAATAGCGAATAGATTAGTTTCAAAGAAAAGTAGGTATTCATCAGTTTATTGGTTACATGATCCATGAAACGTAAAGCTGTATCAATTGTTAATCCTAAGTTATTGTGCGAAGATTTTATGGGTATATTTGTATCACCGAATTTCAAAACAACATTATTATTAAGGAATTCCGAGATATTTTCTCTACTGAATATCATAGCAACAGATTTCGTTGGATTTATTTTCAAAGCATGATCAGTTGATACTTTATGTAAGGAATTTAGATCATTGTTGATAGAGTCTATTGCTAATGCTAGATCTGAAAATTCAAAAGAGAAATGTACCTGTGTATCATCTGCATAAAAATGATAATTGCAGTGGTTCGAAACATTGATGAAATTTGTTGTATATAGTGTGAACAAAAGCCGGCCTAAAATACTTCCCTGAGGAACACCGGAAAGCAGTTTCCTAGATGAGGATTTTTTACCCTCGATTTTTACCAATTGTGTTCTATAGTGTAAATACGAAGCCATCAGGGAATATGCTGAATAGCTAAATCCGAAAAAATGTAGCATTGATAATAATAAATTGTGTTCAATCAAGTCAAATGCCTTCGAATAATCAAGTAGAACCAGTACACTTATCAGATTTTTGTCGGTCGCCTCTAGAATGTCATCCTCAGAATGAGCTGTTGCACAGCTGTATCCATTTCTGAATCCCGATTGTTTCGGGGGAAGAATATTATGGATGTTTAGAAAATCTCTGATTTGTGTTCCTATCATTCTTTCAATAATTTTGGAACAAGTTGGTGATCGATCGTAGATCACTAAAATCCACTGGCCTATTGATTTTAGGCAAAGGGATAACTTTTGCAAACTTCCATTTACTGGAAAATATATTTCTGGATAAACATTCATTTATTACATGAGTGATTATAGGTATTATTTGCGGACAACATAATTGAATGATTAAAATATTGATATCAACATTACCATATGCGAGTGATTTTATTTTCAGTATTATATCGCCAACAGTATCTTCAGATACTTGTGTGAAGCTGAATTTGTTTTCAATTTCAGTTTTAATGTTATTACTATAGTAGTTGATCAGTACATCATTTGAGGGTAAAGAACTTTTCGTGGATTCAATGAAATACTTATTTATGTTTTCAATATCGTTCAGAGAATCTGGAATGCTGTGGTTTTTGTTTTTGTTACATTTAATTTTTTGAGTTCACTCCATTTCTCCTTAGTTGTACGTTACTTAATTTATGATTCAAATATGATTTCTTTTTCAGCTTTGAATGCATTCGTTGTAAAGTTTCTCATTTGTTTGTAATATGACCAATTATGTGTTAATTGACGGAATTTCTGAAGTGCTCTATCCCTAATTTTTTGCATGGTTTTTATAGTATCAGTTATCCATGGTGCATATTTTTACCTTTCATTTTAAATGTTTTTTTTTGGAGCAAAATGATTGATAAGATCGACAATATTCTTATTGAATAAATCTACTTCAGTATCAATATCATCAGTTTGATAAATGAGAAACCAGGGTAATTCCTGAAGCTTTATCTGAAAATGCTCTGTATCTATACTTTTTAGATCCCTATACGAAATTCGTTTCTTGCCATATTGTTCCATTTCCGTAAGTATAAGGTTGGAAACAATTTTTCCTCCGCTTTCTCGGAGAAAAAAAAAGAAAAAAACACAATTAATCGAACATTTGTAACCCTGCTGTATAATTGAACAAGAAAACCTAGGAGTGAAAAATTGCCTTTTTCAAACCACCCCTGTATAGATTGTATAATATTATTGGGGTATATGATAAAAGTGATTAGCTACGGTCGATGAATACCACTGTATAATTTAAGGTACTCTGATATAAAGTAACAGCTGGTGGTAAAATATCCTATGAGATCCCGTATAATTTGTGTTGAAACTTGGATTATGAAAAGGAAAAAATATATGAAGTAACGGTTAATGGTGAAATAACAATTCTATTGAAACTAATTTGAGTACGTTGAGTTGATGAATTCCTGAATATGGGGAACCAGGTGGATGTAGTGTATACAGATTTTGCCAAGGCTTTTGACAAAGTAGACCATGACATTTTTTGGCCAAGCTCATTTCATATGGCTTGAACGATATGCTCGTACATTTTCTATTATCTTACCTGTCCAATAGGGTTCAATTTGTTTCTTTTCAGGGAAATGAATCATTGTCTTTCTTGGCATGGTCCGGAGTGCTTCAGGGTTCAAACCAAGGTCCTCTTTTATTTTTGATTTTTATCAATGATCTACCTGGTACCGTATCTTCAAATTCTCTCCTTTATGCATATGACTTCAAAATTTTTCGATCAATGAAAGACATCATTGATTATTTCGTATTACAGCAAGATATTGACCTGATTCACGAGTTTTATCTCACACACACATCCGGTGTTTTGTTTACGCTGCTCGAGCTAAATTGACCTTGGAGTTGTTGACTGCCTCAGATGTTTGTTTTCCAGAAAAATGATAAGTCAGCAGAAATGAGAGAGTTTAGTTTGAAGCCAAATTGATCGATTCAAGGCATTTGAAGTGTCTCACTCAAACCCATGGCATTGTATGTCTGTCTTTGTCTGTTTGCATTTTTTGAAATGAATAACGTCAGTTCGAGAAAAATACATTTATTTTTCACATAAAAAATTACACTTCAGTGCCAGTGGCGTAGTATGAAGATACATTATCATTATCGATTAAAAAAAAATTTTGATGCATGGATTTAATAAACTTATATATGGATTCGGATATTTGAACACACCATTGACACGAAACACATAAACCAATCGTGCAGTGTCGGCGACAGCTCGCATTTGGAATCCTTACTCTCTCGATCAGCAGCAGCAGCAGGGGCTTGCATCTTGACGTCCACGGGTTGGGTAGTTGGGTGGGGCGACGACGACGACGACGACGACGACGACGACGACGACGACGACGACGACGACGACGACGACGACGACGACGACGACGACGACGACGACGACGACGACGACGACGATGACGATGACCACAAAGTGCTGCTGCTAGAGGGACAAGACATCCTCAGCGGAAGCTACTGCGTATCGCTATAGGTGGCATTTGTATAAATCTTCCGCAGTCTGTACGATGAGGTGTTCATCGAAATTTTGGCTCTTAACACAGGCAAATACCATCATTAGCTAGCGCCTGAGACATTTTCGTCCAGTTCGAAGTACTCGAATCATCGTCGTGCAAATACGATACCAATACCTCACCGTACTCATATGGCGGGCTAATATACAGTACGTTCGACAGAACGGCTGCTAGAATTATATAATTTGTTGTCATCGTGACGACAGCTCAATGTACACTGAGAATCAGCGTATATGTCACTCAAATATATACACTGAGAGGAACACACACACACACACACATACACCATTGCTCCATGTACATGACTCGTAATACTTTCAGTCTCTCTCTCTCTCTCTCTTTCTCTCTAATTCATTCGATCCGCAAAATAAATCTAGAAAAATGGGTTTTATACATCTATTAATACATAATAATGATAATACAATATGAATAATAATATTTCGTGTGTTTTCGGCTAGTCTTGGTGTGGCTGACGTCATGGACTTGGTGCTGGCGGCGACGGCGACGGCGGTGGAACGTAGTGGATCGGTGAATGCTGCTGCTGCTGCCCCTTCCATTTACCATCATTGATTTGCATATTTTGGAAGCGTTTGAAAAAACACAGCTTGTGCTCGTACTCTGCTATGTGCGCCTTGAGCTCGCGCAAATTTTGCATGTGCCGATTGATAGGAGTGTCGTCGTCGTCATGTCTCACGGCACAATGCACTTCTATTCCTCCGGATGCTATACGATTCAAACAGAGCGGGCTTTGCTTCTCGAGTGTCGGTGGAGGCATTGTGACGACTGTACTTGTAGTAGCCGCAATATCGACGATGTGTGGCCTCTTAGGCAAATCGAGAACACACTTCAGCAAAAAGTCTAATTTTTGATTACCCTTCACGTATACCACATCAGCCTCGATGATGGGGCACAGCACTTCCTGGATCTCGTTGAATTCGACATAGCCATCAGAGTATGGAATGCCGTGGATATTTCTCTCCAAATATCGTACTTGCCGTTTATCTGCTTCGCTCAGGTCATGGAATGGCACTACGGCTTTGAATAAAAAGTGGTTTGTGCGATGCCCGTCTGTGATGGCAAGCTCTTTGGGTTGGAATTCACCGCCCACAGTGTCACTCTGAATGTCACAGGCTACGAGCTTCATCTTGTTGTTGTGTCTTGATTGAACTGATTCACTGCTGTGATTAACTGAGAGACACACACAGAAAGAGCGAGTTTAACCACCGACTGAACGACTGAACGTTTGGCTTACAACTGACGCTCTCGACCTGTCGAAGTCTACCTTTCATAAATACACACAAACAAAGAGTGCATTCCCCCACTACTTACTGCTACTACTGTATGTCACTAATTTTTTTTATGGCAGACCACGTACAATCTTGCTCAAGGGCAAGTGTTCCAGCATACAGTCGTGAATGATGATGAGTATTGGCGGTAAATCCGACTCTGGCCTTGATGTCAGGTTTGACATCGAACGTGGAGGATTTCATGAATTCCGCTCTGCGGGAACAGTCTATTACGAACACGGTGGCTCTGCTTTTGAATGCTTCGTAATCTAGTAGAGGGAGCTTCTTCGTACAACCGCAAGGACATCATGTACATGGGGAGTTTTTTTGAAAATGTCTTCTTGAGAACAAACCGTAGCCGCCTTTAGCAGTCTTGCGCAGAAACAAACCGGAACCTCCTACATGTTTGTTGTCAACGCCAGCGCCAATGCTCTTCATTGCAGTATTATGACGCTTGTCTTCCTCCAATTTCTTTTTGGCATTGGCTGAGGAGATGATGGTCCTGACTATGGTGCTGGCACCGCCTGCCAACGAGTCCAGCGCCCCAGAGCGGCGAATATCGGAAGCAGAGGCAGCACAACACCGCTCTTCGCTTCGAACGATATTTTTCAGGGTACTCTGATTTTTTGCGACCACCCAATTTGTTTACTAGAGCACGGGCAGCACGCAGTGCCACCAAGGAGGATTTTCGCAGAGCCTTCGCACTCAAATCTTTCAGCTGATCAGGTTTCAGTGTTTTTCGCAGAGTCTTGGTGATTTTCTCAACCACATCTCGACGTAAAGAATTTGACTTTGCAGCAGCAGCAGCAGTCTTCTTCTTCAGACCCATTTCCAAATTACGTTTTGCCTTCATGGTTGTGGTGACCAGCCAAGCAGCAGCTTTCTCACCAAATTTGGCGTCTTTTGATTAGACACGTTCCCAAGCTCGATTTTCCAGCGCCCAGTCGGCCTTGTGTCTCATCTTCAAAGACTTGTTTTGCGAGTATGCAATATCGTGAGTCTTACAAGCCGAATCCAAAGGGTTCACACCAGGGTATCCACGTGCCAATATCTTCTGTAGTTTGGTACCCGCTCCACAGTACTGGTATCCAGGCAAATGAAGCTCGAATGGCAGATGAATAATCAGAGAGTTCACCACTCCACGACCTTCGTGCTCGACAGTCAGCATGACACTGACGCGAATGATATTGCGCACCTACTTACATAGCTGAACTCCACTCAAAATGTCATTCGAATGTCAGATGTGGGCGTGGTCACACAAACATTCAATCAACTCAAGCATGAAATGATGCAACAAGAGCCGGCTCTGGAAATAGTCAATTTGGATACCATAGGTGGAAGAGGTATTGGCGGTGACGATGACGGTGTACGTAAACACGGTCCCCTGCTATCGAATTCATTCCGAGCGATATTTTGTGGCCCCAGCGGATGT
This sequence comes from Chrysolina americana, assembly GCA_958502065.1. NCBI lineage: Eukaryota > Metazoa > Arthropoda > Insecta > Coleoptera > Chrysomelidae > Chrysolina > Chrysolina americana. The sequence continues at coordinate 62,843,488 of OY293415.1, read as the reverse complement.
GGCAAGACCAACGCTGTACTCAGTCTGCTGTTCAGCCGTAACGGAGCACGCTTCGAGAATATTTATGTTTATTCAAAGTCGCTGTACCAACCTAAATATCAGCTACTGCACGATGTACTCAAACAAGTCAAGGGCGTAGGCTATTTTCCATACAGGGACAACGACGAGGTAATCGATCTGTCAAAGGCGAAAGAAAACTCAATTTTCATATTTGACGATGTGGCGTGTGACAAACAGAATAAAATCAGAGAGTTCTATGCCGTGGCACGCCACAAGGGTATTGACCCAACCTACTTGTGTCAAACCTACTCGAAAATACCCAAACAGCTGATCAGGGACAATGAATTTGAAGCACGTCTTCGATGAGCACGTCTCTCCGGATTATACCTTTGAGGAATTTCGCCGCATGTGCGCCACCTGTTGGAAGGAAAAATTCGGATCTTTGGTCATTGTCAAAGACTTTGATGTGAACAAAGGGCGCTACCGCCTGGGCTTTGACAAATATATTCAAATGTGATGCGAGGTGGCACGGCATTCGTACTGAAGCCATGGCGCCAACCACATCACCCCGCATCGAGACGGAGATTGCTAAAGCTGAACGCAAACGTCAAGTCAATTAGTTGTCGAAAATTGTGCGAAAAAATTATCTGAATCTGAAACTCGGGAAATCCGAGCATGATGAAGCACTGAGTAAATTATTCAAACCCATTACGGTACCGCTGAAAAGATTGAGTGCGGCAGTGTCGCCACCCACCAAACGATCACGACTGACAGTGAAAAAATAAGAGAAACAGGAACCGCCATCGACTCCAGACTTTATGAAAAAGGAAGAAGAAGAAGAAAGCACGAGGGCACTCCGGGACTATATAGTTTGATTTTCTACAAAAATCCCAAATACGCTAAAGCCGATTTGGTGGCATACAAGCAAATTTTGACAGCTACAGGTGCGCATGTAGATGCGCGAGGTAGGTTAAATCCATCTCAGACTGCCAAATACAAAGAGTTGATTCGACCAATGTTCAAAGATCCCCAATCAAAAATAGGTGGTGGAGGTCGAGGTCGTTTCACCGACGGCAGTGGTATCCCAGATCAGTTGACATACAACACGAAACCCATAGAATACGTGTACTGGGACGATTTGAACGAGCTCGTTGACAGGTATAGGCTTCTGGTAGCCGCCAAAAATGCCGGTAGCACCTCTACCGACAACGAGATCGTGGCCATCATCAATGAGCTGAGAGAAGCATGCTATATTCGATAAATAAAAGCGTAGACGTTTTTTCGCATGCCACAGTCGCATCATGAGCATCAACAAGTTCGGTCAAACTTCGTCAGCTCGCCGTGCACGGCAGCAGCAGCCCTACCATTTCGCTGGCGTTATATTCAACTGTACGACAAATGGGGTCATTGATGCTGAACATGTGAAAATATGTAATGTGGAAACGCCAAGTGCACTCAGTGATGTTGCCAAAAAAAAAATACGTTGATGACGTCATACAGAAGCTCAAAGATGACGTCATACACAAACTCAAAGACGAGCTGGACACCACCAAAAACAATCTAACAGGCTTGGATATTCGAGTGATGAAATTCATGTCACTTTCAATGAAAAAGCATGAAAATACCAAGGAACGCTTGGATAAATTGGCACTGGATATTGTTGATATTCCAGCCTCTTGAGTAGAAGGTGTAACGCCCAGTGCAGTTAGTGTATTGGCTCCGCCATTAGCGAAATGACGTCTTCATCATCATCATCTGAGAAAGAACAATTGGTTGATGAGCTCCATGCTCCAGCCAGAAGGAATTTTCCTCGCAGACGTACTATCATCAAACGACTCGACGATCTGTAGCAGATGGACTAGGCTGATCTTCAAAAATATTCCAAAACCAATAACAACTTCAATTATGTTCTCGTGGTGATTGACATCTTTTCCAAGTAAGTACCTATGGGTGCGCCCTTTGAAGACCAAAACTGGTCGAGACGTCACCGAAGCGATGAGTGACATATTGTCGAAAGCGAAAAGATGTCCCAAGCTCCTCCAATCAGATCTCGAAATTGAATTTTACAATTCCAGCTTTCAGCCTTTTCTGAAAAAGTACAACATCAAACACTACAGCACGTTGTAACGAATTGTAAAACATTGCGATACCATTTTTTTGGATTGTTGAATTTTATGTTGGTAACACCATCTCATTGAGCTGTTCCAATTTATTCAATTGTGCTATGCGATTGGTAACACTGACGATAGACAGAGTGAGAGAGATTGACTTCCTCCCATGGAGAGGTTTCATCGCCCCTTTCTGAAGTGAGCATTCGAAGCGGTGGTTTGTTTTCTCAGTTTTCCCTACGGGAAATTTGAAATTTTTCTAGAGCGAGGAAATGAAAGGTCGTATATATTATTATCTTTAAAATGATTAACTTCTATCTAATTCATTAATTGAATCGATATAAAAATCGATATTCTTTTGGCACGTTTTATTTGAAATTTAAAATTCACTTTTGCTAATTTCTAACATGAATGCAAAATGGCCGTATGTGCGTCATTCATGATTATATTTGAAATCTCCAAATCTTTGAATAATTAACTTAAACACAATTCGTCATATTGTAACATAATTAACTTTTATCTATTTCACTGATCGAATCGATATACAAATCGATATTCTTTTGGCACGTTTAATTTGAACTTTGAAAATTCAATTTTGATACATTGTAAAATGGCCGTATGTGCGTCACTCATGAATTTCATGATTAATTTGAAAATCTTCAAAGTTTGAGTACTATGCGTTATCATTATCGAATATCATTTTGTAGTCGTACCCTCTTTTGACAATTCGGTCCTGAATCCTGAATTGTCACAGCTGAAATAAATTCTAACCTGTGAAAGTCAAGACGAAGTGTGGAGATAATTTTCATTAATTCTATCAATCTTGAAGTTAAAAGATTATGAATTAGATCTGTTTCTGTTCATGCTTTATGGTTTTCAGTGATACAAGTGTTTCCACAAATTTTTCCTGAATGTTCAGAAGTTATCAATCTGCTCAAAAGGCAAAAACAGTGAACTAGGATCTAAATTCCTGAACCTGGATGGTGATCTGTGAGAAGGTCTGATCTGGCAGCTTGGAGAACAGGATTCATGGGTGAAGTAAATGATTTGAATTCCTCATTTCTGTATCTTAATCAGAAGAAGCTACACTCACTCATGAAGCTTTGAGCTCTTGGTAGGATCTTTCGCTCTCTTCTACATCACTACCCATGTTTAGATGTAAAGGCCTAGCCAGAAGTTCGATATATTTTGATAACTTTTCATTTGCAGTAGTTTTAGATACAAATGAAGTCATCTGCTTTCTTTGTGACTTTATAAGAAAGCATTATCTCAACTCTCTTGCTTTCTCTCTCTCTCTCTGTCTCTTCTCAGTCAGGAGATACACATTTCCTTTTCATCCTTGATGATTTTGCTTGTCAGTTCCACTGAACGTTGGAAATTGACTATTAAATTGATTGAAATGATTTGTACAATCATGGTCATATCTCGAGTCATGTGACTCAACCTGCCACAAGATACTGGTTTGTCTCATCATTCGAACATCTTATGAGATCTAGGAAAGACCCCAGACCGACTACAGATTGTATCCAGATTGTATCCTGCTAGTAGAGCAGCCATTGTCTCGAGAGACCATACAAGGCTCCTACATTCTTCGTAGTAGAGTAGAGCTCTGGAGTAAGTCTTTCTCATCGCAAGAACTGATCATAAAATGTGAATAAACCAACCATTCATTTCAAGGCAAATATTGAGAGACCAGAATCCTTTGTAACTTTAAAATATCAAATTTGATTGTAACTTAGCCACTTCATTAGAATCTTGTCACACATGTTTTGTCACATGGGACTTTTGTGAATATAGTGTTTTTTGAACTTGTTTTTTTTTTATTGTTGAGAAGCACAAAGATCATCCTTTGACAAATCAGTGTTTTTGGTATTTTCATTTAATGAAAAAAGAACCGGGTGCCCAGATCGAGTCTACGGCGAATATGCGAAGTAGTCTCTCGCCTTACCGACAGTAAAGTTGAATACAAAACTTCTACAACTATTTTGGATTGAATTGGTCGTTACTTGATGGAAATCCATAGTATAAAGCACTAAGGTAAACGATTAAATTTCCACAAAACTTTATTAAATTCGCGACATGTTTCACTACACTGTAGTTTTATCTTTTACTATGACGAACTTCTCTGTAGATGGATCAAAATATACTCCAAAAGTGTCATCAAATTTATTTTGCGTATCGGCAATTTTCTATATATGCACGAGGCAAAGGAATCGCAAACTGTTGTAGGTATTGTTCCTGTTGATTCATCTCAGGGTGCATACTTTCATCAAAATAACTCTCACCAGGGTCTGATTTTGGAATGGTTGAATCGTACTGAAATGTCTCTTCATCAGGAGTGATCTGTTAAAATTCTTGAGACGTAGGTTGGTGAAATTTTTGAGGTGTTGGTTGATGCAATTTTTGGGAAGTCGATTGATAACTTGAATGTGGTGATTTGATTTCACGTTTCAATTCTTGCTTCGACCGAGTCGTTGACGGTTGTTGAACAGCTGTCAAGAACTGTTTCAATGGTTGGGTGATTGCTTCATATGTTTTTTCTAAATGTGACTGAGATTCTGCTATATCAGATTTCAAAGTCTTATATTTTCTTTTCAAAGCCTTTCTTGCTTTCAATAGTTGTTCATGTAAATGACTATTCATGATGACTGACAATTATACCACAATCATAATGTTTATATATGAATAAATGTATCGAAACCTCTCCTATATCGTCCCTCGTTCAGAGAACAATCTTTATCGATAACTAGAAAATCAAATTTATCTTTCCAACAATGAGAACAGAGTTCTTTGTGAAATTCGGTAAGGACATATCTATACTAACATGGTCATCATATATATGCTTCAGATTTGTAAGGTCTTGTTGAAAAATTATAAGCAAATTTGCATTATCTCTAACGAGTTGCTTGGAAATGGCAGAATAGGTTTGACATAAATAGAAACAATCCGTGTGTCTGTGAAGACCGAAACAAAAATAATTTTTAATTATGTGTTGATCACATGTGGTAACATCATCAAATATGATGACTGAATGATCTTTTATATTGTCAGGTAGAATTACGTCATCAGAATCATTGTATTCATAGAACCCAATTTCTTTCATAGGTGCCAGCATCATCCTCAAATGATTATACTTAGGTTGGTATAATGATTTTGAAAATAAGTACACATATGTAAAACGAAAACCATTTGGTTGTTCCAGCAAAGACAACATCACATTACTTTTGCCTGACCCACAAGTAACCCTCTTTTAGATTGACCTCCACATAGCGCACCATGTTTCCTTACATTATTCTCCACATTGATCTCATCATGATTGAGAACTGGAAGCAATAACTTTTGTTTTTAAGTCTTCAAAGCAAGTTGGGAATGGGTTTGAGACGAAAGAAAAAAAACATGAAAAAAAGGAAAGGTGGGGAACTGAAAGTTGCCAGAAAACGAAAGAGTAAACTGAAAAAAAGAGTAATTCTAATTCCAAAGAAAGGTAGATTTCTTTCATTTTTACTACCACTTCTAGGAGCATTAGGTGCTGCAGGGGGTGGGGCACCATCTATCGATTCAGCAGTTAATAAGGCAAAATCTAATAAAGAACAACTTGCTGAACAAAGAAGACCTAATTTGGCAATGGAACGAAAAGGAAAAGGTTTATATTTAAGACCTCGAAAAGGTTATGGAATGTTTGCTCAACCATATCAAAAAAACTGCTGAAGTTGCTACGCCGAGCCTTAACCAATATCGATTTGACGATGAATGCAGAGCGTTTGAGAATTCCATACTTTCGAGGTGTTTCCATGAGAGATACACTTCCCGAAAAAACAAGAAGCAATGAGTGCGGTATCACTAATCTTGATTCTGATTTGGGAGAAGGAACTCATTGGACAGCATATTCTAAGAAAACTGCGAAAGTTATATATTTTGATAGTTATGGAACCACCAAAGGATTTGATAAAATACTTCCTCAGCGCTGGTGACGTCAACAAAATAGGATTGGCAAAGTTTGATTCATTCACTGTTATTTAAAACGTTACAAAATTGAACAATGTTTTTGTATGGGGTGAACACGATGAATACAGTTATAACTTCTCTGAAGAATTTTATGATGTAACAAATATGTTTGATCTCCTCATCAAACAGATGACTGACCATAATGAAGATGTGATATCCATCGACCCAAATTGGATCACATCGAAAATGATCATCCGTACAAACCCCAAAATCAATTTTTCGGTAGAAAATTTAATTGGTTCATTATTAGGATTCGAGACAAGGATACTCAATGCGAATAATATCTACAAATCAGATCATGAAGTAAAAATTCTTTCAATCAATACAATATACATTATTTGTAATATTGCGATGGGTTCATTTTTGAATGGTGATCAAGTGCATGTGATTCATCAATTCTTTCCGACCGTACCAAGGGGGTATAAAATAGTTGAATCGCCTTTGAACATTCTGTATATTCCTGTCAGTATCAAGACAATCAACAACATCACAGTAAGAGTTTTTGACCAAAATTTGAATTTAATTGATTTCCGAAACGAAGAAGTTACTATTAGATTGCACTTGAGACGAAAGACTCTCTGAGATGGTCTGGATATTTGACAAACCAACATTCCAACATCCGTATAAAAAGCAGGTGATACGAACTTTGAAAGATAGTACGAAAGCAACTGTCGAATTGCTAACACCCGAACATAAAAAATACTTGAAATCTTTGGGATTATATCTCATAATATAATGGAATTGCTACAAATCACAAGTGAACCGATCAGTGATAGCACAATTGAAGATTATCAGTTTCATACATATCAGCCCTATATTACGAATGACATCAAATATAATAATGAAATCAGACTTCCAATTCAGGACTTGGACGCTTATACATTACCTTGTAATTCATACATCTACATAGAGGGAAAGCTTACAAGACTGGACGGGGATCCAATAACGATAATAAAATTCATCATTCTTATTCCGTGAACTCCGATATGAGCTGAATGGTGTGGTGGTAGACTCTGTCAGAAACATTGGACTAGTGTCAACGATGAAAAATTATTTGTCTATGAATGAAAATGAAAGTGTTTCTATGCAAAATGCTGGTTGGTTTCCCAAACTTGGTGCGAGTGATAAAATATTAGTTGATGATGAAGGAAATTTCAATGTATGTATTCCGCTCAAGTTATGAGCTAGATTTGTTGATGAGTTTTGATTCATGAGAGTCATGATTTAGATGCTGTGTGCAGTATAGATGATTCCGAAAAGCCAAAGGTGAGCATAAGCAAATTGAGTTGGTGTATCTCTCACGTAACACCAAGTATTCAAGAACAACTAGATTGAATAATATCATAAATAGCAATTTTGAACTACCGCTTAAATTCAGAAGATGGGAATTGATGAGTACCCTTCTCTAAATCAAACAACAAGACATACTTGGGCTGTGAAAACAACTACAAAGGTTGAAACTCCTCGCCATGTTATCATTGCATTTCAACAAGACAAAAAAGAAAAGCCTACTACTGATATGAATGTAGATTCGACCACTGCAATCTGAGTAATTTAAGAGTATTTCTGAATTCTGAACGATATCCTTACAATGACTTGAATCTTGAATTTAAGAATAACAAGTTTTCAAAACTCTATGAATTGTATGCCAACTTCCCAACCTATTTTCAATCCTAATGAATTCAAAATTAAGGCACCGCTGGTGCATATCGACTGTTCACGTCAAAAGGAAGTGATTAAATGTGGTTCCATAATACTTAGAATTGAAATTGAAACTGCTGAAATCACACCCAAAAATGTTACTGCATACTGTCTTATTCTACATGAGAAAGAATTTTCATATAATCCATTTACGAAAATTATTAAGCAGTTTTAAAGCACATGCTCGATGGGTTATGAGAAAGACTTGCATATTTGAAACATCAGTTCAAAGATGATATCAGAGTACAGAAGAAGATTGGAGCAACACCATAAGAACCTAAAAGTACTGAAACAATCGATTGAATCATACATTTTGAAACAAGCATTGATAATGAAACTCGGTAATTTAAAAATATGATAATGGTGATAGACGTGCAAGGTTTCAAAATTGAGCATAATAAATTTTTGACGAAGGAACTGGCTGCATTAGATGGAAGTAGAGTTTCTCACTATGTGTTTAAACCACCGATTACGTGCTTTGCCTTACTAATTCGCACAACATCTCCGACTTTGAATTTTCTCGGTCCAGCTATTTTCAAGTGGCTGTATGTTGATTTGAGAATTTCTTTTTCGTTGGTTTCATCAATTTCCGAAAGTTTCATTCCCGTCTCTGAATGACGTGTGTCATTGTAAGATTTTGTGATTTCAGGTAATATATTCAGCCATTTGTAGGTGCCATTCGAACTGAAATACTTGTACAATCTTTCCTTCAAAGTCCTTATAATCCGTTCGGCCATAGAGGCTTTGAGGATGTTGTACGTATTGTAGTGATTTATCTCATGTTTTTTCATCAAACTCTAGAATTTACTGTTTTGAAATTCCGTTCCCTGATCGGTTTGTAGATTTTTTGGGCATCGTTTCGTGTGTGCCAAAATATCTGCAAACGTTTTCGTAATTTCCTCACCCGTTTTCGTTTTCAGCGGATGGATCCACACGAATTTTGAGAAACAATCTATAACGACTAGAATGAGTTTGAAATTACGATTTTGATGGGCGAACGGTCTCATCTCAGCCAAGTCCATTTGCCATAAATTATCTAAGGCTTCAATAATGGTGCGACGTCGAGGATAACTTTTTCTAATAGGTTTATGCAGTTCACGGACAAGTTGAATCTTGTCTTTGGAAGCCATCACACATATGTGATGACGAAAACTGTGAAACCTGCTATTTTATTATGGTGATGTATACACTACATTTTGTCTTTATACACTCGCTATATCTGAATTTATTTTGGTGATTTGCTGTAAAATATCAATTCGAAACTGATTTAACTCATTCTTGGTTAGCAGCATTTCCTTGTGCTTGATATCGCATTTTAAATTGTGTGCATGAATCGAATCGGTTATTTCAGAAATTTTTTTCAACAAATCTCCACGTACATTTTCAATATCAGTTTTGTATTGTTGGTTGAATTTTTCGAAAAATGACATTGTTTCATTATAGCCTACCTCACTTAGTTGCGTTATTTGAATAAAATTACTTGCAAGTGTTTGAGTTTTCTTTTCCAGATTATTTTTTGTTGCAATCAATTCATTTTCAATTTCATGTTGCATCTTTGCCATGTTGTCACTCAGTTGAACTATTTCCGAATGGTGTTGTTCACCTTGATGTTGTATAGTTGCAGCAATTTTTCTATCGATTTCATCCACATATTTTTTATTGGCAGCATCAGTATTATTGGTAGGGCTCTTTACATTAATCAATTTCAAATTATCAAAATCAATGTTACCATATGGAGTGTGCAGCAAACCGCCTCCAGAGGGCGTAGGTAATTGTCGCTTTTTATCACCGGTGTTGCTGTCACTACGTCCAAACTTATCAATAACCATTTTGAAAATGTGAATGTATGCATGGATGCATGGCATCTTATAGAATTATATTTGCCTCTTTTAGTTCACTCAAAATAGCAATAATCTCATTGTCATGCGAAGTATTTCCGGCATCCTGAGAGGCTATCAATAATTTGAGACGTTCGCATAGTTCGTTGGGATCATCCCAATAAATAAACTCTATGGGCTTGGTATTGAATGTAATTGCAAGAAGTGTTTTAGGCAAACCGCTACCTTTTGCTGCAGGGTCATGTGTTTTAGGTAAATTTGTACGTGTTGATATTTTACGTTGATTTCGTATAGGAAACATCGGTTCAATTATGTCGGTATACTTGTATCTTTTACTACCTTTCGGATAACCTATGGAGTTTTTGTGAATGTTCGACAAATCGACAATTGATTTTTATGCCTGCATATCTGCATTATTATAGTTTTCAGGTGTGTTTAAAAATATGAGTTCATATATACCGGGTGTTCCTTTCCACTGATATCCACCCATTTTAATGTATCCGCTGCGTTTGTCGAAATCTATTTCTTTATTACCAAGAAACCATTTTGAAGATACACCATCATATACAGGGCCGTATACTTCATCGATTTGTTTGTCATTGCTCCAATCTTTTATAATGTACGGTTGAGCAATTATAGGATATTGATCGATATATTCCCGTAAAACTTGTTTATCCATGTCTGATGTAAAGCTCTTATCTTGTTTCTCTTGTATGCCTACGCTAAAGGTATCATCAGAGAAACATCTATTATTTGGTAAACAAGAAGCTTTCTCGAGATAAGCTGTCTTATGAAGATGTCTGGAAGAGTCTCACCAGATTAAGAGACATGATGTTGGACCAGAATCTTGTGAACCTGGCAATCTCAAAATTGGCCTGTGGGATTGATGGGCTGGGCTGGAGAGTTATAAGGGGCATGTTGGAGACAATATTCAGACCTAGCGGCGTCAAGATTCTAGTGTGCTGCAACCATCTTCCTCGACCCATCTCGAACACTGTGGAGTGTTACTTCCATCGAACGTCCAGGTGTAGATATGGAGAATCTTGCAGATATCTCCACACTACAAAAATGACAATTCGGGACGAAACGTCTTTAAGAAGGGGACAATGTAACGATTTCGAGACTGGCCTCGAGACCGGCCCTGATCATCCAATTAGTGGTGCACACTCGAAATGTAAACAAGTTCTCCGCTGACAAACACATGAATCACGTGGAAGAGACGAGAACTTTCTAAAGAAGGTTCTGGGGACATCTAAGAAGTCGCCCGAAAGGCTCGAATGGTCGATACCTGTAAATATGGATATATAAGTCGCCCGGCGGGAGATGGCAGAGTAGTCAGAGATAGCCACAGAGAGTTACGAATATAATAGTTCCAGAGTTCACAGATAGAGACTGACAGTAAAGATGAATAAAATTAGTAACTGTAATATAAATAAGTGTTTAAGAATAATAAATTGCTTTGGTAATAAAAGGTTTCCATTGATCACATCAGTTTTCCTTAATTATTATTGGTATGTTCATTCTACGAGCATGAATATTTCGGGAATTTAGAATATCAAATAATCCATCGATAGTTTTGATGAGCTCAACTGAATATTTTGAAATTCTTTCAAATGAAGAACATCGCATAGGAATGATAGTGCATCATCTACACTCGAGCTGAGTGTTTGTGCAGCAATGTTCACCTGGAAACTAAAAATAAAATTCATAAAACCCACCTTAAATCTCTATAAACCAAAATGTTCCCTTGATATCTTGGTGAATCAAGAGTATGCACTTTTTTCAATCAGTTATTATTGAGAAGAAACAAACTATTTTAAAATTTATAAAATCTAATGATTTACATGAGGCAGATCACAGAAAAGCTTTGAGAAGCATATCAAAACTGAATTCTAGAGTTGCCTATAATTATTTACCCTATGTAAGAATCGCTGGCTGGACAATGGACTGAACATTCATAAACAACAGAAGAATGAACAATGCAATGTTCCGAAATTCGAATAGAGTTTGGCATAATGACACAACACCGACCCTGACTTTTAGTATTACAACATAAAACGGATTACATATGGCGACGAACACATAGGTTCCATCAGAATTTTAGCATGCTACATCTACTTTTGTTTTGAGGTCTGTGGTCTAGCCCTAGATGAACATAAACAAGTTGACGTAAGGTCTCAATAACGGCTTTGCTCTGCCCGCCGATAGTGAATAGTTTCCATGTTTCTAACCTAACCCACATAAGAAGAGTCTCTGCTATAATTTTTTTTGGTGTTCACCTACTTTGGGTAACACACTTTGATTTGAGCAATTTAACGTTACACTAAATTGACACCAACGTGTGGGGCTGGTTTTTGAGAGAATTGAAAACTTGTAAAAGAAGAAACACTGGGGAATACATTCTTTTCTGCACAATTTATCTGAGTTATCTTGATATTATTTTTGAATGCCTTCCTAATTGTTAGTGCTAATATAGTTTTTTCTTATATTTTCAAACAACTTTCGACCTTACTTTCTTTATTTTCTGTCAGAGTGACAACAACAACAACTTTCTTTTATTCTCTTCATTCGACTGTCACATATTATAGACTGATAATTCAAAATTCTTCCCCGGTGAAGAAGTTCCATCTGCTTTATCCATGACCTCTGCCTCAACTGGTATCCGACACAGCTTGGCTACTGGATGTCGATAGGTACTTTTTCCTGTTGTCCCTGGGAATACTGCAGATACTCTGCCCATTTTCCAGGAATTCCTTGGGATATTCTCGTCTACCATCAGCACTATATCACCCAATTTCAACAATTCTTGATCATCAGTACACTTGTTTCTTCGAATCAAACATGGAAGATAATCTTTCATCCACCTTTTCCAGAATGAATTCGCCAACATCTGTGACTTCCTCCATTCCTTCTTCAGGTACTTCCCGAATTCACCAGGCGGTCCCTCAGAATGTGTATAACCAGCCAAGAAATGATTGGATGTAAGTGCCTCCGGATCATCAGGATCAACTGAAACATGACTTAATGTTCTAGAATTTACAATATTTTCTTCCTCAGCAAAGAGTGTTTCTTCTTTGAGAGACTGCCATATATGACGATACCCAACGCTTTCTTCACTGTGCAAATAAGCGTTTCCCATGCTCCCCCCATGTGAGGAGCTCCTGGTGGAATGAACTTGAACTGTATGTTTTTTATTGACATACTGTCTGCTATAATGGTTTCGTCCATTTCTTTTATTGATTTTCTGAGTTCTTCAGCTGCACCTTTCAGATTCGTCCCATTATCACAGGTAATAGTTTTCGGGTATTCTCGTCTAGAAATGAACCTTTTTATGGCCATTATAGCTGAATCTGTGGATAGTGAGAAAGCCATTTCCAAATGGATGGCACGCACAGCAAGGAACGTGAACAGAACCCCCCATCTCTTCTCTTTTCTTCCCATCCCAACATTTATAAAGGGTCGGGTGGTTGGGAAAATTCTTGCTAGAGGAAGTTGACCCATTTTCAGTGGGTTTGTATTACTTGCATTGATTTCACAATTTTGGCAATTCCTTTTTACAGCTTTCACAGCGGCTCTTTCGTCAATGATCCATTATTTCTTTCTAATTTCATTGAGAATTGTCTCTGTGTTCTGGTGCTTGAACTCTTCATGAAAATGTTGGAGCAATAATTTTGTATATCTGTTCTTGTGGCTAATAATGAAGGGCCTTCTTGATTCGCCTCCAAGCCACGTCGCTAGATCTAAACGACCACCCAGAATAAGTAAACCTTCTTCATTGATTCGTGGACACAGCTGTCTCAATTAACTTTTTTTGCCTAATATATTTTGTTTCCTTAGCATTCCCAATTTCTTCCCCAAAATCTTCTTCTTGGACTTTTTTCACCCATAATTTCTTTGCTTCCTGCATTTCTAGAACAGTGAGACTTGTAGATCTATCAATATTTGCTTTTTCAATTATCTTCTTCATGTTCTCCACGAATCTCTTCATCCACGCTGTACTCCTTATTACCCGTAACCATTTTGAAAATGTACCGATATCTGGAAGATGAGTGGAGCTACTCTGGTTTTTACAATCACCAACATAACATTGATTGACTTGTGGGAAATAAGATGCAAGTAGGCTACAGAATGCCTTTTGACTAGAGTCACAGAATAAATGAAGTTTTGTTTCTTCTGCCAACGAAATCCTGAAAGAATAGCACCTGGGAATTCTTACCTCAGTCACCTCTGGAAGCTTTTCCAACCAATTCCTCCATATCCTGGCCAACGTAAGTGGCAATTCGTCGTCCCATCCTACCTACACCCGCACGCCATATTTCTTGGAGAATCATTTTCGTTCCTACAGTGACATGACATGAAAAATCCAATGGATCGAAAATAGACATTGTCGTTTTTAAAACAGTTCGTTTCGTTGGATTGCTGTTTTCAAATTCTTTCATGGTGAATTGGAAATGATCATCTTCAGGATTCCACAAAATTCCAAGAATTCTGCATGTAGAGACAGAACCATCATTTAAATCTTTGGTTCCGATTGACTTCTCAGAAAAATATTCCATTATAGCTCGTGAATTTGACATCCAATTGACTAATTCAAACCCTCCAAGAAGTAGAATTCTTCTTACCTCTGACATAATTCGTATCACATCTTCCTCCGTATCTTTTGAATCCAAATAGTCATCCACATAAAATATCTTGGTGATTGCGGTCAAGACATCAGGATCAGACGTAAGTTCTTCTGCATTTGAGTTTTTTATATATTGTGCACACGACGGAGAACAAGATGCACTAAAAGTCATCACCTGCATTTCATAGGTATCTGGTGGTTTCTGGTAATTAAGATTTCTCCACAATAGCTGCTGTGCACACCTGTCTTCTTGTCGAATCCTCACCTGTTGAAACATTTCTCGTACGTCTCCACAAAATCCAATTCTCCTTTGTCTGAATCTCAAAATAACAGCAGTCAGAGGTGGTAACAAATCTGGACCAGGCAACAAACAGTCATTCAGACCGCATTTGCTTTAGCAGCAGCATCAAATACCATTCTAATCTTTCCTGGTTTATTCGGATTCACTGTTGCGGAATGCGGCAAATACCATGTGTTTGCCTTATGCATGGCTGCTTCTTCCTCGGTGAGTTTCTTCAGGTATCCTTTCTCCAGAACGGAACTGATTTTTTCACAGTAAACCTTTGCAAAATTTGGGTCTTTTTACATTTCCTTTCCGTGCATAGAAGTCTCTGAAAAGCATATGACTTACTCTCTGGAAGCTGAACCTGATCCTCTTTCCACAACAGCCCAATTTCAAACCTATTTCTATCGCGTTTTGCAGTTGTTTTCATGATAGTAAGAACTCTTCTTTTCTATGGACTAACCTTTTTCGTTGTAGGAATGACTCCAAAATATTCTGTGGAAAAAGACTGTTTTAACAGCTAATTAATTTGTTTGTCGTTGTTTTTATCATAGATATGCAAAGTTTGTGCATGATTTTCAAATCAACCCTTTGTATATACAGTGTGTTGCAATTTACTAAGCCCCACCCCTGTATTTCTGTGGATTTCAGATTATTGATTTTTTTTTTCATTCCAGTGTGAACTTCTCAATATGCTTTATCTTCTCAAGTGAAAAAGTTTCATAAGTCACCTTTTCACGACCTACTACGCTCACAAAATGTACGTCAAAAATCGAGAAAAAGTATAAGGCTTTTTTTAAAAAAGAATTTGGTTGGGGCATTCGATTCGGACCAGTCTAGAATAGCTCTATGCAAAATTTCAACATGATATCTTCTACGGGGTGTTTTCTATACCTGTTACAATTTTCGAAAAAGGAAATCTTTCAAGTCACTGTATATAAAATATTTCGTGTAAATTGGAATGAATTGAGGCAAGGGGTCGGATTCAGATAATCTATTTACTGATTGTCAATGAAAACACAATATTTCCACACAAATTAATAATTTTTAAATACTAACAAATTTTTAAAACAAACATGAAGAAATGTAATATGTATCAAACAAGCAGATGAAAAACTGAGACACGAACAATTCTAAATCTTTGTATGTTCTCCATATCCCCTTCATTTTCTACACATTTTTTGTACCTTCTGCGCAAATTCTGTCCAACTCATCGCAGTTCTCCTGGTGATATTTCTCTGCAAAACTGCCACAATTCTTCGTCGCAACTCTTTTTTAGTCCTTGGCCTACTTTTATAAACCTTCTGTTTGATATTTTCCCAAAAGTAAAAATCCAGAGGAGTGAGATCAGGCGCCATCCAATTGAAAAATGATAGGTGTACGAAAATTTTTGGGGATTTCTGCGAGAATGTCCCATAATTGGCTATTCAAGAAATTCAGAACAGTTTCAGCATTTATCGATCCACCAAAGAAAAATGGGCCGATAATTCACTGGCCGCCGCGTTTGCCTGATCTCACCACTCTGGATTTCTACTTTTGTGGAAATATTGAACAGAATGTTCATGAAACTAGACCATGTTCTGAAGAAGAGTTGCGACGATGAAGTGTGGCACTATGCACTGAAATTTCTCAAGGAGAATTGAGAAGAGTAGGACATAACTTGCGCAGAAGGTGTGGTAATAATGTGTTTTTATCAACAATCATAAACAGATCGTCTGAATCCGACCCCTTGCCTCAATTCATTCCAATTTACACGGAATTTTTTGTACAGAGTGACTTGAAAGATTTCCTTCCTCAAAAAACAGGTATAGAAAACACCCCGTAAAAGATATCATGTTGAAATTTCACATGGAGGTATTCGAGAATGGTTCGAACCGAATGCCTTAACACAAATTTTTCTAAAAAAGTGCCCAATACATTTTCTCGATTTTTGGCATGCATTCTGTGGTCGTAGTAGGTCGTGATAAGGCGATTGATGAAACTTTTTTACCTGACAATATAGAGCATTTTGAGAAGTACATATTGAAAAGAATAATAAAAATTAATTTCCAAAATCCACAGAAATACGGGGGTGGGGCTTGGTAAATTGCAACAGACTGATTGTACCTCGGTCCGTGCAGGGACCACCCAAGCTTGCATTTTGTTGCACTCGGTAACTTTTGCCCTTCAGGGCTAGAACATGTTTGTCTAGCTACAATCAATTCTACATTGTCTTGCCTAATGAGGATAAGGGGCATTTCATTGAAGAAACTATCGATTGGAAGTCTTACTGTGGTCTATTAATAGGAAGGGATATTTTATGAAAAAAATGATGATGACGAAGTTTGCAGCCATCTACCCCACATGGTTCCTTAATTTTGCAACGATATTTCTAATGAATACTGTTCAAACATAAACTATATAATATCTTACCTGTAACTGTAGTCCATCTGGTATCTACATTATACGATTTGATTCTCTTACAGTTACTTACATTATGATCTTCCATTTCACAGTAATCACATCTCGTTTTCAGTTCTCTTGTGTTGAAAACCGTATCTGGGCGTTTGGTCCAGGGTTTCTTGAAGTTTTTCACAGTGTCTGAAGCAGTTTGGAAATTACCAGGCACAGCTACATGGCAAGCTCCATTCGCGATTTTCATGAGCCAACTTGAAAAATCGTCTAGTGTAACAGATCCGTTCTTCTTGAAAACTGTCTCGCCCCACCTCAAACGTAATGAATCTGGTAGTTCATTTGAGAGATCTTTCAACAATTGGGAATTGAACATATGGCCAATAGAACCCAAAGATTTCATTTTGGCTGTCAAATTTTGAACCTCATTTTGAAATACTATCAATTTTTCCATATTACTTACTGTCTCTTATTGTGGAAAACTTTTGGATTCTACCAATAATGGATTCAATGATTAGATCTGACCGGCCAAATCGCATCTCAAGAACATCCATTGTTTCACGTCCGTTTTCCCTATCATCATTCCAGATACTGCAGATCTTGCGTCTCCCTTCAAACATTTCCTGAGCTATTTCCGCTTGGTTGTATCCACCATCTTTGATATTCTTTGGACTGCTCATTGAAGAGAGGCAAATCTTCTGGGTTACCGTCAAATATGGGAATGTCTTTATCCACAATTTGTCTTGCTAGAAACTTCTCATACTTCTCATCACCTGGGTTAACACTCTTTATCACATTGCTGATAGTTTGGCAGAGCAGTTTGATGTCATTGTTTTCTGCCGATTCAACGATTTCCACAACCGAAGATTTGGCATTGTTCTCAAAATGATTGACATTTGTTTCACAACCATTTTGTTGCTCATTGTGTTTTGTTAAAAATAACGTCACAGTTAGTCGCCATTTCCGTTATTTTGCTATTGCTTGGTAATAGCAAAACAACGGAAATAGCGATTAACGGTGACGATATCCTTAGGGCTGAATATTAGGATTTTCTTTGGAAATCATAACATTGTTCATGTGTACTAAAGCCTCTTGACCATTTTCCACACATGACTGGCTTCGGTTATCATTTTCAACCAAATTGTTTTCTGTGACGGGTAGATATCGCTTTTACCATCCTGATATGATGAACTATCTCTTATTTCCGCTTCTCTTCACTCATGATCCATTTGAAGGAGTCTCATCTTGTTTTCTACTTCACGTTGCTGTTGTTCAAGCTTCTTTCTTGCTTTCTCAGTCTCAATGTTTAACTTCCTTCTTTGAACATCGACACTCACCTGGGGCCGCTTGGAGCTTTTCAAAGAGGCAATATCTTCACAAGTTTTTCTTGCAGGATTAACAGAATGAACAGCACACGTTTCTGAGCGCTACAGAAGTTTCTCCGTATCCTTTGGGCCATATATATAATAGGCTGATAAACTTCTGTTAATACCAGCGCCTTGTCTTTCACTTCTTCTATCCATATTTTGACTCAGATCCGGCTTCGTAGGACCAAATGTTAGTACTTATATAGCTTTTTCTTATATTTTCAAACAAATTTCGACTTTACTTTATTCACTTTATTTTCTGTCAGAGTGACAACAACAACAACTTTTTTTATTCTTTACATTCGACTGTCGAAGTGAAATACAAAAGAATATTATAGACTGAAGATTCAACACTAATTGTCTCAAATTTAGGACTGTATAGAAGTTTGAGTTATTGAGTCTTAAATAGGAGAAGTATTACCTGTTATCTCTATTATCGTTTGAACATTATTTTTGCAACTTATCATGTCTCACTTTCGCTTAAACGTTGAATATTTGCATACCCATGAATTAGAGCATGAAATCAAATCTCGTGGTTTGGAAGTTCCTGTATCAGCTAGTGATCGTAGAAAACTATCAAGAGGTCAACTTTAACAAGAGGCTGACAATCGAAGCACACATTCTTTTGTAGAAAATCTAGATTTTTATTCGGAGAAAGTCAGTATCGAAGAAAGTATTAGAGATTAAATTCCATCTTTTCAAGGAACTACTTCAGATGTAGAATTTTTAAGACTTACTTAGATTAGCTCATGTTTCTGGCCAAATCTCTAGATTATCTTGCATTTCTGACGCTGAAGAAAAAGCTAAGAAAAAGTTTTTACAGGAAATTATAACTTTAGAAGGCGAGCTTGATATTAAAGTACTTCCACCACCAGGTACTCATTCGACACCAAATCATACAGTTTTGGGCTACAAATTTTCCTTTTGTCAAGCCAATTTCTATTCATCAACGGATTGTTCATTTTACTGGAAATAATGATAAGGAATCTGTAGTTGGGTTTCTAGAAGAAGTTAAATGTTTCAGAGGTGCTCGTGGAGTGTCAGACTCTGAAATTTTTGCTAGTGCTGCTGAGTTGTTCAAAGATAAAGCTTTTACTTGGTATCTCGATACTAGATCTAGATTTATTTCTTGGGCAGATTAAGTTTCCAAACTCAAATCAGATTTTCTTTCCTACAATTATCAAGAGGATCTTTCAGAAGAGATGAAAAGTAGAAAGCAGGGTTCAAGTGAGAGAGTTGCTTTGTATATTAATGCGATGAATGAACTTTTTAATCGTCAGGAGAGTAAGCCAGATGAAAAAGCTATGGTTCGCATAATTTAACGCAATCTTCTTCCATCATATGCTCTACCTTGGGCCTTATTAGACATCAATACAGTTGATGATCTCACTGACACGTGTAAGCGTCTTGAGGAGTCCCTTACCTGGTCTCACAGACCTCAGTCCTTCCCTGTGAGGAAAACTGGCTACTTAGAACCTGATCTTAGTGCTCCCAGCACATAAGGGTTTCGGTCTTTTTCTTCATCTTCAGGACTTCAGGGGAAATATTTCTACAGCTTATGTTCTAGGCCAAAGAAGATATTTTGCTATAGCTGTGGCAGATCTGATTCTAGGCATAAGTTGAATAAATGTGCCAAGGGTTTCTGGATGTATACGGAGATAGATTTAAGAATTTCAGCGTTGATACCATCGATACCAGTAGATTTTTTAAGTTTCAGGTCACTGATTGTTTCTTTAATTTCGGATTCATCAGTTGGGAAAAGAACAAACGAGTTCAGTACAGTTTTTTCATGAGGTAGAAAATTAGGATTTCTTGATATTTTACTAGCCATTTGTTTTCCTATTTTGGTATATGTGAAATTGAATTCATTTGCAATATCCTGTTTATCCGTTATCAGATTACTGGTTTCATCTTTTATTATTGTTATTGCACGCTTGACGTTTTTTGTGTTGCTAACATCTTTTAATACTTTCCATAGTTCATTTGTGTTGGAAGAGATTGAATCAATTTGTTTTTGATAATACTCGTATGCGGTTTTCCGTATCAATTTAGTTAATTTGTTTTAAAATGTTTTGAGATAATTTTTTATGTTTAAGTTTGTAGGATCATTACGAAATCTCTTGTATAATTGATTTTTAGTATTTACTGATTTAACTAATCCGGCTGTTATCCAGGATGCAATTTTTGTATTTTTTCTCTTTATTCTTTTCTTAACTATACAGTTTTCCAGGGCGTCATTAAGAATCTTTAGGAATTTATTCATGGCCGAATCAGTACTTAGTTAACCTGAGACGGTCTCCCAGGAGGTGCTGCTCAGTATTTCTTGATATTTTGTGTAATCAGTCTGTGCAATGAATCCTTCGGTTCTTTTTTTACCTTTTCTGGAATTATTTGAAGTGCAGTTGTGAAGTGATCAGTAATATGAATTTGTATGATAAGAGGTAATATTTCATCAGTGAACTTGTGTTTTATGGATTTGAGAAAAATATGGTCGATGCATGAACCGTTTCCACCTTGAATCCTTGTTGGATTGTTAATTACCGAATAGTATCCGAACTCACTGAGAGTGTCTAGGTGTTCATTGCAAAATTAATAGGGAAAAGCTCAAGTTAGATAAATCAAAATTTATTACAGCTAATATATTCTTTGTGTAATAACTAAAGTAGTATCACCTCTTGTATATAAACTTATAGATAGAAGTGACAATTACCTTGGTTTGTTTATTTTCTGCAAAATGAAAATGGAATTAAGCTCAACGCACGAAATATTATCGGTCTATCAGTAACAGTTTATCAAAGTACCATTCACCATTCATATACCGAATGTTTACAGTGCGTACTTACAAATATATACGTGAGAATCCTTCTGTACTCCAACGAAAATAAAACGTCGAATCATTCACAGTTAATAATTATATGTGGATGCAAAGCGAGTGCCAGAATATTTGTCAATATATATTTATATATTATATATATAATATATATATTATAATATATATCAATATTTGTTTTAAACAAAAGCACAAGCTTGTTAATAGTAAAGCATAAAATAAGGGGGCCTAAAACTAGGGCTTATCTGTATTTCTCAGAGGTCTTCTTATGCCAGTATCTTGGGTATATGCCAGTAGATTCCACGATGTTACAGCTCACAGAAAGCAGAGAAGAATGCTCATGCCCCCACAGCGGTTATATATGTTGTCTTCGAATAGTATGCAAATATGTATGACAATTGTCGACAATGGTAAAACAGGTTCTACAGGGTGTCTTGAATATGATAGTAGAAAAAGGCTCAAAATATATCAATAGTTTTACATGTGACATTTGAACGAGTTGAGGAGAAACGTAGGCCTAAATGTTATAGAATCGCAGAGAACGAGATTTTGAGTAATTTGGGATAAAATCCACAGTATGTTCAACTGTTCAGTGTCCACAGACAATTTTCCTTGTATTTTACTCAAAATGTCTAAAGAAAATCCACAAAATGTGAAGTAAAATTCCTACCACTGAAAATGTCATGAGAATCAGAATATATTGGAGAAGGAGAATGGAGACAACCTGGAAAGTTTTGACAGGTAGAGGATATATTTTGATTTGCTATTTTGATTATAAAAATGATTCATTTTTCAGACGAATACTATAGGATACAACTTGAATATCCGAAAGGGTACCTTTATCACAGGAAGCATTTACCAACCGACTTCGTAGCTCAGGGTATTCATCGAAGAGTGTAAAACATTCTGAAGCCTTTGAATGCTAAAACCTAAAGAACACGATATGAGGAAGGGAGAATTCATTATCTCGAAAATAATAGAGTATTAGAGGAAGAGAGTTCAGAAGTGGATGGTACGAAGATATAGTTTTATTTTCTAGAGAACGTTAGGTACTTTTGAATTAAATTCAACAAAGCTGAAATTTTTAGAGGTTGTTGCCTATATATTCCGAACTTCTTTTGGATGAGGATAGTGAAGTGAAATTTCCATTACTTATAATACTAATAATAATAAATAATTGCCAGATTTTTTTATGATTTATTCATTTTAGGTTTGGGTTCAAAAGAGACCAGTAGCAATCAATACGATCTCAAGCAAATGTTACTATGGGTGACGAGGATGAACTTTCGTATGATGACCATCATGACGATTAGGACTAACTTTCTTGCATAACTAACGTTCTTGCACACTTAAATGGCCAAAAATGTTATTCAAAGTTCTCTACTATCATAATTTTCTTCTTCAGAGATTTTTCTCCGTAAATTGAACAACATTATCTTCCTAACGATTCAAGTAGCCATCAAACCTAAGATTTGTTGTATCTTACATAAGTCATAATTCATAGAGACACCCAGAGTAGTATATCGTACTTTTTCATTTCAGAATTAAGACCAAGAAATGTATATCATGTATCTATTATTATCTGTTATCTACTATCTATTATTATTAGTATCTATTGTACCTTTTTTTGCTATCTAGTGTTATAGAAGTAATGCAATCATGTATATTCAGAAACTATCGCTTATCGCTCATTAGAAACAGTATTTAATTATTGTACCAGTAACGGCAAATTGTTCTAAGAATGTTTGGAATATAGACTATTTGTGAATCAGTCCAGAAGTTCTTAGTATCGTATCTTGGACATTGAGTCTCTGGTCATTTGGGAAAAAAATCAAATGACATTATGGGAATTCAGTTTCTTTCATTATGAATTAGAGAGTGTTATAAATTATTGGAGAATATACAGCCTTTAATTAGAATTCCCAATTGATTTATTATATCACATTTTGTTCATTTTACCTTACCATATCTATCTTATTTATTGTAATAAGATATTGTATCTTTGATAAGCATATTGTTCCTTTATCGTATTGTAACAAAACAGCCCATTATAGTAGGGGCTGTGTCAAGGATTCGTGCACATGCCAATAATTTTAGGAAAACTCAGGAAACGTTCTCGATAAGCACTTTAATTCGGTAATATTCGACGAAATTTCACACTTGATGAACTGCAAAATACAATAATAAGTTTCGGCAGGAGGCTACAGTTAATATTACAATTTACCTGCACCAGACCCAAGAAATCTTAATCACAAATTATGATTATAAAACTCTTATTCGCCACGAGGATACGTCCATCAAATCAAGAATTCGAAAACAACTCCGTTCGAGTCAATGAGAAAATATACTTTTCAAAAGAAACCACGCTAAAAACCGGTAGATTATATTTTACAACAGGACACCGATATCCGTGTGATGTAGCGCCAGTACATAGGCAACCCATTATTGCAGGTTTTATAACAGTACGCCCCTGCGTTACTGGCATAAAAGCTTCATCGTGATATATTTTCAATAAAGAAGCATGAAAAGTGCCCCGCTCTTCTGAAGATTACAAAGTCTCCAAAACGTAGGTGGCATAACTTACCTGTTTCTTTATTATGCGGCAGGGCCCCTTAAATAAAATCATGAATTTCTTAGTCTCTTGGTTGATGGTGGATAATATGGGTGCAGTACGAAGAAGAAAGAGGTCACACGCGTTGAAAATGGCAAAAGGACGTCCAGAATTGAGCAAGAACCTTCGAAAAGCACGTCTTTTAAGGAATTCTTTCGCGAGAAAAATATTTATGTGGTTCCTACCTACATCGAGCCCTTGCGGGAACTCGATCAAAGATCGTATTAATAGGGGCTGTCTCTCGAAATGTAAACGAAAGGGACATAAACCACCGAGTTCATCGCTTCAGCGATTCTAGACACTTCCCAGGCCCACCGCGTATGTTGATATCTACAGGGAGATCGAAAAAACCTACCCAGCTCACGCATCACACGCTCCGACGGCTTTCCCTGGGGATAATCTTATCATTCACTTTTTCCAAAGACTTCTGCCACAGCTTGGCCATGAACTGACTCCCATGATCGATAAGTACGGCCTTGGGCTTCGCTACTCGGATGAAATAATCTCCATACAATATATTCAAAATGGAACGCCTTTTTTAGAGGGTATAATGTCACTAGGTTTGAAAATACGTCAAGAAGAACAAGAAGGTATGTGACCCCACCCCGAGATTTCGGCAAAGGGCCGTACAAGTCTAGTGCAACTAAGTCATTAGGAGCGTCAGGTTCCCCCCAACACCATTTATTTTTTTTCTTAATAAACAATGTAAGGGTTCAGCTATGCTTGAAAAGTTCTTGCAAAACATTTCTAAATCAACAACTCCGATAAAAGCTTGCAATTGTTTAACATCACGGAGAGCAGAGAAATCGATAATTGCCTGTACCCTTTCGTGATTTGGTTGAATGCCCTTACGAGAGATGTTATACCCCAAAAAATTCATTTCTGAGCAAAAAAATTAAAATTTTTTTAAATTCAGCGTAAAACCTGCTGATTTCAGCCTACTAAGAATTGCATTCAGATGTTCCAAATGTTGTTCATAAGTTTGAGAAATCACTTGAAGGTTATCCATATAAGGCACGAGAAAAGCTTTGAACTCAGCCCCAAATACAAAATAGGTGAATCTCGACGTGGCTCAGATTTTTTTGGAAAATTTTCACGCTTGACAGGGTGGTTAGGGGTACCATTTGAGATTAAATTGCTTCTCAACGGAACGTCAAGCCTCAAATAATAATCCACCTGTCTCAATCGCTGCAAGACCCCTTCTAAATTTTCTGCATTTATTAAAGTGCACGCCACCTCTGCCGGAAAATGCCTTGCTATACACGCAATAGCTTTATTTTCAGGCATAGGAGGTGTTAAATATTTACATTTCGAAAACTGACTCAAAAAATAAATGACCCGGAGCTTCTTTCATATCTAGCTGATTCCAGTTCATGCCTAACCACTGCTTGTACCTCTTCATTGTAAAACTGATTGAAAAAAGACTCTTTGAAGATGGCCCAAATTATAAAAGGATGTAAAATAGCATCTGCCCAGACTTTAGCCCCTCCCTCAAATAAATGTCCAATCCAAGGGGAATTGGTATCAAATGGTGTTTGAAACAAGTGAGTTACCTGCTCTAATTTCTGTATAAAGTCTACAGGGTGTTGCCACCCACGTGTTTGAAGCTTGTTATATATTTTCTGTATTGTACACTTTGTTCAATAGTCGCAGTGGGCCGTATCGCCGGAAAAGGGTTGAGGTTAGGCACACCTCTTAGATTTCTCGGAAAATTCAATTGATCAGAGGTTGTATTTGTGATTGGTACATTTCCTAAATTATGGTTAATTTGAAAACTATTGTTTGGAAAATTTATCGGATTTCCTAGTTGATCGGGAATATTGCTTTTTTGTTCCCTTTGTGGATTGATTGAATAATTTTCGTTACATTTCTCAAGTTTACAATAGGAGTAATATTATTTGCGGAAAACAAGAAAGTACCTTTAGGATTGAATAATTCCCAATTATCACTCATGGCGTTTCAATTGACAAATAACCCTGGAGCAGTGGTATTATGTCTTGCAGAATAGTTCATACCACCAAAGTCTTGAAAATTTCAAGAGTGAAATGATTTGGTTCTTAATGGCTCACTTGCAGTAATACTATCAGAAATACTTGAAAAATTCCTACTTTGAGGCTCTGCATTCGAGGTTACCACTGTTCCATAGGCAGGAGGTTGAGCAATGTTCGATGTATTTTTTTAACGGCCCCTGTATTGACGTTAGGTCCATTTCCTTCACATTGATGATGCTGGGGTTGATTATCTGCATTTCTTAGACGCATGTTTCGATTGTTACTTCTAGTTATTGGTCTTGTAGAAATTGGAGAATGGTCCAAAACCAAAAAATGTGCCTGCGATGTCCCCCAAGTAATTATTGGCAACAAGTTGAGGCGCCAAAGATGTAACAAAACATCCCAAATATAGTAGGGACTGTGTCAAGGATTCGTGCACTTGCCAATAATTTCAGGAAATTTCACACTTGATGAACTGCAAAATACAATAATAAGTATCGGCAGGAGGCCACAGTTAATATTACAATTTACCTGTACCAAACTCGAGAAATCGTAATCACAAATTATGATTATAAAACTCTTATTTGCCACGAGGACACGTCCATCAAATTCAGAAATCAAAATCAACTCCGTTCGAGTCAATGAAAAAACATACTTTTCAAAAGAAACCGCGCAAAAAACCGGAAGATTATATTTTACAACAGCTCTGGGATTCCGAACTTTCGATTCGATCACGAACGAACGAACGATCAACGATTCGAATTTCAGACGACAAGAAGTAATCGTCGGGTATTCTCGGTACTTGATGAAAATGGAGGTAACATGATTGTAGATCGTAGAAAATAAGAATAAATGAAAAAATGAAGTAGCATTAACGTATGTAATTGAATTTAAAACTCAGAATAAGTTTTTGGCATAGTTAACGGAAAGATGAAAATTAGAAGTGAATTAAAAAAATGTGGACAAACCGGGATTCGAACTCAGGACCTCTTGGTTTGATTGGAAATTTCCTGTAAATACCTACCTAAATGACATTCTTGGACGATTCGACTGTAATAATTGATTCCCAATAATATCGTCGGGTGATTTCGGTACTCGATCAGTCAACACAATAAAATCAACATGGAACGGTAAGATGATGAATTAAACCGCATTAAACATAAAATTCTGAATTGATAATTGACATATTCTCGATATTCTCAATATATTTTATTCAATCTGCTAGTTTTTTGTGATTTTAAATTTACATTATTAGTTGAAGGAGTCCAGAGTATTGATTGAACATTTTATTCTGTGAAGGAAATTCATTTCTTGAATGTTTGTTTTTGCGCTTAATTTTACCTTGTATAGGTAAGTCCTAAGGCAAAGAATATCTACATATATTCTTTGCCTAAGGTTTCCTTGAATCTAAACAACAGTAACAAGAGGAGAGGTATTGTACTGAAATTGCAAATGTATTAAATAAGTGCAAGTTTGTTACAACTTTCAGATACCTTTTCTGCAAGTTTTCTGTAAGAAATTTTTAATCACTGCGCATACCTGTATGATGCTATAAAGTAAATGTTCTTTCTATTCAGAAAACATAAGCAAGTTATATTAGGGGCAAGTTTTCATGATAGGTAGGTGTACCTCTACCAATTCCAATTAACGTTGAGAAGATAATCGAGACCGTTGTTCTGAAGTCGAAATGCATTCATAGAAGGTTTGGAAATTTCCGATTGTCTACAATTTCACTGAATTTGTTAGACAAATTGCCTGACTATTTCTGTAAACATTCATCCGCTGTTTTTGAAGCATTTAAAAAATAAAGAAATTTGTAATCGCAATAGGTAACCTATACCATTGTTTAAATATTATTTAAACAATGCCTATACCTCTATATAATACTTTTGAAGTAGCCTCTTCTTTCATTGCAGTGTATAAATTATATTACTGGCATTAAATTTGATATTGCAGTACACCGGGATAGGTACCTATACCTAACTAGATAGGTATAATACAGTATAATAATATTAATAATTATTGTACCTCAGTAATTTACACACTACTCCTATTATTATCATCATAAGATGTATCTTTAATTGTTAATGTATATCTTTGTTAGGAATCCATTCCCGCATAGTGTAGGTTCCAGTAATTCTGTTGCTTTTTCTGTTGAAATTTAATTCAAAGGAATACGTACATTTGGTGCATACTTATTTGTATATCATTATAGGTACCTTCTTCCTATTCCTTGAACTCGTTAATAATATTAATATTCCAAAAAAATATTGCAACAGTTGTAATGGTACCTTGAAATAATAATAAAAAAATTGTTAATGTTTCCGTCAACCGGCTGTACCTTTACGAGCACAACCCTCAGAAATCTTCGAAAGAATTCCCCATTTTTTCCCCATGAAATTCATTATCAACTTCCAGTAAACTTTTGGGTTGCTCTGAAAGCCATTCTGAATAAAAAATACCTACTGCAGGAGTATGGATCATAGGTAAATAACGGGATGGAAACAAATACACAAGCAATAATGACCACTATTGAAAAGAGCAACACATATATCAGACAAAGATAGATATACTGACGACAAGAAAATAGTTATCGTCAACTAATCGTAAAATGTAGGCAATTTGCAATACTTTTACGATGGTCATATAGCCTCGGAATCATCAAAATCGTCTAGACGACACCATTGAGGCCTAATCGTCACTTCGGAATCCACTTTTCGTCAACTAATCGTCAAAATGTAGGCTATTTGCAACACATAATATACGATCGGCGTATAGGCTCGGAATCGTCAAATTCGTCAAAACGGCACTATTCATGCTCGATCGTGACTTCTGAATCCCGGCCCAGGACATCGATACACCGAGATCCGTGTGATATAGCGCCAGTACATAGGCAACCCATTATTTCGGTTCAGTATCTTGCATTGATTGCATATTTCTATGAAGTATACTTTGTTTCTGAAGGCAGAGTATTATTCATTACCATTGAGATCATTGAAAGTTGGTTTTGGGTTCCATATCTTGGAGCATAAATTTTGAATTACCTGTTTCTTAATATCCATACCTTGCAATAGATACTTTAATGAAGGAGTTATTTGAAGTTTTCTTTTCATTTTTCTGACAAAAAACTTTTGTAGGAATGTAAGCTTTCACGGCTGGAGTAAATTTTTTGGTTGGTTTCCGGGTTTTGCCGTGGTCTTCTTTGGTTTAAATCTCCAAACGTTTGGATTGCAACTGCGGCAGTCATCTTCAGTGTTTCCGTTGATACGTCTAGAAGAGTACATAAAACATTCATTTGCGACAGGTGTTCCAATTATTTTAAGAGTGAGGAGAAACTCAACATTCATACTGTTGATTGTCAAAAAACAAACACATATAAAATTTCTATTTCCTCGTATGATCATGCAGAATTTTGGGTTTTTGTACATAAAGAAATAGAGCCCTTTGTAATCTACGCTGATATCGAATCGATTTTGGAACAGTTCAATAACCTCATATACGGCAAAGTACCAAATACACATTTCTTTCAGCGCTGGATTTTATTTCAATTGACGAATTCAATGACGATACTTTGTCATTTTATGATAGCCATCGGGGGCTCGACTACAGGACAGCCTTCAGGGCAGTGACACCTGAATGAACGATGAGTTCTCCAGTCTAACAATAAGGATGCTAACACCAAGATGAGTTTCTCCCAGACGGCTAGTGCTCTGGGATGACGATAAGTACACCGAGACAAAAGACCCTGAAATTGAATCATTGACTGTCTGATATCATCTCGAATAGACCTTTGTCTAGGAAGGCCTGGTGCTAACTGCGGGATCCTGTTAGAAGGCTCCTCTACAGATGTTATTTTCCTATCATAGTCCTAATCAAAGGGTCAACGACGTCAGGCTTGATTTACACGATTTTCCAAAATTATGCCCGAAGAATATGTGGTTAGAAAGTGAGGTTATAATCCCCTATTGGGTATGTTTTCCAAAAATTAATCAGCTTCCGATCAAATCACCAACGTGACAAAATACGGAAAACATTAATTTAGTTGAAAGAATAATCCCATTAACTGGATGATGGCAGAAATCAATAATCAATATTGAACTCAAAATATCCATCACTACTACGTATGACACAGACCACAAGAGACTTTTTCTTCTTTATTATGACAGATATCAAGAACCTTAGCGGAGTTGCCAAGTAACTTTATTCCTCGAAGTGTCCAAATGTCAACAAAGGATTCTAAAATGTTCCGTGCAAAATTTCATTACCTAACATTATCTAATACTCAAACATACGGGAATTCCTCGAAACAGATAACTATTATGACGATATGGAGTCTTTCTAAATGCATGTCACCGACGGCCTTTGAAGGTCATTTCCACCGATACATCACAGAGAAGTCGTATCTACCTGTAAAAGTGATCTATGCTGCAGCGACAGTCACTGAACTGAACAGCTGTTCTCTGACAACAGACAGTGCTAAAGATACGAAATCACTGTGATATATCCAAAGTAAACAAACTAAGGAAATTTATGCGCACTCTGAAAATAAACAGACCTAATATTTCTGACAACAAATCGCATTGAATTTATTATTTTAGCAAAAAAAAATTCACAAGGCTTGAAACGCATGACAACAAATCGGTTTAGTTTGTTGTACTCACAAAAAAAAATTCACAAGGCTTGAAACGCATGGCAACAAATCTTCTCAAGTTTCTTGTACTCGCAAGAAAATCCCCAGTACCATACGATACGATGTTAAACTGGTGCTCATGAGTCGTTGCTGGAATTCTCCACCTGAAGCAAAGAGAAGGATGGCCGTTCAGCACTGAACTCGGATCAGGCAATCTTTTCGCTGCTGGATAGAATTGCTGCGCCGGCGATATACCCGATACCACTCGTCCCCCAGTTCAAGGATGGACTAACCATCAGTACCCCTCAGTACAGCAGGAATAGATAAACCCCACAAGAACCCACGTGTGAAAACAAAAATAAATTCATAGGAAATTGAAAAATATCCAATTGTCCATTTCAATTGGGGTGACCACCAAGCTGAAAATGGCTAGGCCATAAAGTCCCAACAATTCGGAGATGTTCCTAATTGTGGCACCGCGAGCAAATTCCTCAATCGCGAAAAATCCATGGAGCTCAGGATCTCCCAGTAGCATCGCCCGACCTCCCTTAGGCGAGCTTCACACCAATATAATGTCCAGAGGAAATGATATTGGAACTCCAACAGCCAAACCGACCCTTCAAGCCAAATCCACCACAAGGATCGTCCAGCATTACGGGAGCTGCCATCCCAACAAAAAACGAAGAGAAAAATTTACCATAAGAAAACAGCCAAAATATGACAGACCAACCTTAGATAGATAGATAACCAAAAAAATGTACCGATAAACATAACAACTACGAATTCAACAAAAATATCCGGAGTTTAAGCTCATTACCAAATACACAAGGATTCTACTTACACAAAGGACAGGTACTCACCAAAGAAGACATGAAAGATAATAAAAACTACATGCTCTTCCTGTAACTCAAACCTTGAACCCATCAGATGTGTTATTGCCATGAGCCCGAAAACAAATTCATAAATAATAACAGCAAATGTATTTATTCTCAGCCACTCACAACAAAACATTTGAGGGTGTTACTGATACATAGGATACTTAATAGAAGACATCAAATAAAACAAACCAATGTCCTTCCAGTAGTATCAACTATAACCCAAACAGAGATGTTACTGCCATGGACCTGAAAATACCTTACAAAATAATATCAACGAAGGTACTCCCAGCCACTAGATGGATACTGTACCAAGTCTAAGTATCTTTAGGCATACACCAGGGATGACCATCCTTCACCCCACGTTGGGCGCCAGTTTGCCACCGTCATACAATTAAAGTAATCTAGTAGGCAAGATCACCACTTACGCTTTTGACAAGTGTCCAAAAGCTGTTAGAGTGACAGGGTAGGCTCGCGGCTAAGCTCCAGTGAAGAGGGGAGTGGGTTGAACAAAACAAAATGTCATGTTATATTAAAATGCAGGCGCCAGTCATTTGAATGCTGAGCCCTCTGTATAGATAATTTTACCAATTCCCATATAACACGATTAGTAATAATTTAGGCAAATGCCACACACTCAAATGATAATCAGCTTATGATTGGAGTCATATATTATATAAGGTGACAAGGGTTATACGATCACATAAAAGTCAAAGTAGCTGAAGGCTTATTAGAAAGTATCAGAGACACTATCAAGGTGTCTAACAAACAAAATATATATAACATGAACTGTAGAATAGGCCAAGGCTCAAAATATCTAAGTGTAGTTACCCACAGTTATCTTACTCAACACAATATACCCCTTTAGGGTGGTAGGATTTGTAATAAAGCCGCTTGAGTTAGGTGCCTTACCTGTAGCGTGTACATAAATTCAGAGTTATAATTAAAAAGGTATATATTTATGTATATATATATAACAAGAAGGACATTTTATTGGCCTAAGCCCTCTGGTAAAAATGCAACCGTAGACACGTGTTTCGATCTTAGGGATCTCATCAGTACGGTGAAAGCAAGTGTAAGGATGTGCAACACTTGATTGCAGGTGAAACAACAAAAGAACGGAGTCAACAAACAGGAAGCCAATCGCACATTTATTTACCTTGCAATATTAGCTTACCTAGATTTCGATTCATAATTGTTTCAGTCATTTCATCATTCCTTGTTATTGTTGTGAAGAATTTGGAGGTTACCTGAGATTTGACGTTTAATTTCACTTCAGGTCCTTTCGTTTCCTACGAGATCAAGTGTATGTAGAGCCGTGGCATGGTATCTGCACCTTGTCTAGAAGTGTCACACTTTCGTGCAAATGAACGCACCTTATGTTGAAGATCTCTGTCCTCGTTTTGAAGTTCACATGGTTACTCGATCTACTTTTGTTACGTCATTCGTTCAGGATGATAGTTTTATTGATCGTAAAACATGATTTTCTCAGAGGGTGACTTATGATTGATTTCATTTATAACCGACCTTCTGATTCTCACCAACAATAAATAAAACTCTTTTTTTATTGCTTTCAATTTTAATAAAATTACTCGAAAATATTTTCTGTCAATGATTGACATTGGACTAGGATGCCTAAATACCCTGGTGTGTCGACAGATTTTGTTTAGATTTTTTTGAAGACAAAACAAATGAAATCATGGTTTATTTCTGTAATTAGATCCAGAGATGGCGCCTCGTCCTCATGTCAATGTGATTGTAATTGTTGTTAATTGAATTACACGGAATGTCAATAAACTTTTGATATATCATTCTAAAGCAATATAGTTTCCATACTTGATGTGGAAGACCAAATTTTTGGAAAAACAACACCACACAAAATGTGTTATTTTTTTAAAATTATGTATATACCATTTGAAAGTCAAAATAGTTGTGGCAGAATCATAAATTTCGTAGTGCAATATTATTGACTATTAATGATGTTCGTTTCTTTATTTTTCTGTATTTTAAATTATTTTCCTAAATAAGTTGACTATAATCCGTTTTTATGTGGACAAAATTCAGAGAGATGAACACAATAATTCATTTATGTCTAGTACCGAAAGTGAGTACCTACTAATTAAAATCTGTAAATTATACTTTGGAACCAATTTGGAACTTACATTTTATTTCTTAACTCGCCATGCTCTAATGTACATGGCAAACATTTTTTCAAATCGATTCAATCAACTGGGTGCGTGTTGTTATACTCTACTGTTTCTTTAAATATTCCATAAGTTCAAATTGCGAAAGTTCGTGACAAAGTAAAAAAAATCACCACTTCTACTGAAATCTATCAATTTTGCATATATCATCAAGCTTGTTTAGGTTTTCTTATTTTACCATTGGTTTTCATAAAATCTTTTCAGTGTGGTTAGATCATCCAAAAATAAATTTGCTGTCACGAAAGAATTGCACAAAAAAAGAAACATCTTCACTATAACATGACAGACAGTTTTTAAAATAGCGATGAAAGACCATTGTGACACACAACTCATCACACATATCACTTCTGAAAAGCAATTAAACTCAAAATGAGCTACAAAATTATTACTTTATATATACTTTATTACAGAGAACTTTAAAATGAAAACTCGGATACAATGGCGCAGATACTTGCGCATGGGCATGTTGGTCAGATGTCAGATAGGCACAAGCACAAGATTGACAGGTTCTAATGGTAAATTTCCATGCAGCTGAATTTCAATACTTTTATGTGAAATGTGTGATTATTATTTATTCCAGTAAATTGCATATCAGCAAAATAAATTTTTTATAATAAGTCGAAAATGTAACGAATTAAACTGCTTGCGGACAGTGATTCTGTAAATTTGAATGATTATGTTGTTTTCTTCATTTCATGCTCGTGCACAATACTTGGAGCTTCTGTTCTTGAAAATTCACCCTAACAAGTAAACCGACGGTGGCGGTTCACGAAGTATCGTGGGATTTTTGGAAAATAGACTGCGATTTCATTTGTTTTCTCATAATCAAGCAAGCGAATGTGCACCGTTTTATCTTACAGTTTTACAGGTATGAGTACGCACACCAGGGTTTTTAGGCATCTTACATTGGACATATCATGAACGACTTCAAGTTGAAAGGAAGGTGGATTCGTTTTTAGTGTTTTTTTTTTGTTTTTTTCCGGCTCCTAAGGACAGGTGTGTGACGATACTCATGTAATCAATTTTGGATAATTTTTCACTTATAAGTGGATTTTATTGATTATACATGGTTGAATAATCTTCGGTGATTTTTGTGGACTTGAATAGTCATATTTGTGGACTTGAGCAGTCGTATTTGTATTTGATAAATCACCAAGAGTACCTGTAATGAAGATTTTGAGTTTTTGTCGCCCACCGCCATTTTGAAGCTCTGAACCCAGAACATCTTTGATTTTGTCGCTGCCTTTTGGAAGTGTTTCTCAATTTCCACCTGATAACCAGTAGTATCCCGTTTCACCCATAACCATTTCTGCGATCAATTGAAACTGACTTGAGGCAAAGTGTTGGATCTTCAAGTTGTATCGAGTTATTTGCCAGACCCTTTAGCATCTGTAGTGTAAGCAGTCTAGTCTCCATTCACCTCAGAACGATGTTCTTGAAGGGATAAGCAGTTGTACCAAGGCCGTCGGCACTCTGAGTGACTCAGCATAGACTGGTGTAACTAAGATGTTCAAAAACCCTGGTATTTGCACTTGTACCTGTAAAACTGTGGGATCAAACAGAAGACAGTAGCCTACTTGATTATGCTTGATTTTTGACGGTTACTGCTTAGTACCAAATACACTACCAGAGGCCAACTCAGCTATGTTTATACACAAGATGCTCATATTTTCGTGCCAATATTTCATCCATGACCAGCGACATGACAATAGAATAGACCGGTGGTGATCGTTCGTGTTCGAGGTTTGGTTGGTTAGGACTATTAAGAGTGGTTAGATTTGAGTGAAGTGAGGTTAGGTTATTGTTGATAACTTACGGAAAAGGTACCTAGGACATATGGGTAAATGTCGGTTGAACTAAATTTTCACAGATTGCTTAAAACATGATAAAAACACTAAATCAATTAGAAATATCGCGCAAAAACATCTTTTTCTATTTTTTGAAGAAATATGTATGGTATGTCGGTACTTGCTTCCAGAACACTCAAATAATCTGTTGGACGGAGTATTATATGCATCTATCCGATAGAAATACATTGTGTTGAACCACAAATACTTTCTACCACGCACACTTTTGGCAATGTATGAGCAAAATAATCCTCAAGAAGCTTCAAAAAAGTGAAAAATTGATCATTTCCCAATGGATACTGATACACAAAATGTCAAAAACCTTAATAAACAATATCCTTCATTTTATTTTGCAAATCAAATGTCAGCTCTGTAGCTCGTTACGGCAATACTAATTTTGCGACGTTGCCAATTCAATTCCAGAAATATTCGAAATAGGAATTTTTAGAACAAGAATGTAAAAAATTAGAAACATAATATGCGAACATTTCATGGAATATATCACGCCACAACCTGACTAAGCGCGAGGAAAACTAGCATTATAAGGGCGTAGAATGCGAGAAATTGTTTTCGGTAAATCTTTGGTTAGAGTGAACATCCGAATTTCAAAAAATCTGAGATTGCAGTTTTGTCGGGTCTAATCGGTAAGCAAGGTAAAAGTAAGTTTATTGGCAGGTTGTGTGCGAGAGCAGCAAAAAGATTGCTTTGACTTCAATTTTAGTGATTAGTGATCGGATCACCAGCAACTTGGATAGCTAGGTTAGTTAAGTTAGGTTAGGATGTCTCCTTCTTTTACGATAAGTATAACATGACTTCAGTAGATCACAAGACAGTTCCAGGACCGCATGCACAGTACGGTCAAGCATGCCAAACGCTAGGGAGTTGGCCGTCGCTGCTTCGCGTTCATCGTGTGACGTAGTCGAGAGAGATCCCTTAGATTGATAACATTTTGCCAATAGAGCGCGGCGCACACATATTTTGAATTGAATTTAAAAAGAAAAAAGATTTCAGCAGCAGAGGTTTGAACCTTCGTCCTTTTGCTTGGTAGCGCTAGCCTTGTCTCCACGGAGACTTCGTAAAAGTTGATGTACATATGTGGGGTATATATTTCTCCAGCTACCAGAGCACGCTGTTTGAATATTTAAAAAAAATAATGATTGTGAGTCTAATAATAATAATGATGTTTGGAATAAATGTGAAAAATTGCGAGGTAACGAGGGTGTAACGTTTGAAGGTGTGATTCCAATGAGGAAGGTATACAAGGTGTTTCAAAATGTATAATTTAAGAGAAATGAAAGTCACGTTCATTTAACGTGACTTGCGTGTGTGTGTCAAATATCATGTGGGAAATGGGTCATTGGGGCAATGGAGGGTAGCAAAGTATTCAGCAAAAATATATATAGGATGTCTTATATATTATTTAAAAGAAAAAACATAACGACTGCTTGTCAAATTTAGTATACCAGGTGTACCAACATATCATTTAAGAGGAGAAACATGGAGGTTAAAGAAAAAACACATTATTGAGCTATTGTAGGACATATTGAAGTATATCATCAAAAAATATAAAGAGAAGAAATAAACTGACCTTATAAAACGTCTATTTTAGTCGCATTTTTTAAAAAAAAAAACGGTTATTGTGGTCACATTTTTACGTGTTTGAGCGTACTCAATTTTCAGTTGTTTTTCGGAACGCGAAAAACGTCTATTTTGATTACATTTTTGAAGAGAATCGCCGCTGCAGTACGTTTCGTTTCGTGTCAGTTTGACTCTGCTTCTCTGTTTGGTATTCATCATCAGGTAGGTGGGGGAGAGGGTTAGGTAACTTTATTTTTGGAAAGTATGTTATTGCCATTGAACAGTTGAAATAATCAGTATTAAAATGTCATCTGCAGAATACAGACAGAAGGTTGAAGATTTTTCTAGACGTGTCCAAGAGTTAAAGGAAGATATTCAATTTTA